>KZ303488.1:68270-147123 GCA_002705745.1 Coemansia reversa NRRL 1564
CAAGAATGACGCTAATCGCAAGAGGCTTCTTAAGGCAATCAAGCAAGTGAGCGACAGCCCCTAGCTCTCAGCTAGCCGGGGGTGATGTAGGAAATCTCGCTACTGTGGATGCACAGTAGCGCAGTGTTTCCTGCATTTATCTTTTCATGACCACTTTCCCTCAAGACATCCGTTTCCCTCAAGACCTTCTCCTCAGTTGTCCGTATCTCATGACTACACTGATGACCAAGAATTTGATCAAGGACTTGGAGGGCCCCTTTTAAGGCGCCCTCCTCTCACTCAACATTAGTTTCATTTTCTTTTAAGTCCTTCACATCTCATATTCAATAGCTTAATAGAATTGTTAGGCTAGTGAATTGGAGAGACCAAGGCAACAACGATTTAAGCTTTAATATACAAATTGTTTTAAGTTTCTAACTATTCTTTTATTTCGTTAATAGCATTGAAATATCAAATAAAAACGCTATAAACTACAGTTGTCATTGTTCTTTTGCTAGAAATGTTTGCCTTATAAGGATTTTAATAAGTGAAGGGCTGTAGGCGCTTGTAATTTAATTTTTAGTATTGTAAAAACAATACTAAAACATTTGTAGTGTTTCTGGTTACAACAATAAATACACACTATATTAGGTTTAACTTTTGTTTTTTTTTTAAACTTGTTTAAAAAGTTTAAATCTATTGATCTTTTGTTGAAAGTTATTAATAAAACTGCTATAAACTATAAAACTTGAAAAGCACAAAATAATTATAACATGAGAATGTTTATAAAAATAATCAGCCTCTGAATTACAACAGTTTGGAAAACTTGTGTTGCACAATGTGGGGGAGAGTTGGACAACCCCCTCCCCTACGAATGGCCCAGACAATCCTGAGGTCGGAATCTGGTTGGCAAGTGAAGAAGCAAGAGATTGTCCCCAACAGGAATACTGGTTATCAAAAGATTGACGAGCCAACAATTGTCTGAACTGAAAACAAGTGAAGGCATTTAAGTGTATTTCACAGTTTGGCAGCATTTAGTGACAAAGACAGCCCTGCACACCAGATGAGAGAAGTTAAAGCCAACTCAAAAATAGTATTTATTACATTACCTCCCCTCAGACTGAAAAGGAAAAATCTTCAGACTAAATACACATTGTTTTCAAATTAACTTGGGAGCTCTCTACTGGCCACTCACACACAAACACTTTCCTCTGAGGGTGTTTTCTCTATTTTTGTAACAGTTGTATGTTTACATGCTATGATTTTTGAATTAAACTTTTCAACACTTACTACCTAAAGAATAGTGCATTAACAGTTGTTGAGGTTTTGAGCAGCAGAGAAAAGTATCATATTTTTAAGAATTCAAACAAAGTTATATGCTAGGTTGCATTTTTCGATTGGTTTGACTTTTTTTAAAAATAAAAAATAAAAAAAACCAATTAAATTTCTGCAAAGTAAATGTTAATAAACACAGCGCATTTACTCTAACTGACGTCTTTTTTTTTTATTGGATGGCTTCTGGAAAGTAGTTGATGGATTATGTGTTGGAAATGTTTCTCATTCAAAATAGACAGTAAAATACTTTTAGCATACAATGATATTGTTGTTCCCCTCCTAAAGAAAAGTGGAGCGTGTTGACAGAGGACAGCAAGCCAGACGTAAAACCACAAGACATTCAATCCCGTGGTAAATCTGATGCCCGTGCAGCCAGCAGAGCAACCAAACACAAGCTTATGTGACTCCTGGCTCGAGCCTGGGATTCATAAAAGCTGAAATAGGGCGCCTACAAAGAGAGAAACTTTGTTATTCTATTCTACATTGTTTTTTTTTAACTTGAACAACACTATATACCAAAAAATTTGATAGTTTGCTTAATAGTATTTCAGATGTTGCGTTGAGTTTTACTTTTTTTTTTTGCTGCACAGCAACATGATGCTATTATCAGACAATGTGTTATTAATTTTTTTTTTAATGTTTCATAATATTTCTGTAAACAAAACTATAAAACGAAAAATGAATCTTGCTGCTGTTGCGTTTGTTAAAAGGCCGACAGAGGAAGTGCCGTCTAAAAGCTAATACAAGACACACGGCAGAGAAGTGCCGTTGAAAGAAAGATGTAAAAAGATTTAGAAGTTTATTTAGTTCTAAGGAGAACCCTGACCAAGTCGGTCGCGGGTCTCCTGTTTAAATGTAAAAGAATTGTTGCTAATACGAATCCTTGGAATTACAGGGAAAGTGGCTCGCTCTATTGTACGCGCTCCTGCGCTATTGTCCGAGCGCTCTTGAGCTTGCGGGGACAATGCTGCCAAAGGGATGACTCTGGATCTATTGTTTGGGCGTACAGGTCCCCTTGTTGACAATAGCGCATTGTGCGCCCTTGATCGAGACCTGTCTGATCAGGAGGGAAGCATTTCCCTTTCCCCGTGTGAACCCTGCATATTGGGGGAAGGGACATCCCCTCCCCGGGTCTGGGGGGTGGGAGCGCCACCCCTTCCGGGTTCCGCAACAATAGTATGTTAGTTTGTCTTTCTAAAGAAATTTTGCGAGCTACTCAACAAAACCTGCAAAATTTGTAAACAATATAAGTCACATTTCTTTTTTTAAAAAAAATTTGCTTTTAAAACATCAATAAATACACCTACTTGTTAGCTGCTTTTAAAAAAAAAAAATTTATTTGTTTCAGCAGAATATTCTAGAATTTTCAACAAATAAAACATCACAAAAACAAATTTGAAAGAAAAATTTTTTTAAAGTCTTTTTTTTTATGGATTCACACACATACAATAATAATAATAAAAAAGACAAGCAAAAGGGCTTTATAAATACCATGGGGCATTTTAACAAATATGCACTATGTCTGTGCTTTGTGAATTCTTGCAAAATAATAGCTAAAGCAGTTATAAAAAACAATTGTATTTGCATAAAAAATTATTTCACTTCTCTTCTTAACATAATACTTTTATATCTGCATTACTTTTTTTACAAACCCTATATTTTTTGCTGCAATACATATATTATTAAATTATAGTGTGTTAACTGCTTTATTTAAATATTTTAACATTATGGCTGACAATTCTCAACCTATAAGTCATCCTGGAAGGGCTTGTGTTCATATTTATAGAGAAGAAGTTTTTTTTTGTTCAATCATGCCCATAGATGCTAATAAGAATTTAGACAACATATTTGATATTTTAACAAAAATATTTAATTTGATATTTTGTTGCAGAGTTGATATAGATTCTTTTTTTTTAAACTACAAAATAGTTATAAACAAAGAAGATTTAGATTTTACGAATTACCGATTTTTTATTACAACATTAGTAAACAATGGGTTTCATTTTCTACACACTGATGAAAAAATGCGCAGTGCTAGCTTAGACAATGAAAAACTTAAACTTGTTTACAGAAGATGCGAACAAAAAGGATGGTTGTTTTCAATAAGCATTAACGATTGTAAATGGTTAGATATGGAAAGAACAATTTTTGACATATGCAGTCTTAACAGTTTAGATATGTTTAAATATAATGGTTATGTTAAAAGACTTTCTGGCTATGTAGTTGGAGGCAATGATGATATAGATCCTTGTAGGATTATTGACATTTTACGAGAAGCAAATTTTACTTATGAGGGTAGGGGAGGAAAGGTTAGCAAACTTGCTTACTCTCAATTACTATGGAAAAATATTAATGAAGCTATTCCAGAAGATCTTGGTAAATATTATTTTGATGCAACTTTGATACAAACTCCTCAGGTAGAATCTCAATTAAATAATGGTAATAACTACTCAACTGAAATACTACAAGAAATTGACAGAGGCTCTTTAGTTATTAATACTGCTGCATTTGATGATACATATCAACTAAAATATATTGGATGGTTAAGAGATGAGAAAATAACTGTTGGTGACGTTGTTGATTTATTTAATAATGTTGTTTTTAAAACTATGTATAGTGTAATATATAAATACAAAAAAAGAGATTATTATCCAATATATGAATTCGAACTTTTTAATAATCCGGAAATTAGGTCTTTAGATCTATTAGGTTTTTTGTTGAACATGTCTATGAATGGATTTAAATTTGACGATGTTACTAAAGAGCTTATCAAACCTCTGGTAAAAGAATGTTTACCCAAAACTTTTGGAGATGAAAAATAATAAAATCCCATCTCTTGGATTCCCTGCCTGACTCGGTTCGGTTCAACTCAAGGCTTTCAAGTATTCTATTGCTTCATAGTTTTTCCTAAAAGGTTTTCATCTAGTTGCAGTAGTGAATAGATCCTTCTTGCTTTCTGATACAATCTAAATTTCATATAAAAAAGTTCTTGGTGAAGTTGCAGATGATGAAAATAATTAAATGCTAGACACAGATAATTCTATAACTCAGAAACTCTAGAGAGCTGCATTTTTTATTTAACAATTTAAGGTTTATATTTTTTTGAAGAGGAAAGTTACACTTTCAACTTTAAGCTATTGCACTACACAATAAAAATTAAAAGAAACATTATATGTGTAGTAATGACTGCTTTTTGGCATGTCTTAAGGCATTTTGAGATTGTTGTAAACTTAATGGTTCTATTTGGTTTATCTAAATCAAAATTACTAGCAATTAGACTGCTCCTTAAGCAAATTAAATAGCCATCTTTTTTTAGTAAGATATTTTGAAGTTATTTATATGCAATAAACTAGCTTTTTAAGCTAATAACTTGCAATTCTAGTAAGCTACTTTTCGGAATACACATAAAGTTATTAGTTATGCCTAAGTAGACAATTAACTTGATTTTGCATGTATTGAAGACTTGTCTAGCTATTTGTTTTCTGACTCTAGCATGCAGGTTATTATTTTTGGTGGTGACGCATCTTAATGTTTTCTGCAACAAAAAGAACTAGGTTCAATAAATTAAAAAGCGTAGCATCTTACAATTGTAAATGAACATGTTCTAGACTATATTAAAAAATAAGTTGTGTGGTAAGCAAGAAAAGTTTATTCAATGTACTAAGACCTGCGCCAATTATTTTCTTTAATGACCAAAAGCCCAGTCCTCCTTTTTCTCTTGATATTTATGCAACTGCAAGTAGCCTTTTTTATATGATATTTAAATTAGGTGAAAGTTTAACTGTATAAGCGTTTAAATTAAATACGGCACGGAGCGCCTTACCTTTTTGCCCCACAAAAACTAATTGTTTTCCCCAGACTCTTATTTTAACCAAACACTGTCTTTCCAACTCCAAATTGACTAGGCCTTCAAAGAAAAATACGCTTTTTTCAATTTTACATTCCGTTAAGCCTAGTAACTAATAACTAGCATAATCAGTTTTTATCGATTATCTGATTACTATATTTTAGTATTGCTGATACAGCTGCGTACATATATCCCTAATAATCCAGAATAGTCGTTTTGCAGTGATAAAAACGGGTAAAAATTTTTTCGCAGGAGATATGGCGCTGGGACAGGTCAAGCCAATAGTGGGAGGAAATTCTGTAGAGCCACATGCTTATCCGTTTGTAGCATATCTAAACATTGAAACACAACCCAATTGGCATGCAGTCTGTGGTGGAACGCTGCTATCAACTACACATGTTGTAACAGCAGGTCACTGTGTCTACCATGTAACCACGCCACGCACAGTAAAATTAGGATTTGGACATTCTCATATACGAAAGCAAGAGATGCGGCGAGCACGAAGCATTACAATTCATCCTTTGTTCAATAAGCGCACATTAGTTAATGACATTGCAATAATTAAGCTTGATCAACCAATAGAACCAAATGAGTGGATTCATCGGATTCCAGTGTATTTCGGTCCAGTTGCTGCAGGCCAGAAAATTACCACAATGGGATGGGGAATCACATCAAATCTACCTGGTGCACGGACAGTCCCAGCTATGAATCAAGTTGATTTGCAGGTGGCTGACTCAAAAATGTGCAGGGGCGTTGATAAGTCATTCAAGGACAGCAATGGACCACTTGTATGCACCGACACACAACCAGGAAACCGTGATGAATGCAATGGCGACAGTGGCTCACCAGCTATTATCACACTTGATGAAAATGAGAAGCCGTATAAGCGAAATGGTATAACACAGAATCTAGATTACCGGCACTGGCATTATAATCAGCGGCGGTGGATGCAGCAGCGTAAAACAGTGCAAACAGATAAAGTTCAATCAAATGATGTTCAACTGGTAGCATTGACGTCATATGGAGATAATCTGCAGCATGATGATCATCCGCCTTGTGGCGACCCAACAGGATATGGGTTCAGCACACATATTGCGTATTACGAGGAATTTTTGACTAACTCCACAGGCCTTACACGACGCCAGCTTGAAGAGCCTGTGCAGTTTGATCGCAAGGTAATGATAATAAACTAACATAACTGCCTGAATTTGCTATTCTAAATTTCTCTGGTACACACAACTAATGGCTGAAAGTCATGTACTAATAATATTTTAATTTCATTTGCCATGACATTTTTACAACGTTGTATTGTGTAGGCAGCAGTATTACATACTTCTAGCGCTACTTCGCTGTTACAGCCACCAGGCATGTGCTGGACCATGTGCCTGATAGTAGCTTTTACAATTATAATGCATCTATTTCGACAGCATAGTTAATGTTAGAGGGTTACGTTGAATACTTGATAATAATAGTTTTTTATTTAAAAAAAAAACCGGGTTTTACTGCAAAAAGAGAAAGGTGTATAAACAAAATAACATCTAAAAATTTTTGCACGCTTGTATTTTACTTTTTAGTGGCTCGCATACTTTAAAAAGCTCGTATTCATAATATAACATTTTATGTATTCCTTAGCTTTTGCCTAACTGGTCATAGGCAAAGCTGGTTTTAACATTGATTGCATGCTATTAAATGAAAAATATTAGTTTGAACGATAATGTCACAGCTTACGCTGGGTTGTCACTTATATAGAAGGTTTGTTATTAGGATTCAAAGCGGAGAACTAATAAAATGTTTACGATTGCAAGCCGCTTAAAAAGAGTGGAGGATAATCACTCTCACTAATCGAATCTCCTGCAGATCTGAGCGCAGATTCTGCTGGCTGCGACAATTAGATTATGCAGAATAACAGTCTTTCGTATTTAGAAATATGGTCAAGACATCACCATCTTAGATATTTTATATCATTTAGAAATTTCTCCTGATGTATGACGCCATGTATCCTAATTTGCCAATATCCAAAGGGCTGCTCTGCGACTGCTGGCACAGATGATTAAAGTCTCATCAGCCATTAATTTTGACCTAATGTTTTTGACATTGCTGTGAAAGTCGACGTAAAACTTTGGGCATATCTCACTTTGCTCTGTGTAAGAATTAAATTATTCCGGAGCATATTCCGCGCGGAAATACTGTTTTCTTGTTGTTTAGCCGTAACAAACCGCCAGTCGTCACAAGAAAAGCAGCAATTTGTTGAAGGCTTATCTTTATAAAGAACCACAAAGCTTCAAATACTCAACGCTGCCATAAATTATAAACAAGGTCGCTTGCATAGAATTGAGCTTCACTTCTTGGAATTAACACGACGTCATTTTTGTATCGGCAACGCGAGACATAACACGTGTGGCACATGAAAAAAAAAAAAGCAGCAGACAACTTATCAATAGTCGAGGCACGAGCTCAAGTGGTCAGTGACTACTTTTACGGCACGTGTTCTAGTTGGCAGTGGCTACATTTGCCGAGCATACACTTACAGTGTAATTAAAGAACAAGTGCTGTCTAGAAAGCCAGTCTTCCCACTACTTCTTTCCTCTACATTTCTACAAGTTTTTATTTTTTTATTTTGTATTCTTATAAGCAATCTTATTCTTCTCCTTCCATAGGAAACATTTAGTTTTTAACTTTCAAATTAAAATGAGCCAAAGAGACTTTGACGCGGTCAAAACTCGGTTACGTGGGCTTTGGACACAATATAGTACCAGCGACGTTAATAATACCAGCAGCAACGTCAGCAGCAGTGGAAATTCAACAGAGAGCAATGGTTTTGGTAGCGATACAATGCGTGGTGGAGCGCCGGTACCAGTAGACGCATCAGTGTCAGCGGCAATAGAGGAGCTGGTTCTGTTTCCGACATACGCGTACCGCGACGAGCGACTGAAGGTATGGAGGGTGCAAGTGCGTGGGTGGGGATTCAGTCGCAATCCAAGTGCACGTAAAGTACGGGTGGCAGCATCACTGATGCGGAGGTTTATTCGCGTAGCAGCCGGTGGGGCAGCGGATCAGATGCTGGTAGATCGCATATCATATCTGTTTGCTTCTGCGCCGCAGACCAGCAATACCGCGCGTGTGGCAATGGCTGGAGTAGCAGAGCCAGAGCCTTTTGCGCTTGGGTCACCTCATGGCGGGCTAGCTTATTCGCACGACGAATCATCGCAAAAGCAGCAGCCCATCAGCCTCCTGGACGCTCCACTGGTGCTAGAACCACCACTGCCATTATCCTCTGCTAGTAGCAATAGAAGCAGCGGCTCAGGGCCGCGCCACACACACGATCAACTTGTGGTGGGGCAACTACAGGCACGACCAGCCGCGGAGCAGAGACAGAAGGCACAACAAATTGATGCGTTTGCATGGCAGAGCCTGACGCTAGACGACGGGCAGTTTCAGGGCGAAATTCTGGTCGGGTACAACGAGCTAGAATGGCTGCTGCAGAGCCGCACACACAGCCCACACTCGCGGCGGTTGATTGCGGTGCGCGGGCGACTTGCGGCATGGACGGGTGGCACAGCAACGGCGGCGGGCGTAGCGCATTTGGTGGAACCACACGGAATCTCGGTGGTATCTGATATTGACGACACAATCAAGGCATCGAACATAACAGCGGAGAAGCGTATTGTGTTGGAGACAGTATTCGCGCAGCCGCTGCGCGCAGTTCCGGGGATGGCAGAGTTATATAACGAGTGGTATGAAGGCGGATGTGAATTCCACTATGTGAGTAACAGTCCATGGCAGTTGTATCCAGCACTGGACAACTTTTTTCAAGCACACCAGTTTCCACCAGGTAGCGCACACCTGCGGTCTTTCGATGCAAATGACTTGCTTTCAATCAGCAATTACACTGGTACACCACAGCTTAAACGCGATACTATTGAACTTTTACTACGGACGTTCCCTGGACGCACGTTTATACTGGTAGGCGACAGTGGTGAGCAGGACTTGGAAACGTACACTGATCTTGCGCGACGTTTTCCCGGACGCATTGCGCGTATTTTTATTCGCGATCTGTTTGCTCCTATGGCTGTACCAACGCTAACTACTGACACGCGTGCTGCGGGTAACACAGCTGTACGTGGGCTGGTGCCCTACGGCTTTGTTCAGCCGCGCGCATTACCGGGCAATGATGCCAACCATATGGATGGCGGTAAAAATGTTGGAGATGAATCAAATTTGATTCACTTGTCTCCAAGCGACAATGATTGGGATCGCACCAGTCGTCCGCCGCCCCTTCCGCCAAAGCCGCTGAGTCTGCGTGGGCCCCGTGTGTCGTCTACAAACATGTCGCCGGTGCCGCCGCCGAAGCCGCCGCGCTCTGCTGTGCCGCGCAGCGCCACTGCTATGGGTCCTGTGTCTACCGTCGGACAGGATGCGCACATGCGGCCGGTGGTACCTCCGCGGCGGACAGCAACGCAGCCACAACAGCCAATGCCTGGAACCTGGGCCAGCACTCCGCAGGACGCGGCGACAATGCTCCAGGCACGCATACAGCAAGTGCGACAACAAGCACAGCAGTGGCTGGCATTCTACGCGCAGCGTTTTTATGTTGCACCCACGCATAGCTTTCTGCAATGCGCACACGTGTTTCTACCGGCTGTCGAGCGGGATCCGCGCATAATCGATTACGACTCAGTCAAAGGCGAACTGGACAGTGACGAGTCAGGAACAGCCCCAGCAGCAGCAACTACTCGTATTGTGCCAGAAATTCCCGAGCCTCCGCCAGAAGCAGCGCAACTGGCGCGGAACGAACGGCGACTGCAATTGTGGCGAAGATTCCTGGGCAACACGCGCGATCTGGCGCCTGGGCTTTGTCAGCTATTTGTGGATGCTACGGACATCCGTCAAGACCGCGAGCTGTTTACAGATATTCTACCGCGGTTCAGAAGCACACAGCTATAGCCGCAACTTAGTCGCAGCAATTGAATTTGCTTTGGTTTCGACCTCTGTCCACTCGGCTGCGGGATCCGAGAGAATAGTAATGGCGCCGCCTGCGCCTACGCGTACGCGTCCTTGCTCGACCACAGCGGTGCGAATGACTACTGCAAAATCAGCGCTGCCACTACTAGCTGAGAAATACCCAATTACGCCTGAATACACGCCTCGCGGGGCACCTTTATTAGTTTGACGTTCCAACTCGGCAATTATCTGCACAGTGCGGCGCTTTGGAGCGCCGGTCATTGAGCCTGGTGGAAAGCAGCGTGCCAGAGCATCTACGCATCCTACGTCGTCACGCAGATGACAGTCTACAGTAGTGACCAGCTGGTGTACACGTGCAAATGACTCGACGTGCATGAGTCGTGGTACTTGCACTGCAGTAGCGGCTAACGCGCCCAAATCGTGACGAATCAAATCAACAATCATCAGATTCTCAGCGCGCTCTTTTACAGACTCACGCAGCTGCTCAATACGGCAATCGTCGTCACGCTGCCATTGAATAAGACACTGCTTGCAGGGACGGGAACTGCTGTCGGTGTTGTGCTGATGTATTACGCAGGGGCCTGAAGACGGCTGCGGGTGGCGTCCGACAGTGCCTTTAATTGGTTTCATTTGCACGTGGACTGCGCCATCGGCATTTGTACTTGTGCGTAGAAAGCGCTCGGGACTGCACGAAGCAACCCCTGTCTTGAGGTCAGCATACCATAATAAGGCACCGAAGGGCGCTGGACTCCTTTGACGCATACGCAGATACAACGCTCGCATCTCTGTAGCATTGCGTGGACCGCCTGTGTTTGCCTCAAATTGTGTTGTCAAACATACCTCATATGATTCGCCACGCACAATGTGTTGCTTGGCTGCGGCTATCGCCTGAAGATATCCGTCTCGCGTCGTTCGTGGCTGTAGCTGTAGTAATGACGTATCTTTTACTTCGCTGCAGTCTCCGGGGACTGGGATGTTTCTCTGGATGCGGCATGTCTGCGTCTTAACCCATTCATCTGCTTGCTTGGCGTTTGTAAAGCCGAGGGTGTTAAGCCAACTGCGTCTGGAATTATTCTGTTGCTGGACCAGCGCTAATACATGTGCGCGTGGTGGGTGTGTAGAATGATCGAGAACTACACAGCGGTCAACAAATGTCAGCTGAGCGTCTGGTTGCTGCTCCTGCTGTGTTGTATTGAGTTGTGAGCAAGATTTTGCGCCGGCCATTCCGTAGCCAATGTGTCCAATCCAGCCGCACTGGAACGGTATGCCTGTTGTTGCTGCATCCGGCAGCAGCTGCGTGCTGTCTACGGTTTTTTGCATCCACTCCCAAAACGGCACGATATCGCCACTGGCAGCAGACAGCTGTGCAGTATGTAGCACGGTGACTTTTGCGGTCTCGGATATACGCATCACAGTCACTAGTCGTCTTTTTACATTGTATCGGATAGTTACTGCATTACTGGCCGATGCCAATACAGACATGTTCTCACCAGTTGCGTTGTCCAACCACAGTGGCATTGAATCGTCTCCATGCAGTACTCGCTGCAGCTGCTCGCCCGCCAGCGCAGTGTCAACACCTGACAAATCCACCATATCGGCGATCAGGTCAAATCGACCATCGGAAGCTCGTTTCTGCACGTGAGCAGGCAGTGTGAGCTCGGGAGGTAACTGTAAAAAACTGCCAGTCGCTGTGCGTGGTACCGGATATAGTTCGCATGTGAGACGGGCAAAGTTTTGTATCAGAAGAGCCCCGTAATCTGAGCACACCGACTCGGGATGGAACTGCACGCCGTAGAGTGGTTTGGTGCGGTGGCTGAGTGCCATTATTTCACGTGATTCTGTGCACTCCAGTCGACCCTCTCGAAACTGCTGCACATTGCCTGTCGCTCGTGCCAGCACTACCAGCTGGTCGTGTGGGAACCCTTCTTCGCTAACAGTCAACGAATGGTAGCGCACTGCACGGAAGCCGTGTTCCATACCCGCCAATAATCCTGCTGTAGTTGCGTTGGGATTAGAATATACTTCAATTTGACTTATTTGTCCATGTACAGGCGCAGCGCAGGGAATTATCTTTGCGCCAAACGCAGCAGCAATTCCCTGATGACCCAAACACACACCCAGAATTGGTATTCCATGATTATAACTTATCAATTCCTTACATACACCAAAGTCTTTTTCACAATCTGGTCTACCTGGTCCCGGTGAGATAACAATATTATCAATGTTCGGTAGAATTCGCTGCTGTAACTGTTTCCACGTATACTGATCGTTACGCACAACAATAATTTTTTCTTGTATTCTTTTTGAGTGTTTTGTTTGTTCGCGTAATAACTGTACTAGATTATATGTGTATGAATCATAGTTGTCTATTACCAGTGTACAAGGTACATATGGACCCTCATTTGAAGAACCTGCCATGTTCTCTAGTTTGAAATTTAAAAAATATAAAATATAAAAAGTGAAGGCTTTGTGTAACAAAAAAGTATTGATACCAAAAGTGAGTAGAAGAAAGAAATAAAAGGTTTTTGTAAAATTCTACCCCCACCCTCGATCTTCCTGTTATTTTAATAGTCACACCACTGTGATTATTTGTTTAATTGAAAAATTGGCGTTTGAGTAAAAAAAAAAAATTTTTTTTTGCTGTAATATGCAATTTAGAAGGGCATCATGGGTGAGGGTGTTGCTTATTTACTGGACCAACTACTAGCATTAGTTGATTGGTAAAAAAAAAATAGAAACAAATGGAAAGTATTGCATGTGTAATTTTTTTTTTTTTGTTGCAGACACAAGCGGACATGCCATCTCACATTCAATTATCCTTTATGTTTCTACTACTCGTCTGTATCTTTTAAAGGATAACTTTGCTCTAATGTATAGAAATCTGTTTAAAAAACTTTATAATTGCTTCTGCATTTATATTCCACAATATTCAGCTTGTAACTGTCGTACTTTTTGTCATGTAAAATGGCCAGATCGTCGTTTTGCCCATGTTTAGGTTTTACTAATTGTATTAAAAACCTTTGCCTCAAAAAAAAATATATAAATCCGGCTTGCCATGTTAATATTAACGCTGCGTATCTTATTGTCACGCAAACCTAATTCGATCAATCGTTTATGTACAAACGACGTCCTTATTCGTGTATCAAAACCAGCTACATTTTTTTGTTATAAACCCCCTCCTCCACGCATTGCTGATTATCGCAAAACTTTTTTATACAGGAAATTGCCAATCGTATTGCAGAGAACTATAATACACTCAGTTTTCTTTAGGGTGGTGTCTTCATCCATTTAATGGCTAACTAATAAATTGCTCTTGTAGGAGTAATGCCATTTTTTTTTCTAATCCTCAAAACTATCAATGAAGCATGTCTGTTAAAAGTCTGTGCTAAAAAAAGGTTGTCATTTAATGTTATATAAATATACCAGAAAAAAATGGGGGAGTGAGATGACGTGTTATTTGTTTTTTTTTTAAATTTACTTGTTATTTTATAAAAAGATCACGTTCATTTTTATGTGCAAAAGACAGAAAAAAAAGCGAGACATTTTTTTTTACCTCTATTAACCTATATAATAAAATTTAAAAAAAAAAAAATTCAAGTTTGTTCAAAGGAATATTTTCGGGGCAATACATTTTTTACACTTTAAAATAAGAAGAGTAGACATGTTTTATTAGCTAAAATGTGACGTAAGGATTATAAAGAAGTACTAAAAGAAAGCAAAATTTTGGGGGAAAAAAAAGGAGAGAAGCGAGAAGAAATGTAAAAAGGTGTGTGACAAAAGAAGAAAATAAAACCAAAAAGAACCAAAAGAAACCTGCCTTTTTTTGTCTGGTTTAGTATGTAAACACTTTATGCTTGAACAAAATCTCCTTTATTTTTCTTGTTCTTTACTTTTTTTTTTCTATTTTTGCAATTTTTTTCTTTTGTGTACAAGCTCCATTATTATTTCTTGGCTTTTTTTCAAGAAATATTTCTGTATCCATAGTGAAAAAAGTAAGCAATTTATACAATCCAAGGCATTTAATTGTTTACTCTGACTATAGAATACTTGTCAGATATTAATAAAAAGCTAAAATACTTGTTCACTAGTAGCTAATATACATTATTTACTATTGTATATACTACGTTTAAACTAAATTATATAAAAAAAAAGCTTAACAAAAATTTATAGACTCTACTTTACTGTACTAAAAGAATTAGCATCAAGCAAATAACACCCCCCTGAGAGGAGGCTGCTTCTAAATGCAAGCCTTTGAGTTGAATAAGAGGGAAGTGGCAGTGCCTAAGAAGCCAAAAAGAAGCAAAACAAATTTATCGAGTATGGTAAATGATTCTACTACGACTACAGGAAATCTAGGAGACCCATCACCATTGGAGCGTGGAAATTGGCTTCCTGAAAACGCAGACAATTTTCATTATGTTTTATCAAAGCACACATGTTTTGAAGGTAACATTTTGCAGCTCAACCATCGCTACTTGGACATTCGCGATATAAGATTGGTAGAAGAATTGGAAGACCCAACCAAAGGTGGGCCAGTGGATGACCAAGAAATAATTCGACAATTAGAGAAATCAAACGATGCCAATCCTAATAAAGATTGTCGTAGATGGTTTCTTCTGTTAAGAGAATTACAAATAGCTGCAGGAGACAAGCATACTATTCGACAAATAAACACCAAGCATATTAATACTAGGTCACGATGGTCAGTACCATTCAAGTCTTTACATGAAGTTGGATATTTGATAAAGAATCAATTTATAAGAGGTGTCAAACGTTATGCTAACAATAATCCAAAAGCTATTGATAATGATATGCCTCGTCGTCGTACTAACATTGAAAAGAAAAACTTGGCTGCTATCAAGGCTATTCGCAAGTATATTTGCTATAAAGAATTGTTTTGGTCTTATGATACTATGAGTGTACCTAGTTCTAGTACTCAGACTGAAATTTCTGCTGACTATCCAGATATGGAAGAAATGTCCGAACCTGAGCGTTGGATACGTGCTATGATTCGTCGTCATGGTCAACAAATGGTTGATTATATGGACTGTTGCGCTATAAATCTGACCAATTCATATGTTACTGAACTCAATAAACGTGAAACAACAGAAGGACATGTTAACTATGTCACTTCTAATAATAAAGAAATGGTAGTAGGTCTTCTTGGTGACTTGGTAGATGAAATTTTGGCAAAATCCAAGCCCGCATCTGCTACATTCTATTCACTTCAAGCACGTCCAAAACGCACAAGTACTTCTCAACCCAATATCGCTTCCATATTGGAAATTAGTAACAATATTAACCCAACAAGGAAACCATTTCCTTCATTGAATATTGGCGGTAATGATTATTTTGATAGCCACATTACACCCATTTCTTCAAAATCGGATCAGAAATCTTTACATTTGCATACTGCTAATGTGGATGACAATGTAAATGAAATGAGTGATGGTGATCGTCCAACTTTTGCCAAAAGATCAAAATCACATTTGCTTCTCTATAGAGAAGAAGAAGTTCTCAAAGACAGGCCACCAATTCCTCAGACTTCTGCATCATTTATGAACACTTCTATTTATAATGAGGCTCCTGAAAACAGTTCACACAGCAGTAGCAGCAGTTTATTCCAAAGAAGCCTGATGGATGCTCAACACAATGCTAATACTGGTGAAGAAACTGAAGAATGCATGCCATGCGAAGATGGACTATTTACACAATTTATTGATTATGAGCCTAGCAGCAATCACGAAGCACATGTGTGTAATAAGAATGAAAATAATATGAATATGAATATAGAACCTAAGATGTCTGGAGAGCTTTCTGAAGGTATATTTAATTTATCAGTGGAAAATAATTCTGTTTCTTTCAATGATACGCAAATGTATCTGAAAGATCAGCACATGCAAAATGATCAAGATTATTTCAATCAACAGAACCAACAATTGTATAGTGATTTTTCACAGTTCAACTCGCATTCTCAGCCTATTACAGCCAATAGTATTAGCAGCACTATGGAATATATTCAATCAGATAATGTTGACAATAGTAACAAGATAGTGGACAAGACTTTAGATCAGGAGAGAATGTCGAATTCTATGAAGCATACTTCAACATCCTTACCAAAAAGTAAATCTGACAATTTATTAAAAAAACAAGAATTACAGAAACAATTAGAAAACAATGTGCAACCACATCAAGATAGTATAACTGAAGAGTTACAGCATATATTATCAAACAGTAAGACTGGTTTTACTTTTCAATTGCCTCAGTCGTCTTATGGGTGGCCAACAGAGAGTTCTATAGAAAATAATATTTCGCACAGTCAGCAGATTGATATGTTGTCTAATTCAATTGCACCACTACAACAAGGACTAAATATTAACACAAGTGAAGTTTTACCTATACCTATAATGACATCTAGACATCAGTCTGATATTTATACAAGTGGTAGTATGCAAATGTCATTAGATATGATTGCTAATTCTTTACCTGTTCAACAAGAAACTAATAATCAACCACAAGTATCAAGAATATCTACACAGCCACAACCGAGTAATGACAGTTCAAAACTTACAACAACATTGGTAATGGTTAATGGTGTTCCAAGCCATGTTGAGCTACTTCATGACAATATGGATGTCAGTCCTAATCCGATTATTCTTCCAATATCTCGAATAAAAGAACAATCCTAGCTTTTTTTTTGTTGTTGTTGTCGTCACTTTTGATTTATTGCAGCTTTTAGAAAAATTTACCTACTTAAGAAGGCTGATAGCTTTTTATAGGTTTGTATTTGGTCTTCTTAAAAAAAAGAAGAAAAGAAATCAACACGCTGTTTGAAATGTCAAAGTCTATTTTTGATCACCTGGGTTTTTAAGAATCCACGCATATTGTAAAAAAGATGATCGTCCTTTTTCTTCTCACTTCCCACACTCCCTCTTATAAACTGCCACTAAGCCTCTTTATTATTTAAATATTTTAACGCAATTCCATTAAGAAAAATAGAAAAAAAAGCTATAAAAGAGTAGTTTTTGCAGAAAGAAATGCTGCCGGTAAAACGGTGTCATGCAGAGTGCTGTGAAGGCACAGACGATAGCACCGGTGCCGATATAAAGACTGCCAACAACACCACAGTAGTTCGAAAACAGAAGCAGGAGACAACTGAAAGTTCTAATACCGCCAGTTACAATGAACCATCCGATAATACTGAGACACTGGACCATATCAACACACTAGATTGTACTGAGAGTGCATCCGAGGATGTTCTCGATAAGGAGCACGGCGAGGATGAAATGGCTCGTGAGTCGCTGTCCTTAGAAGTAATTTGGAAGGGCAGTGAGCGATATTCGTTAAAAGTAACAAAGTACGCAACGGTAATTTCAATAAAAGTGCTGTTGGAGGAGCTGACAGAAGTCGATTCAGACAGTCAAAAGCTACTGGGATTGGTCAAAGGTAAACTTCCACGAGACACAGATACGCTTGCAGCACTGGGAGTTAAGAGTGGCACGAAGGTTCGGTTAGTAGGCACAAGAGTAGCTGACCAACTGAAGCCTCGCGAAGATTCGTGGCACGATCTCGACAGTGATGTACCTGCGATTTCTGATGACGTAGACACGAACATTGTAGACAGTTTGTTGTCTGGTGGACGCGAGCATCAGGTAGTTTCAACAGACAGCAGACAAAAGTTGGATAAGATTATACGTGAGGCAGAGGTGCGAGTAATGAGTCCTCCGCGACCAGGACGGAAGCTTGTAGTTCTCGATTTAGACTATACTCTGTTTGATTGCAAAAACATGTCGGGAAACGTGGTGGAAATGGCGCGCCCAGGGTTGCACGAGTTTCTATCGGCCATCTACCCTTACTATGATCTGATTGTGTGGAGTCAAACCAAGTGGCATGTAGTAGAGTGTAAAATAACACTGTTGGGTATGGTGACGCATCCCAATTATAAGATTACCACGGCATTGGACATTTCAGCCATGTTTAATATCAAGTCGATACGCAATGGAAAACCAGTTGATCATCAAGTTAAGGCGTTAGAGTTTATCTGGGCACGGTTCCCTGATGTCTACGATAGAAGTAACACTATTCATGTGGATGATTTGGGTCGTAATTTTGCTCTTAATCGACAAAATGGATTAAAGATTCGTCCATATAAGCGTGCTGATACTAGTGTAAGAAATGACACTGAGTTATACAGACTAACTCGTTATCTTTTATCCATTGCAAAACTCCCTACTTTGGAGTTTTTGGATCATTCTCAATGGCACAGCTACAGGTAGTGTGTGCCTTTTTTTCCTTTTCTTCTATGTTCTTTTTGTTTAAATAAATTCTCAAGTTGTAAACTTGGCCTTTTTAGGCGCCATAAAAATGAGGCCTAGATCTTATAAATTTATTTGAGAACATCCTCTAAAGTGATAACAAAAAAATTGTAGCCTAGACGAATCATTACGTGATCGGCGAACAAAACAGATTATCATACACCATGGTCCAGCCTAGAAACATAAAAAAAATAGGATTTCAGTGTCGGTTTCAGCAACTTATAAAACTGTATGTGTTTTTTAAACTCTGTAGGTTTCTCCTAGCTCATGCAAGTACGTGTCCAGGCAGCAATTAGTTTTCATTTCCAAAAAAAAAAAAAAAAAATGAGAGTTTCCCGGATTGACCACCGCCGCACACCACAAAAAAAAAAATAAGCGTCGGTATATACTGAGAGTATCAGCTTGCTTTTTTTTATTTCTAAGTTGGATTTAGCCGCACCACTTTCTCCTACTCGTTTACATTTTTTAAATTATCAGTTAAAAAATATAGTAAAAAATATATTTTATTCTTGCCAATGAGACTGCTGGTATTGTCGCTGGCAATATGTTTTTTGTGGGCAGAAATATGCTCAGCAAAAGTTGTTTTCAAGCGATCAGTTCGACAAGGAGCATGGGAACATTTGGGTCGAGTAATTGGTGGTACTAATGCTGCTCAAGGCAACTATCCTTTTGTCGCATTTCTAATGATAGACGAAGGTGATACAACTGCTTTCTGTGGTGGTACAATTATTGCTCGTCAATGGATTTTAACTGCCGCTCATTGCGTTGTAGACACCACTATTAGTGGTGCAAATACTATCAGCCATATTCATAGCGATTATATAATTAATGGTACAGAACATCCCGCTGCAATTAACCAAAAATTATCTCTAAAACAACCATGGCGACCTGTCAAACGATCCGCACGCAGTTACAAAACAGTGAAACCCAAAAAAGTAATTGTTGGTGTTGGCAGCGTATTAAATGTGCAAGCAAATCCCCTCAAAGTATCTAAAATTTACGTTCACCCTGATTTAAATCTGGATTACTTTGACAACGACGTTGCTTTAATCAAACTCAAAAAGAAACTAAACTTTAACGATAATGTCAAACCTATTCATATTGATACCGATACTGTGGTAGATGGACTGACAGTAACAGGTGTCGGATGGGGTAAAACCAGTTTAGAGAGTCATTCTACTTCTGACGTATTACAACAGGTGGATTTAAAAACTGGTGATGAGGGATTGTGTCAACGTATTCGTCCTGAATTTACTGGTAATGATGGTAATTACATTTGTGTCACTACTCCTGAAGGTCGTGATACGTGTTCGGGTGATTCAGGTGGTCCATTACTCCGTAGATGCAATGGTGATCCAAGTCAAAGTGGTTCTGGCGGCAATGGTCCATGGGTACAACTGGGAATAACTAGTTATGGTGATAGTATTTCAGAAAGTGGTGAAACACTTTGTGCTGCTTCTGATGGTGCTGGTTTCTATACGCATGCTGCTACATATCTTGACTTTATTAGCAAAACTACTGGAATTAAACGTGAAAACCTTGCGGCTTCTTGTAATGGATCCAGACTTAATTATATTGGAGATATCAATAGTGCTACTTCTTATATGCAAATGTCTACTGTTCTTCCTATTACTTTTACTGCAACTACGATGTTTCTCTTGTTATTATAAATATTTTTTGTAACAAATATATACTTGAACTATACATACATTTTCCGCAGATTATCTCATAACAGAGGAGAGAATTCAATTTGCCAAATTCAGAAAACAACAGCGTTCAGAAATAATGATATGCTTCTAGGCTAGCCATGTAGTCCTTTACTTTAAAGATATGTTCACCTTTTGAAATATATGAAACAAAAAACCCAAAGTACTGTTGGTTTTTACAACACTATGTCGAGTAAGATGGGGTAACCAGTATAGTTGTAGTGCTTCTGGCAAGAGGTCATAAATTTCCGAAAATCTAACAGAATCAAAATGAAAAATATTTCTGTACTACCTTTTTAATTTTTTGCAATATATGCGAATTACAGACAAAGGTGGGCTTTTGCATTTACAAAATGTTAAAGTCAATAATTCGGTCATCTTTGCCAAAATTTTATTTTAGTTTTTCTTTAGGCATTTATTTTTAGCATTATTACTTGCAAGTCAGTTTTTCAGTACTCAACAAATAATGCATGTTGACACTGCATTTACTATATAGCTATTATTTTTACAAGCTGCAACCCCAACATTTAATTTTATTTGTCGAAGATTCGAGTGCTTGTATTTTTTTTAAAGTTAGTCTCAAGTAAAATTTGCAAATTAACAATGTAAATTAGCACAGATATCCGCTTTTTAAAGAGAGACTTGCATAGGTTGTCACTTTTTTTTTATACTTGCAAGCCAAAAATATGTTACAATTCCGAGTAGAGAATATTTTTAGAAAGTTATCATTAAACTTAATGAAAACACTGAAAACAATTGCTATGCCACTTGCTCTGCTTTTATCAACTTACTGCACGGCAATCAATAGAAACAATCATTGTGAGAGTTTGGCCGACTACCTGCACATGTTCAGGGGCGAGATCTAAGCATTGTTCTTTTGCTCAAGTTACGCCCCTTCGCAACAACACGCCTGTTCGGATAGAGGCCTTGCATCTATTAATAGTTAGTTACTGTTTCCAATGTTTGAGTGATTATAACTTTCGGTTCTCCTGCGGGACCGGTTAGTCTGTGTCGGCGACACATCATAATCGCTGGTACTCTGCGTAAAACGGGTACCTTCAACAATAACCGTTTGTCGATTTCTTTGTTGGTTTCTTCTAATAAATTCGCGTGCCCTTTGCCGTTGACTTCTAAACCAGTTTACCATTCGTTCCGAAATTACTTGACTACGAATTTGCACTTGTTCCCTCACTTTACGTTTGTGTGGGATCCTTGGTGCTGCGGGTTCAGGAACAGGGTGCGCCGAAGTACTTGCACTTGCCCGGCTTCTGAGTTGAAATTGTTTCCGGAATCTTTGTCTACGTCCTACTATTGCCTCCGTTTCTTCTACAATGGATTGCGCTGAAGTTCCTGGTTCAGGACCTGCATTTTCTACAATGGACTCCGTTAGGCCAGTATCAACAGATGCCTCACTTGGCGCCTCCAACAATAACGATTCCGTATGTGCAATAGCTACTGGCTCTTCCGATGGTTCCGTATCGGGTAATGCCAATCGTGGACCACATGCTAGTCTTTGCCGTTCGTTAGATTCGTCATCATATACGTCACTTACCACTACTTCCACTAAATTATATTCTGGGTCATCTGTAACATCCGTAATTTCTGTAACTATATCATCGACAATTGCCTCATTCAAATTGGAACTCGGCAGAGGCAAATCCGGATGTCCAGGTGTCACAGGTAATGGTATAGACGTAATTAGCGGCTGTTCTGTATACATTGGCACTGTACTTACTACTTCTTCCATCGTGGATGGCATCTCCATTACTATATCCATTGCTTCAGTTGAACGCACATCCTCTGTCAATACTGCTGCTTCTGCCACAGGCGGTTCTTCATTCTCTCTAGGCATGTCCGTCATAATTTCATCAAAGTCCATGGAAACATCACTCAGATCGTTGCTGCTATCATTCATGTCCTCGTCATCTTCATGTATATCAGGTAAAATCGGGGTAAAAGCAATTGGAGATCTTGTTGCGAGTGTGGGCGACGCTCCAAATGTGATTGCTGGCGATGCAGGTGTAGCTTGCCTAGTCATTTCATCATCGCACCAGTCATTTATGTCCTCGGCGGGTGCATCTTCGCCGGCAAAATTTAGCAACATATCGTCGGCTCCAAGTATAGTCGAAGTAACTTCCGATGATCCACTTGAAGGCTGCGATGGCTGAGACTGCTGACTATCCATGTCACTATCTTCACCATCGTCACTATCGTCTTCGTCACTACTATATTCTGAGCGGATACCTTCACTATAATTATTGTCGTCAGCCATGCTATTGTTGTCGCTATGCTCGCTAGACGTAGCCCACACAACGACATCAGCAGCAGTAGCCGAATTATCAGGAACACTAGTGGCACCCACAAATCCAGTCACGGGCATATCCTGCTCATTATCCGAGTCACTATCGTTATCACTATCCGACTCATACACAATGGCGACATTTGGCAAAGAATTCCTTTCTGTGTTGTTCTCGGCTTGATCATGGGCATCAGCAATAGCAACACTACTCGCTCTACTACTTTCAACGGCCGCATCAATTGTCTGTTGGTCTAAATCCATCCTATATGGCATAAGTATGTCACCTGGAAGGCCGCGGGCTAGTGGTTGCCCTTGCAAATCGGCCAAGTAGTATACTACGCCTTGTCGATACATGACAGAAAAAGGCCCTAAACGACGGTAAGGTTGCAATACAACAGGCACAGGAATTCCTTGCCTACGCACGCTTACTAGTTCTCCTGGCTTAAACCACCGTATATGACGCCCACGATTTGCATAGTCACGTATCCGTCGGCGCTGCCTACGCTGCATCGAATGTGCCTGCTCCGCAGCACGTAACTGCCATTCATGGGCATTTTCCATGGGTTCTGCCTCAGCAATGTTGCGCTCAGCTTGTAATTCCTGATCACTCACGCCATAGAATAATTCAAACGGTGTAAACTGCGTTGTCTCGGAAATCGTATTGTTCATTGCTGCGATTGCCTGCGGTACCAGTTCGACCCAGTCAGTATCCTCTGGTCGATCCGACTGCAAATGCCTTAACGCGCTCTTAAAAAGCTTTACACCTACTTCAGCCAAATCGGATTGTGGATGATGATCGGACGTCCGCGTGTGTATTACTTGTTCATGTTCTAGGAATTCAGCAAAAGTCAACGACCGAAATACTGGTGCATTGTCTGTGGTCAATCGCTGTGGTGCGCCATGCAATGCAAACCAATTCTCCGCTAATACTGCAGCTGTCGTCTCGGCCGTTTGATCCTCCACCGGATACACCTCGATATATCCGGTATTCGCATCCCGCACAACCAAGGCATCCATTGCTCCGCTGGTATTGCTAACCCGTCCTATCTTGGCATGGTCTGCATAAAGATGCTCGCCGGCCCTTGCCATTTGTGACGGAACAATGGGCGTATACGTATGCCGATGTATCATATTCAACTGACAGTTCTGACACTTGTGCACGATACTTTGCACAATACTCGGCAACGCTTCACACCATATTTGTTCACGTATAAAAGCCAGCGTCCGCGCGTATCCAGGATGTGCCAACGCTTCATGCGCCTCTCGAATATATTGCCGCGCCACAATGGTCGACAACACTGGCGCCCAAATGCATTGAATACCCGGTACATGCGATGGCGCAACATGCTCAAGTACATCACCATTTAAACGCATTTCCTCCACTTCAAGATAATCAGGCGTACGCTCCGCTTCTGGAATTCTATCGCGTTCCAAACACATAGCAATCCAGGCAACAATGGTCTCGTCGTCACCTTGTGATGGTACGAATTCACTAACCTGTGGTAAATCTTGTAGTGCTTGCCGATCCCGGTGTTGAATAAACTCCCTAGTAGTCTCAGTACGCTGATTATTTGGCATTGTAGCAGCACGGTGGGTACTTGCTGGCAAATCATCCTCTGCCCAGAACTCGTCACTACTGTCGTTATCCGTTACAGCATCAAGTCGTTCGAGATCTATAGCAGGGCCTGCAATATTAGAGCTTGCTTCACCTGGCTCGTCGTTCAACTCTTCGCTGGTCAACATTCCGACAATCAATGCATCTGTGTCCGACTGCGGAATTAATTTGCGCGTCTTACGTGGCCGAATATTCTCCCGCGCTCGCGATAACCAATCTGCCGTTTTCTGCTCTACTCCTGGGCGGTGTGCTAACATGTCGCGTGTTACGCCCAGTGCTGTAAGTTCTGCTCGGAAACGGCTCAGGTCGTCGGCCTCATTAGCTGTCTTATGCGAATACAACCCAATCACATTAGAAGCGTCACTCTCAATACGCAGATTAGCGCATCCATCCAAATAAGCATGGAAATGCTTAACAGCTTCAACTACTGCTTTAGCCTCACGCCAAGTAGAATGACGATGGCCTTGTGCGCCGTCAAAAACTCGCGAAAAGAAAGCCACTGGCCACAAGTCTTCCTCGCCCAGCGCAACCACATCATCATCGTCTGCGCCTTTGGGTGCTTTGTGTACTAACAACACAGCGCCAATTCCTGCGGCGGCAGCATCCACTCGCAATGTCAATGGCGCTCCGTGCGGGGGTATATACAACGTCTGTGCATCCAGCAAGCATTTCTTCAGATCATGCCAGGCAGGCTCAAGCTCGACAATATCCGCAGCAGACAGTCGCGCCTTACCCAATTTCTGGTAAAATGGCAACAACGCCGCTTGAGACCAATTCAGGTGCTCACTGATCGCATTAATGCCTCCTGCCATACGCCGAATTGCTGATATCGTGGTAGGCATTGGCAGATCCTGCAATGTTGCAATCCGATGGTCCGGCACTTTCCAGCTACGCTCTGCTGACCACAATATTCCGAGCACCGCCACATCCTTTGTCGCGGCGAAAACGCTTTTCGAAACATTAAATAGCAAATTGTATTTGGCAATCGCCCGTGCAAGGTGGCCCAAATCAAGCAAATGCTCATTCAGATCATCCGTCGTCGCTTTCAGATAAATGTTATCAATGTACATGAGTAACTTACCTTCCAGCTCAGGTATCTGTCCAAGCACATGTTCGATAAAGCTCTGCGCAACTGCTGGGGATTCAGAATTCCCCTGTACCATCCGCGCTGTACGCACCCGCCCATGGCTACCGCCCTGATAGCACCAAAAATCACGAACGTCCTCTGCCAACCGAATAGTAGTAAAGAACGAAGCAAGATCAATAGAAGATAAGCGACGCGCATCTTTCAGGAACTGAACCCGCTCAAAAGGCATCGCTAATTGTACACCCGCATGCACCATGTTCAACTCATTATTCGCTGAATCGTCAAACAGCACACGACGCGCATCAGTATTGGGCTTCGGCAGAGTAAAAACCGGCATCTGTGCATGTGCTCTGGTTTTCTCGTCAATGCCATACTCTAAACGTGTAGCCACAAACTTCTCGCGCGCTCCTTGAGCTATATCGCTCATCGAATGCTGAACTGTAAAAACCAATTTCGCTCCTTCCCGCATTGGTGGGCGCAATGGTTTTATAGCGGCAGGTGGTGGACATCCACTCGGATACTCACGCAATGCTGAAGCACCCGTCATTAGATTATCTAGTAAGCACTCAACATCCTCCGAGCGGTCTAGCTGATGAGTAATTCGTAGCTTAACCTGCTCACGCGTTACCGCCGGAAACATCTTGTCCCAGCGATGGAAGTCGTCGTCACGCTCATATACAAAGTAATCCGAAGGGAATCCCAACTTGGCACGCATCTTTCGCGGACGCAGTGCAGGTAAAACGCGTGGTACCGAGGTGGAAATTTCGCGCTTTATAGCACTGCTGTCTGCTATGGTCGTATCGCCGGTTTCTTTACAAATGGTACTATCACTTTTGGTTGCGACAAGTTCATCATCTGTAGTACTCTCGGCCTCCGTCCTGCCCAGATTTAAACCCGCTGCACTGGCAATTGTTTCAGCTGCCTGCACATCAGTCATTAACTCAATGGGCTCGTCAATATGTCGGAAATCCTCAGCACGCTCGGGTACTATAATCTCCGCGTAATCGTCATCCGTCACAGCTTGTGGTGTGCTCGCTACTTTCGGTTCTACTTGTGTCTTTTCATGCATGCGCCGACGCATAGCCGGAGTTTGTAACTGCACATCCAGACGACCCAAATCTGGATTACCTAATAGCAACTCCCACTTCTGCTCATCATCAACCACTACAATATCAAGCCAACGTCGTGGACCGTCTGCAATGTCAACCAAAGACTTAGCCCGTCCAAATGCTTTATAATTGGCACCCGACCATATTGGCTTAAGCCACGGTCTTCTTGATCTATCCACCTTCAAACCCAAACGCTGCGCCGTTTTCAGTGTGATCACAGAAACTTCAGCTCCAGGATCCGCCACTGCCTCCACTACCTGTTTTCCAACTGATACTTCATCTAGTTTTGTCCAATGCGTACGTTTCCGGCGACTATCATTTCTCATATGTTTGGACACACTTTTCTGTTCAACAAAAGCAACAATATAAGGTACCTGACAGCCGCCTACACGTTTTTTGAACCACTAGGCTTAGTATCTGATGATTTCTTGACCGAGGCATCAGCCATCTTTCCGCGTAACGACTTAACTTCTTCTTCCAAATCCTTAAACCTTTTATTTCTTGCCACACGCCGCTTCTTGTTTCGGGTTTCCTCGCTGTCTTTCTCGCTGGGACTGCCGCCTGTCTTTTCCTTGATCTTGCTACTACCAGCATCCTTAACTTTTGCACTACCCTTGACGCTTCCCAGAATTTGTGGCTTTAGCTGCGGATTAGTGTTTAACGCAACTTGTAATTCCACCAAAGCTCTCTGGTAATCTTCGTTCGTTAGATTGCGTGGATTGATTCGTAGCAGATTCCACTCCATCCCAAACATCTTTTGCGTAGCCTGCGCCAAGGCAACTAGCCCACCAATATGATTAGCCAGTTCACCTGCCAGCTTCTGCAATCTGTTTAAAATGTTAAGCCGCGTGCATTGCTTGAATACTGTTCCTGATTCAATACGCAGAATTAGCTCATATTGAAACTGCGGCGCCTGAAACTTGTCCCGCAGTTGCTGCAACATTGCTTCCGGTGTATCGCATCCAGCATCGCACATTTCGTCTGCCGCCACTCCAGTTAATCTGCTCATTATTAGCGACTGGAAAAACTCAGGGACATACATAGTCTTGTACTGTGTGCAGATCTTTTCCAGGTTATGCGTCCAAGTATCGGCCGAGATTAGCTCCGTGGCTGCATCGCCGCTATATTCGGGAATCAACCGTTGCAAATACTCCATTAAATCGCTGGCCTTCATCAGGGGTGCTTGCGCCCCTACAGGTCCCCTTTCTGGCATTATTACATCAGCCGATTGGCTTCCAGAAGCCTTCAAGTTTTCTAGTTCACCCGTGTGTGGGGTTCCCATTTCACTATCTCAAGTAGTAGATAGATTTAATAACTAAAATAGAAGTTTAATGAGATTTGTTACAATTCCGAGTAGAGAATATTTTTAGAAAGTTATCATTAAACTTAATGAAAACACTGAAAACAATTGCTATGCCACTTGCTCTGCTTTTATCAACTTACTGCACGGCAATCAATAGAAACAATCATTGTGAGAGTTTGGCCGACTACCTGCACATGTTCAGGGGCGAGATCTAAGCATTGTTCTTTTGCTCAAGTTACGCCCCTTCGCAACATATTTCTGATGAAACAATAAAAGAAAAGCTAAAAAAGCAACTAGGTAACTTTGTGAAATACAAAAATGATTTAAACCAAAGAAAACTCGCAAATAATAACGAAGCAAGAAATCCAATGGTAGCAGAAATTGAAGCTGCAAGAGCTGAAGAAGCAGCATATGATGTTGAGAGTACAAGAAACGAATTGGATATAATCAAAGAAAAAGCAGAAAAAGGAGAACCATTAACTGTTGAAGAAAATGAACTATTACGTGAAATGGATAATAGAAACAATTTACGTTCAGCGTGGGGCTTAAATCAATAAATTAAAATAGTTAAGACTAGTAAAAGAAAGTGTTTTTAGATGAAGCAACAGATATTCATTTATTTGGAGTTTATTAATTTTTATGCTCATTTTTAAATGTAAGGGTTCAAGTCACTTTCAGCTACCAGTTTATTACTGATTTTATTTTAGCTTTTTTAAGTTTTAGTTTATACTAGTTTCTATTATTTCAATTAAAAGGATTTCATTAGCAAGAGAATTTTACCATTGTTTAGTAGCAAATGCAAGCTTAAACTCTTATGATTTTATAATAGTAGTATTAAAGTAGCAGGTTTTGGTTTAATTAAGCAAAACCACGGCGTAGAAAAGTGATGGAAAGACTTGTTTAACATATCAATAAAGCTGTGGCAAAATAAGTGAGAATGTTTAAGAAGCTTACAATTTTTATATGCATAAGCAAAACCCAACCACGGGACGCACTAAGAAATAAAAGTTGATATTAGTTTATGCGCGTATCATTACACAAGCACAGAAACAAAATAACAAACATTTTTCAAAAGTCATCAACCACCCATGCATCTGGGTTCTGCTGCTTATGAGTTTTCCATCCATACTTTCGGAAAACGGGTATTGCTACAGCACAGCAGCACAAAAAATGCGGAATATCATTGCTAAATGACTGCGCAAAGAATTGAAACTGATGTGTCAGTTTTGCACTCCCTTCTTTTCAGATGTGCCCTTCTTTGGCTTGGCATTCACTTAACTTTTTTTATCCACAAGGCAACAGTCTTAAAATTCTATGCATACATCCCTTTTCTTTTTCCACTACTGCACTTTTACTCCAGTTTTACTATTTGTTTGTCAACTCTGTCTGGATTCCAAACCCCGAGTCACTTTAAAATAAAAAAAAAGCATTTCACTTTTTTTTTTTTCCCTTTACACTCACATTCAAAGCAGCATCTTTCTTTGGTAACAAAAACACCATTACTTTCTTTTTTTAAAATAAAAAAAAACAGACCGCCGATTCTAATTGTGGAGCAGATGGAATCGGGAGGACAACATCCTTCAAGAGAAGGTAACTTTTCACCAACAAATCCGTTTAACGGAATGAGCGACAGCACGGCGCAACACAACCAAGGCGGTGTTTACGGACAGCAGCATGGTGGTCCATCGGACGACATGGCCAACGCAGCGGCAAGGCTGGCCAATCTCCAACTAAATGCCGGGGGCGGGGCACAAGGAACACCCTCGCCGGGCGCCAACCAACGGTCGTTTGCGCCGGGGTATGGGGCAGTGGGAGGCGAGGCAGGGGGCGTGACAGGCAGTAGCCACCTGACCGCGGCGCCTGTCTCTGCAGCTGCATCAATGTCGCAGGGCCCCCAAATCACGTCACCCGCCGCAGCCGCTGCCCCAATGTCGCAGGGATACCAGCCGCCACCAATTCAGGCGCAGCAGCGCACGAGTGGGACGTTTGCACCCGGGTACGGGCCGCCGGCTCCAGCAGGGCCCAGCGTGGGAGCTCAGCAGACTGGACATCCGCCGATGGACTTGAGCCCGGGGCAGCAGCCATATGCACAGAACTATCCAAGTACTTCGGCGCCGTATGCACAGCCAGCGCAACAACAGCCGCCGCCGCTACCGGCGCCGCAACAGCAGCGACTGGTGCTACCGCCAATGCTGGGCCCACTGCTGCAGTTTGTCAACGTAGAGCTGGAGCGCGCACTATGGCAGGGGTCGGTGCTTATTCTGACCAACGAAACGCTGCTCCCACGCGGGGCACGTCCGCCGCCAGCGCAAAACGCAGCACCTGGTGGTGGACCGGGCAGCACAGGCAGCGGAGGTGCATACTCGGCGTCTGGGTCAGCGATGCACGCAGGGCCGACACCGGCAACGGGAGTCAATGCGCATGTACCAGTGGTGGAGGTCTGGGATGACGGTGTGCATGGACCGGGCACAGGTAAGCCTAAGACGTTCCAGGCCAAGGCAATCTACACAGAGCCAACGTACAAGTACACTTTCTGGCGTGCGGATCTGGCACTGCCGCTGCCGCAGGAGAGTGAGGTAGACGTTGTGTACCAGATATACTGGGGTGCTGACGAATCGGCAGTGCAATCGCCCTCGGCTCGGCCGTCGTACTCATTCCGTTTGGCAGCGCAGGCATCGCAGTGGCGTATGTGTGTAACCAGCGATGTACAGTTTTCGAGACGAGTGCCGGAAGCAGCGCGAGTGTCGCTGCGTGGGTCGGGGCCGGTGTTTCGCGACTTGATTGCTAAGCACAAAGCCAACCCATTCCACGTATGGATCGGTACTGGCGGGCAGTTTAACGGGGAAGGCGTGTGGGACGACTGCGAGCACGCACTGCGACCATTCCTGATTCCTGGCATGGACAATCTACGTCGCTCACACGTCGTATGGACCGCTGACATGTCTGCGGCGGTTGAGCGCTGGTACTTTCTCGAATACCTGCGTCAGTGGTTTGGTGTCGGCGGCTTGTCTCCAATGGAGGCTGACGGACAGACGTGTTTCCGACAGGCTGTCGAAAGTATTCCGTACTCGTTCACTCCGGACAGCGAGATTTTCCCTGGATTTGGCTCGCATATTTCTATTCTACAGAGCTCACCCGTTTTTGGTGGAATCAAGAATATTGGCTCGAAGTACTACGCTCTGTTCCAGGCGCACACCACACCGACGCTGGCGCACAACGAGCATGGCTTTTTGGCTGAAGGCTATCACTCAATTAAGCGTTTTGGCCCGTATACGGCGCTGCTAACCCTGGATACTCGAACAGAGCGCCAGATTTCCGGCATTGTTGACCGCCACAGCTATGACATGTTATTCAGTGAGCTCGAGGCCCGAGTGCCGTCGACTACTACTAATCTGATTGTGCTGGCATCGAATCCAATTATCTTTCCGCGGACGAAGAACTTTGAGTCGCTATTGCGCAGCGCCAGCAACTCGGGCATTACGTCGATCATTTCATATGCCGTCAACGGAAAACAGACACGCAACGACTGGATTACTAAAGACAGATTTGGTGAGTCTCTGGCGGTGACAAAGCTCAACGACTTTTGGACGGCAGCCGCACACAAATCCGAGCGTTTGTTTTTAGTGCATTCACTGCAAGAGTTCGCACGGCGGCGCTCATGTCGTGTGACTTTTGCTTCAGGACACGTCAACTGTCTGTCTGCAGCACACTTCCGCACGTACAATGATAGCAAATATGATCCACGCAAGTATCCTGAACAGCGTGGGTTTGTTTCGGATTTCCGCTCGATGATTCAATTGACTGTGTCTGGTTTGGTACAGGAACCAGCGGATGGATTGACACTGCGTGCTTACCACTTTGCTGGAAAGTCGGCGCCGTTTGACATGTACACTGAGGAGAAACTATACCACACGTTTAATGTTGATGTCAACCATCTGCCGCCACCCAACAATAATCAGAAGCTGCTCGGTAGACGCTCATATGGAATACTTATCGAACACGACTTTGACAATGATCGCCAGCGTCCTGGTTTGCTGTCTTTCTTCTATGTGGAGAATGAAACGTGCACGGGCACTGCCACCCCGTATATTATTAATATTCCGCCGCTGCGCTATCCACACTTGCCTTTACAGTCACCGACTGACGGCAGGCCACCGCAGATACGTCCGAGTGTGACATACCGTGGTTACACAGCTAATGCTCAGTCACCTTTTTCGGCGCCTGATATGGCCAGCTCCCCTACTGCTGTTGCATCGGGTGGTGCTGTTTCCGCTCATGATACGAAAGGTGGACAAGACCAGCATGCAACCGCTGACCCTTACACATATGATGTTCCAGGTTATGAAAATCAAGTGACTGCTGGGGGTGCTGGCAGTAATGGTTCTCCGGGCTCTGCTGGTCAGCGCCAGCAACAAGCGCCGCCGCCATACTCGCCGGCTGCGCAAGCTGTTATAAACAATATGCCACCACGTACTGAAGGAACTTACTCGTCTTCTTATGAGCACACGGCTGCTTGGGTTCAGGGAAATTGTTCGCATACTACAGAGTCTGATACTGGTGGCCCGAGTCGTCCTGCGCAAACACAGCAGCAGAATTATGTCACTCAACCTCTTTCCGCTCATCAGCACCCAGCTTATTCGCAGCCGCCTTATTCGCAGCCTGTTGGACAAGTGCAACAACAGCCACAGCAGCAGCAGCAGTATCCACCACCACCCATGTCTGCTTCTTCTCATCCCACTCCTCAGCATCCTCAGCAACAGTATCAACCTCCACCTCCGTGATATTGGAAATGACGTTGTTTGCTTAATATTTTTAATAGGTAAAAACTCCAATTTTTTTTTTTGCCTTATTCAGTTATTAATTCTTGATATTTTCTCATCAAAAATATAAAGTTTTCTATATAAAATTGTTTTTTTTCATGGATAAGAATAGCGATGATTACTTTGAATTTTGCTTCTGTAATGTCTGCTTCTTGTGTTGTTTGGTATATTGTTGTGGTTGATCAGTAGTAAACATTATTTATGTACTGAAACACCTTTACCTTTTTTACGCAGGTTGAATAAAATGTCCTAAAAGTTTAAAACACTAGCAATAGCGCAATCTCAAAACTCCAGATTGAGATACAAATCCAAAAAAAGTAGTAGGATCATAACACAGCTCAGACTAATGACACTTGTTGTTACTACAGAAATAAAGTCTATTACAAGTCACTTTTCTCTTGATATTCCGTTTTCTCTTGAAGCTCGTATTACACTGGAGCGTAGGAGTGGCCGCCAGTTTTTTTTTTCAAATAATAGAAGCAATGTATTAATCTACTAACAAAATTATCTACACTAGATATGATTTAGAAATGTGACTATACAAACTAGAAAAAAAATATATAACCTAACTTGTCTAGAGTCTGCACTTTTCTTTTATGCTATTGCTGCTATTGTCCGTTTGCAGTATAACATTTATTTTGCTTACTGTTGTAGAGCTTGTAACCTTATGTGCAAGCGCTTCTAGTGTTGTTAAATAATCCCTTGTAATTGCTTTGAGCTTTCCGGTCATTACAATTTTTTAAATGTGCTTCTATAACTCGATAACTTATATATCTGCTTTATTGATATTACTCTAATGCTTCTGGTGCTCGTGCTGCTACAGATGCTGCTGCTTATAATATACGAAATTTTTAATTTTCATTGTCATGGCAGTCTTCATCGTCATGGCAGTCTTCATCATCAGGGCGGTCTTTATCGGAATAATCTTCATCAAAAAATTTTTCATCATCTTCTTCTTCATCATAAAAGGTTTCTGCATCAGTATCTTCTTCATTAGAGTTATATGTTGCGGGAGCCAAATGGCTCACGGACATGACCATGAACTAGATCAAGCCAAACAATGATGACGACGATGATAGACTTCATGAGAAAGCAAGCGCAAGATGAGATTGAACAGATACAACGAGAATGGCATTATTTGCACATCTAGTAGTACGGTTCTAGCACTATAAAAAGGAGTACAGTTTCCTGCTAGTTTTGTGAATGTTTCTTTACTATTATAAATAACTTTAAAACATAAAACTACTTTTTTATTAATAAGTCGGCCTTCTTGCCGCAATATATATTTAACGGAATTTTCTTTTTTGTGGTTTTCTTCAGTTAATATGTTTAAATAACTTTGAAAGCTTGCTCTATGGCTGGTTAGCCCTTTTACTAATCTTTTATTATTCCTAACCTCTAGTATTTTATTAATATATGAAATAACTTCTTCGCATATTTCAATACTTTTATCAGTGTCAGAAATGCTCTCTGTATATGACGGCATTTTTAGTTTTACTATCCGATCAATATATGATGATGTAGTACGCAATATATAACTTGAACCATTATTGACTGGAAATCCAGTACAAACAAAAGCGTTAAATGTGTCTCTACCTTTATAAATTTTTTGAAGCACATCTCTTGTATCTTTTGGAATATTTTCTAACCAGATGTTTATAACTTCTTTTTGTGTATATAATAAATAATTATTCAATACACCGTTTTCATCTAAAAATTCACCATTTTCGCCTTTTACCAAAAAAACCATATTTTTGTTAGAAGCAATTCCGGGAAAACAAATCATAATAAAGTGAATATGACGTGTATTTCTTTCAGATACTGGCATAACTTAGTAAAGAAACTAGCTTTAAAGTAACGTCAATATTTAAATTCTAAAATTATAAGATAGAAAAATAAGTAGGCAAAAAAAAAATACAGACAGCAAATATAGTTGCTATTTATATTTCATTCTGATCAACTTTCTATAATAATATAGTTATATGCTGCAATATTGTTGTAAAATTTAAAAATAATTGTCGGTTGATTGTCAGCTGGTTGTCAGCTGGACTACACCAAATCATGTGAAATGTGAAAAAAAAAATAGAGGAATTGTATAGAAGGGCAGTTTAATTTTTGGGGTATTTTCGGCTTGCAAGTATAAAAAAAGTGACAACCTACGCAAGTCTCTCTTTAAAAAGCAAATATCTGTGCTAATTTACATTGTTAATTTGCAAAATCTACTTGAAACTAACACTGAAATAAATACAAGCACTCGAATCTTCGACAAATATAATTTAATGCTGGGGTTGCAGCTTGTAAAAGTGACATAAATACAGTAAATACAATGTTAACATGCATTATTTGTTGAGTACTGAAAAACTGACTTGCAAGTAATAATGCTAAAAATAAATGCCTAAAGAAAAAACTAAAATAAAAATCGGCAAAGATGAACGAATGATTGACTTTAACATTTTGTAAATGGAAAAAGCCCCCTCCTCCTTTTTTATTTTGCAGGTATTGCAAGAATTAGGAAGGTAGCGCAGAAATATTTTTTTTGTTCTGTTACTTCAAATTTCAAAAAAAAAAAAAAAAAAAAAAAAAAAAAAACGTCTTGCCAGAAGCACTACTACTACACGGGTTGTTTTATTTAAAAATCGACATGTTTTTTAAAATAAAGAATCGCATAGCTAGCCTAGCAGCACAAAATAATCTACTACTTTCAGTAATACCATCTATATAACTGGTTAATCTAAATTGTGCCTATGGGTCAGTAATACCTGAGCCACTTTGACTAATGACACTAGTGCATCTACAAAATAATGGACAACTTGAATTATCAGAACACTTATCACAACCTTCAGGAGTAGTTATACTATTGTAATCATTATCATTACTATTAAATTTATAACAGATACGTTAACACAACCCTTTATCATCAGTTTTTAGTTCTACTTGCTGTAATATGTTGGAAGTGGATTGGCTCTCTGGACTGGTTTTAATTTACCCGACTCCTGTTACTGCAATTTTATAAATTGCTGTATATTACAAATGTGACAATAATAACCAAAACAAGTCTTTATTTCTTGTCATAAAAATCATTTAGCTACTGCCGTTTTGGCGCTGCCTTTATATTTTTGCTCAACCCTAGCATACATCTAACAAGCACTATTAATAAAACTACTAGCATTTACCCTCAAGCATCAGCTATTTAGAACAAGTAGAGCGCGGCACTATCCCGAGCAAATGGCATTATAAAAGAATAGTTTTATTAACTAAATATTTGTAAGGAATCTACAAACAACTACTACATGTAATTTCTTTTATAGATGTGTGCACACACCCTTTCAATGTCTTTTTAATTAGATCTTATTGGAGGGTGATGCATCAAATCTTCAGGGATGGTCTCAGGGTGATTGCACCATTTTTTATTGTCCGGCTTGGCTTTGCTCATGGCTTCTGCCCGGAAGCCATCCGCCCTCCGGAACATATTCCCCAAAGCTCTGTAAGTCGGGTTTTTTGTCAACGGGCATATGTTCTTTTTTTCTATCCGAAAGACCGTTATATTGTTTCTCTGTTTCATTGCTTTTTTCTTTTGGAAGTCGGTACGTATTGTCAATTCTCTTATTAATATCTTCAAATAATGTTTTTCTTTCATTTTTTAGCTCAGCTGGAAATGATTCATCATTAACATCCAAATATATAAATTCGTCATATTCTGTTAACGTATTATCTGCAGCAAAACCATGACCATCACTTTGTACATCTTTGGGGTTTCTTTTGCTATATACAATGTTTTTTTCATCAAGCACTGCTTTAGCATTTTTACGAAGAATTTCTTGGCAGCCATTTTGTAGGTTTGCAAAAGTTACAGTATAATCCCACCCATCTTTTGTAATTAGATGAACAGTATATAGTGTCATTATTAAGTGAAAATTTACTTTGGAATTTAAAGGTTAAGTGTAAAAGTAATTAAAAATTGTGAAATTGAGAAGATTTACTAAAGCAGGAAGAATAAAAAAAAATTCGCGATAAAATGCCACTTTTATAGTGCAAAGTTTTATTGAAAAATTGCTAAAAAGCAGCTTTCTATTTTTCAAACTTGTGATGCCAATGAGAATAAAAATTATTGTACAATTTATTTTTGTACTCTGCATGCCCCAATTATTTGTTGTAAGTGCAATTTTTGCTGCTTTTCATTAACTGTGAATTGCTGTGTATTTTTAGTAATGTCTCAAGCTGTACTTAATGGTCACAATACGTGACCAATGTGTGATTGTCACATTTTTTTCTTTGTGTAATGCAGTCAAGGATTAATTTGTAAAAGATGCACACTGGCAAATACAACCCAGAATAAATTTAGATTGTGCTTTTACTTTTTTAGCTTACAAAAATTGCTTTTTCAACCATAAAATTTATATTAGCTTAACAAAAAAATGCAAGTGAGTATTAGCTGCCAAATGCTGAAATGATTCCACAAGTGAAAAAAAACAGCTAAAAATTTTAATAATTATTGCTTTTTGCTGAAAAATGCACAAAATAAAAAATATATTAGCTGGCAAATAAAAAATGTTTGCAGACGTGCAAAAGGAGCAGACAAAGTATATAAAACAGGTTAAAATAATTCATTGAAGTCATATTGCTTTTGCAAAGATATACATAGAATGAAAATAAATTAGCTTACAAATATTAATAAAATCCCATCTCTTGGATTCCCTGCCTGACTCGGTTTAGTTCAACTCAAGGCTTTTATGTATACTATTGTTTCGTAGTTTTCTTTAAAGGTTTTTATCTAGTTACAGTAGGTAATGGATCCTTCTTGCTTTCCAATACAATCTAAATTCATATAAATATAAATTTCAATAATGCGTAAAAAAAATTAGCTAGCAGCCATGTCGTTTTGTAAATCAGTAAAGCGAGAAAATTTAAAAAACGCATGACCAACCAAGACTTTGTTTATTTAGCTAGCAATCAAGAGGCGGCATTATTTTTTAAAAAATAAATTAGTCGCTCCTACCTATCTTTAAAATAACAATTTCTTATCCTAGCAGTTGGTAATTTTTACTTTCAAACCGTCGCTACAACTTAGTGCACATTTTATTTGCCGCTAACCAGATACACTTTATATTTATGTTAACATAGTTATTGCTCTTTGTTAACTTTAGTTGTGATAAACCATACCCTGGCATCGTTAAGCTATATTAATATTTTGAAAGCAAAAAACAAACTCTCTGTAAATAAGCAGTATAACCTTATTTTAACAAAACTTTAGCTGATGCTAGTATTGGATCAAGTGTATACTAGTATTTCTTTGGATTCTACTTTCCTGAAAAATAATGCAACGGTTTGTTAGAAAACACTGATAAATTAATATTTAGATTACTAAATACTTTGCTGCACAACATAAATAGACTAATATGATTGTGCTAGTTAGTATCCGTGCACGATAAGATAAGGAAGAAGCTGCTTTTTTTAAAAAAAAAAAATGCAACAGCAAAAAACGTCAAAAGGGCAGGTTGCAAAAAAGTTATTTATTGTATTTTTTTAGGCACGCATTACAGTTTGCTCTCCGCTTAGATTAATTATAAAACAAGTAACTAGTTAGAAGAGGGGGTTTTTTTTTTAATATTTTTCGAGGATTTTATTTGGAATATTTCCAAATTAACAGTGAATTTATAAATAATCCAGCTCATCCACTAATAATCTTCTATTAAAACTATACTACCGTTGAAAAATGTTAGACCAAGTGCATATGTTTAAAATTATAATATGGATATATTTTGGCGGCTTATAATCCAACACCTTGTCATATTAAAACGCTTCATATAAACTAAAAAAGGCAAGATTAATGTAAACGGGTAAGGCATTCAACCAAACGTACAACATAATCCAAAGGCACCTGTTCCCGCAAACCAATATCAGATACAGCCATTTGGGAAAATACAGCCACCTCACCTTCACGCTCAACACGAGAATAAGAAGACCAATAATCACTCTTATGAACAAACTCTTCCTTATCGAAAAGTTCTGTATCAGCAACAAGAGTACGCGCGCCAGTAAATACAAGCTTTTGGATGTCTGGGGTCAAATCCAAAAATGACTCTATCAGATCACCGTCCAAAAACCCAAAGGACAGCGAGGAAGCCTGGTCGCTAGAATAACCACGCCAGAGTGAATAATCCCAAAGACCAGGAGTAGGTAACAAGTGGGCCATGTTAGTCTGAAGTCTAGCCAGAAGACGGCCAATCTTGCCATCTTCAACAGAAGCAACAACACCAATGGCACCATGAAGCGTACCGTAAACCAACTGTGGCCGAAAAATACCTGGGAACTCGGGGTCAGGGATATCCATGACCAAAGAGCCAGGTCTCACGACATTAACCATATCTCCAATGTGCCAACGGGCCTCAACATACAAGCGCTCTTCGTCACCAAGATTATTGTTGTTGCGCAATTGCTGTGTCGACCACTCATCAGCGCGTGCAAGGCGAATGAAGTTGTTATAGGCGTCGGCAACCAGAAAGCGCTCAGCAAGAGGTGCCTGAAAGGCAGTAAAAAAGTCGAGCTTTGAATTGCGTAAAAGAAAGCCGGTCTCTTCCTCCACAGGAATTGGAGAGAGGCGTGGGATGTTTTGCTCAAGTGGCGCAGGCACAGCAGCTAGAGCAGTGGTCCAGATACCTGCATAGTCCCTGGCAACAGGAATCAGTCTGTGGCGAACCGGCGGACCAGCATGTAGGGCGTTTGCAGGTGCATCTGATAAAGGCGGTGGGTCAGATCTACCGTTGTCAGAAGACTGTGCAACATATCTCTCATATCTGAAAAGCGCAACAGACGACATGATATCCCCGACAGCAACGTAGTCGCCGCTCGCAGCTAGTGAGAGTGAGGCAATTTGGGCCTGCTGCGAGCACAGCACAACCAGTTCATGATCGGGGTCCTCGGCATATATGACGCCATCGCAGACAGAACGCGGAGGAGTCGGCATAGCACTCCACGGCGTGCGGCGCTGCCAGCCAAGCAGCAGCAGACGACTGCCGATGGCGGCCAGTAACATACCCCGAAAAGGCAGCAAAGCGTAGACAGCGCCCTGCGCAGTAAAACAGCCAACAACGTTGATCTGCGCCTGCACCGGATTCCAGCGTATAATGATAACACGCCCTCGTTTGGCATCGTCCTCGCCAGGCATAACAATTGACGTACCCAACACAAACGCATTGTTCATCGTAGCATCGGCAAATTCGCGTTCAGTCGCGGCAATGTCGGCGTCCTTAATGTCCTGAGACATGGCACCAGGATGCGTGAGACTTCTCAGCGAAGTCATGCACAGAGACTCGGGCATCTCGTAGGGGCGTAACAGCAGCGAAGCACGGACATCCATAGAATGTGCGTCAAGCACAGTAAACCGGGCTGCCTCTGCTGGTGGGTATACCAACAACTCTTCGCGCACATCGCTGAGTATCATAGCCTGCTGCGCGTTGGTGTTCATTAATGCCAAACGCGTCCATGCGTCCGCATCGGCGGCCGCAGACGGCTGCAATGTAGCGTCCAGCGAATGAACAGTAGCCACGGCGTGTACAGCCAGGTCAGCACAGTTGGCAATGCGTAGCGGCACCGCGTCTGGTGGCAGTGGATGGCAGCGCACGTGTAAGCGCTGAACAGGATCTGCGCGGCCAATGCACAAGCGGTGACCGTCACGCGCCAGACAAAGCGCCGCGGGAAACGCTGCCGAATCCACAATGGGTGCCACACGCTGGATGTCCGGTACATCGACGTTAGCGTACACCAGCCGTGGCACGTGCGCAGCGTCCAGCTGCCGCGCAGTAGCAAATAGCACCGCTGAGCGGCTGCCACCGGCGACAAAGACCGCCGGCGCGCCATCACGTACAAATGGCACCAATTCCAGTGGCCCGCAACCCAACGTCACGCACTTGTGCTCGCGCACACGCCAGTCTCGCTGCATATCCAGCGCAAAATGGTGCAGCCGCCCATCGCCGCGCCCCACTAGTAGAAATGGCGAGCCGCCCAACGAGCACAGCAGCACCGCGCGGACTGGACAAGCAAAATCGGACGCAGAGTCTGACCCAGGAGCAGAACCTGACACTGCTCCAAAAACTGCGCCCTGCGACATGTGCACGGACGGCCCGTCGGGTACTTCTGCCAGCGTTGGCATTGTTAGAAGCTGCACGTCGTTGCAGCCCCATAGCCCCACCGCCACGTGGCATACGCCATTAGGCCACACATGAGCGGTGATGCATGACACGGTGTGCGACAGCTGGCGGTGTACCACACAGCGCAGACCGTCTGTCCGCGCCTCCAGACACACAACCGTTGCGCCTCCAACTGCTAGAACTACAGCATCGCCGGTAACCGCAGCGGTGCTGATTGTCGTAAGACCGATATCACTCGGCGTCCACTCGGCGCGATGCGTCCAATCGTCCGCCGCTAGCAGCACCACAGCGTGCGGCGTCACCTGTACTGCGCAACGCCCGTCGCATACAAGCCCTGCTGCCAGCGTCGGCTCTTCCAGCCGCCATCCTCGCGGCTGCACTGCAGCAATCTCGAGCTCCTTGTCGCTTGACTCGGTCCACGCCAGAAGCAACGTGCGGTCCGCCAGCCCTACCACAATGACCTGCTGCCGACCCGCTGCGCCGCCAACCAGCGCCCATAGCCCCAGCAGTCCCGGAATCTCAGCACTAAACTCCTCCGCCACACCGATGCCGTTGCGCACCACGCAGATGCTGGGCGTTGTGCGCAGTCCTGCGCACGCCACGACACCGCCATAGCGCGCGCCGCCCGCGCCTGCACCCACCACACACAAGTCTACCAGCGGTGCCAAACTAATATTGCCCTCCAGCGCCTCAACAAATGTGTTTGCCGCTGCCCGCCGTGTCCCACTACCCAACGGGCTTTCAAGCAGTTGTGACCTGTCTTCCAGCTCTGGACCGTCCTCGCCCAAGCCGCCAGTCCACATGTGCATCACCCGTCGTGCAGAATCATCTGCCTGCGCTGGCGGTAGTGGCTGTGTGTGCAGACGCGCCAGCACATGGTTACCACCGTGCGAACCAATGTACACGCAGCCAGCGCCCAAATATGCTAGACTCGTAGCCACAGGCCCAGCGCCCAGCCGCTCAACACACACATCCGTCACACGCAGTGCGCTTTCGCCCGTGTCCGCGTAGCGAAGCACTACTAGCGACACGTCGCCGGCACTGTCGGCTAACAGTAGCCGCTCGCGTCGCGCCGCGTCAATCCACGCCCATGCCGCCACCTCCGCTGCACGCTTTGCCACGTGCAGCGTCTGCATGCTGCGCCCAACCACCGCCAGCGCCTCGGCTCCCAGCACCAGTACTCCGCCACCTGGCAGCGCAACCAGCCGCGCTGCGGACGCGTCCAGCGCCGCACTCATCCACTCGGACGTCACCTGCAGTCCACTCGCTTCTGCCACGCCTAACCGGTACACATGCACCTGTCGTTGCATCCCCGCATCCTCGTGCAATACTGCAAACGCTGGCTCACCGCCGTCGCGCAAAAACTGCACGTCCATCACCCGCAGTTCGCGAATGTGCTGCGTCACTGCGGCGTGCACGTCGCTGCTGCGTTCGGCATGTGCCGCCGCCTTGCCTTTGTCGCGCCCGCTCGACGCTGCTTGTTCTTGCGGAGCACTTGCCCGCAAATACTGCGGAACACTCACCAAACCTCCCGCCTGCTCGCGCACCGCGTACGGCCATCGCCCGTTGTCCGTCCTGCCGGCTACTGCCAATCCACCGAGCTCCTTTGGTACGCGCTTGTCGTCTGTCGCTCCATCTGCAGTTTTTCTGCCAATTCCTCTCGCTGTGCGTCCTCTGTCTTTTGCTCCGTCGACACCCGACGCTCGTAGCAGCGCGCGCCACTCGCTCTGCTCATCTGTACCGGCCAACGGTAGCAGCTGGACAATCCCTTGATATGTGTAAACTGCAATTACCCGCGCCTGTGGATCTACCGCCACTATTCGCCGCTCTGTCGTCGGGCGCCCTGTCGTCTGTGTAAGTGTGCCTGTGCTTTCCGTCGCCACGCGCCGCCTTGCTGCGTCCCATGAGAGCACCGCAAACTGTTGTTTTTCTGACGTCACCACTACTACTCCCGTTTCCCGGTCCGTCGGCTGCATGAAATCTATCGTTGCCACATTTCCATTCAGCCGCACTTCTTCCAACAACTGTAGCCGCGTGCTAGCATCCGCTGCCGCAACTTCATCTGTGTTTACAGTGTGGATTTCAAGTCGATTGCTCTTGGCAACTATTAGATTCGTAGTGTCTGGCGACGTGAAGGCCCCGCATACGCTGCCCGTCACTGTGCTTGACTTTTGTGCTGATACCACGTACTGGTACTGCATTTAGTTTAATATCACTGTACTCCAAATTTAATCCTCGAATCCAACTCTGCACTAATTGCAAACTAATGATTATATGCCTACTTTGATTTTTTGTGACTGAATAGGAAGAAAAATACTCTTGTTTCTTCTTTTTCCGTCGACGCGTCAAAATATCATCACTCTTGCCCGATCGCTGAGCCGATCAAATCACATGCTGTGCCCATACACGGTCTTTTGCTTAAGGAACTTACACTGTATTTATACAATTTACTTGATAGTTTTAAAGCATATGCTTGATGGCCAAATAATCACCTAAATCACTCTGCACCGTTTCTCAATTGCTAATAGCACACACTATCTTTTTACCATCTTTTAACATTGGTGCTTAAATATATTCTGCTCTTTATAAACAACATGGATACAATCACTGCAAACTATGCGGATAACTCCGCCAAAACTGCTCCATTTGCCATCAAAAGCAATTCTGTCAGTGACACAAAATCCTTGGTTACCGCTCTGGAAGTCATGCAATTTGAACTTAACGCTAAGTTTACTACTCTGATAAACGCTGAAAAGGCATCTTCAACACCATCGACTACTTCCACTGAACAGGACTGCCAATGCAAGAAGCAAAAAGTCTGACTTGAAATAACTTTCTTCTCTTTTGGAAATTTTGTTTGGTCAACTAATTGACATTTCTTATATAAGCTATTAGACTGTTTTGCCTGATTGCAATCCAATATATTTATCTCCAATTTTTCAACGCTCAGTAAATCTTTAATAAAATTTGCACAACCCTGACATATTAATACAAAAAATTTTCTGTTATTTATGTCACTAAAACTAATAAAATCCCATCTCTTGGATTCCCTGCCTGACTCGGTTCGGTTCAACTCAAGGCTTTCAAGTATTCTATTGCTTCATAGTTTTTCCTAAAAGGTTTTCATCTAGTTGCAGTAGTGAATAGATCCTTCTTGCTTTCTGATACAATCTAAATTTCATATAAAAACTACTGCAATAGATAATATACCTTTTTTACATTTAAAAACTGTCAAACCTCTTTCCAAATATGGACCATGTGTGGATAATGCTAATGTAAATTTTATTTTCAAATGTAGAATGCCAGCCCATTTCCTTATTTTGCATTTCTTCAATTAATGACAATGTGATAATATTTAGGTGATTGCGGCCTACATACAATAAGTAAGCACGGTTAGATTCTTTTACCAATACAATTACAACCAAAAAAATGTTACCTTAGCAATGTCCGTATATAATTTTTTTTTTCGACGTATTGCCAACATAATGTTTATTTTCAACGTAAAGATGATAGTTGTATAATCATCAAATATGTACTGCTTGACATGTTTTTTATTTATTATTTTAAAGCAACAAACACAATTGCTACGTCACAATGTATTGTTTTGCAACTTTTTTTCCAAAAAAAAAAATTAGTAATCTATTATCATATGTCACAATTAAAAACCTCAAAACCTATATTAGTCCACCACTTATAATAAGCTGTGTATAAAATAACTTTTACTTTTACTTTAAATCCTTTTAGTTTTAAATAAGATAGAATAATATTGTCATCATTACAAAACCAAAATTAGTGTACAAACATTGTTCAATGTGATATGCATGCCACTGCAAATTGCGCATGCAGGTTTTTTTTAATGATTTGCAAACAGACACAAAACCACTAAAAACCACTAGCTAAATAAAATAGACTATGTTACAATTGTCTATGCACATTTGTGCAGTTTTTTTACAATAAATAAAAACTAGAATAATGATTCTTTTTGTCAAATATAAAGCAAACCTTCATTTTAACCAAGCAAACATTTTTATAGTTAAATTACTCGAAACAAATATAACAACCCCAATATAGTAAAAATAACAATTATTTGCTGAACTCCAATACGGAATTTGTGAATAGAGCTGCTTTTATTAAATTTAGATTTTGACAAGCAGCATCTTTAAATTTTACAGACGATTAACAGAAATACTCATTACTTCCAGTTTACAGTGCATAAGGTAAGCAAAATAAAACAAAAAGCATGTTAGATAGCAGTGCATGTATCAAACATTTAAAAAGATAATGTTCTACACGTACTCTTTTAAAAAAACATACGCCAATTCAATTAAAGAATTTCTGAAATAATGACATTGCGGTTTGCAATATTTATGTGTTGTTCCCAAATATGTTTTAAACACCAAAAAATATTGTGCTGCTGTAATAGATAGAAAATTTAAAGTTATTACCAATAAAAGCAAATACACTGATTTTGTTGTTTTTGTTTTGCAAATATAAATGTGTTTTCTATTTACAAAGCGTATTGTTTAGCTTGTGTATGTGATTGGTATTCTAGTAACCGTCTGCTTTTTTACTGAATTTAGTACAAATTCCAGTCTGTTAGACTAGAAAACATTCTTTAATAAGTAAGATATTATTAATAGGCATCGCATGGTTTGAAAACAGCAGCAGAAATTAATTAAACTAGACTACAAGTATCTTTTCTTTAAAATTTCCAAGCATTGCTGAAAACTCTAGTTGTATAGCCACTTCTGTAATTTGCCGCGTATTTAAAGCATGGTAGGGCGGAATTGAAAATGACAAGTGCCAGAGAGGTTTTTTATACCTATTGTACAAATTTTCTATTGGCTCTTTTTTTTTTGGAAATTATTCCTGAGCAAATGAGCTTGTCGAAATATGTAGCAACAATGAGGACACCACCACGCCATCAACAGCAAAGCCTCACGCTTACAAACTCATAACATAATACTACATCTACTAGTTTAAATGCGTGTTTACATTAATACAAAACGCAAAGCAAAAAAGAAATGGTGGAGGCTTATTTGTTCAAAAACAACAAAAAAAAATTGCAGACAAGTGATAAGCAAAGCAAGCACGTGTTATTTTTTATTTCTCACAATACGACCACTCATCCGTCTTCATTTCTGTAGTGGCTGTAGATGCAGCTATAAAGCAAAAAATGACATGGTCTTGTGATATTCACATTTTTTTTAGAACCAAAACATGCATATCCATCAATAATATGTATGTAGAAGAAACGAGCATGCTTCAAAGTATATGATGTGCAAGCATGGAGAAAAATAAATACCGATTCTTTTTTGCCCTTAATGAATCATTTTGTATACTATTACCCGCTGACATTCTGAAAGTCTGCACAGAAGCGCAGTGACACCAAGGAGATGCACAGGGTAATGGTCAGTTGACTAATTCTGCAGTCTGAAGTTTGAAAGATCGCTAAAATAAGCTGTATAAGGGAAATGCACAAACACCATTTTCTTATTGTCTGTTTTTGGTGCTTGATTCTAGTCATGCTTCTTTTTTTGTCATTCTTTGCAATAAGCATAAGTATCTGCCGAGGCTGTCTGCAAATTATTTCTATTATAAAACCGCCAAAAAACGTATAAAAACTCTGCGCTGTCTTCCTCAAACCAATTGGGTGGGTTTTTCCTAAATATTTTTTTACATTTTAGAGAACAATAAGTCTTTCTCCGTAAAACAGCTTATTTTAAAAAAATTTAGATACTTTTTATGTATTTTATTTATAGTCAAAATATGGACTTGAGATTATTTATAGGAAATCCCAAATGTAGCACAAATAGCTTTGACATTTCTCGAAGAAAGCCTTGGCTAGATATTATATCCAGAGAGCTGGAAATTGATTTCAATCCAAAATGTGGCATCTGCAACTGCGCAATGAATAGTTGGGACAGGTACTACGACCATCTTATGTTTGACCAGGACCACTATACAAATCAACTCAACTTGCACTCTGAGCGCCAATCAATAGCAACACGTACAAAGCAGCTTCCCTGTATGGTTGGTCGATCAGAATCTACTACTTTAAAAAGCTATGACGTATCTTCTACTTTAGAGTCTTATCAAAGCAGTAACTCTATCCTGCATATGTAGCTTGTGCATTCTCATACTTATTTATTGCTTTACTACTCTAGACCAATGTTTTTCTATTGTTTATAATATGGCGGACAAGAGTTGCGACTGGCACAAGAAGCTATATGTTTATAACAGAAAACATAATGGCATGTTTAAAAAAAAAAAAAAAAGCTTACAGGCTTTTGTCCGCCACTTCACTCGCTGCGTCTTTCAAACACGCGCCTTATAAAAGTTTTCAGATGCTTAAATTGCTGCGCTGCAAAGCGAATAATTATTCTGGTATTATTAGCTTATTCTTTTATTATCTGTATTCTTTTAAAATAAATATTAAAATTGCACTTTTAGGTTATTTGTATGGCTTTTTCATATTAAAAGTACATTGACAAACAAATAAACCAGATTAGTATTAAATGTATGACTGGCTCATATAAAACATTCTGCCATATTTGAATTACAGGTTTAAGAATGCTTTTTGGTATTCATTGACTGCGAATAAGCATAATTTTAGACATAAAATGTTTTCAATCGCTACCATGAAATGTGAGAATGGGAAGCAAATAATGGTGCCTGTGTGTTTGTGACGATCTGCATATAGAACACCATTAGATATGTACTTACTTTGCTTTTTGCAATTTTGCAACAATGGAACAAGAAATCTGGCACAGAGTCAGAATAACAGCAGAATGTATTAAAAAGAATGAATGCCAATTTGGAGCTTGCAGCACCTAATTTTAGGTATTTCCCTTTAGCAATGTTTCCATTATTGCTTGCTAATTGTATATTGTTGCTTCCGTTCTACTCTCCTCTACTATTCTGCAACTTTATTGCTTTATTTTACTCAAAACACTTTGATTTATTAAGAAATGTTGAAGAAAGAGGTCAGAAATCACAGATACATTGTTGATTATTTTCTTTCATACAAATATAAAGAGACAAATGACATGCGCAAGTAATATGAAAGCACATTTGTCTTATTCTGGCTACGTTTAAAAAACTACAATGCAATAACAAGGTTGTGCTTAAAATATACTATGCTGATGCTGATTATATATTCGAGTCATGCTGTATTCTATCCTAAAGCTGTGAAACAAGCTGCAGCGTGTTAAAAAGACAAGCCGCTTTCCCAATTACGCACTTTTTAACAACTGTATTGCAATAAATGGCACAGCATCTATTAAACATACAAGTAAAGGAGCTACTAACAGGGGTGTATCAATGATACGTTGTACACCATGTGTTAATATAGAGAAAATACTATACTTATCAGTGCTGCGACACAAACTCATTGACACAATTCTCTCCATCCACTAGTTCGCTTTAGAGTAATCACGACCTGCAAGAAAACAATACACATAGAATTGTCCAAGAAAACTCAGCAACACAAGCATCCGCAGTTCATGTCGTATATTAAGTACCCATGTTGTGGATAACCAAATCAATGCATTGAATCACATTTGCAACCTTAACGACTTGTCTAAATCTATGCAAAAAACCCGTCCTCTTCTTCATCTTCTTCTTTGGGATCCGCAGCATCAGAAGTATGTGGATTGTTGCCATTCGCAGCATCTGAAGTGTCGCTATAAGCACCAGAGTCAGCAGTAAAGTCCTGCTTACCATAGACATTTGACACACTACGAAGCATAAATTTACATCCACTTCGAATAGCCTTGCGCTCTTCAACGGTGATATCTCTGGAATCCTTTGGCAAATCGCCCTTTTCCATTGCTTTCCGAACAGATAATCTAATTGAATCGCGTTTCTCAGCAGTATCCTCTGTAGTACTTGACGAATCAGCAGGAAACAAAGATATGTACTTGAACTCGTTCGGATAGTAAATAGTATAATTCAAACTGACCAAAAGATCCTGTTTCTCTGCAACCAACTTTTGAGAGTTTTCAGCAATATCTTGTTTCAATTGCTTGTCAATCCGTTTTAGCATTCTTTCGACTTTTCTCCGTTCAAAAAATTTTATCATATGATAACGAGAAGCATTTGCTTTATCTTTTTGAGAATTTGTCAACTGCGTTTTCTGAATGGTCAAAGCTTTCAGTCTTCTTTCCAACTCCACACGTGCAGTTGATGGCAATCCTTCTCGGTTTAATAAACGTGAAACATCGCGGATTTGTTTCTTACAGGCACTTAAACTATTTGGTGGTTGTAGTGACTTTTGGTTCCTATTAGACTTATTACCAGACTGTACATTGTTGTTGCCAGAAGGTTTGTAAGGTTTATTTGAGTAAGAGTTCTGTGATCCCTGGAAAGACTTTGGCATAGCTTGGATTTTACGATAGTAACAACATAAACAGGAGTGAGAGAAAAATAGACAAGCGAGAGAAGTAGGAAAAAAAAAAAAAAAGGAAACAGACAGAAAAAGATCTAAATGTTTGATAAAATTAACTGATTACGGACTGATCTCTATCCACTTACAACACAGTCTTTGGTAACAGCGCAAACAATGTGGACTGTCTTTTCAAACTTGACATTATTAGAGTGCATGCCCATGCCAGAAGCCCGCACATGCGACTTCCACTGCATGGTAAACGAGCGATGGGCCTGGATGGCCGCAAACCAGTCAGACAGCCCATCCTCATTCCCAGCACTACCTTGCTCAGCCGCAGCCCTTTCCAGAGCCATGTTGCCACCCAAGGCGCTACGCTGAGCAAACGCATTGTTTGCAGTGCCCTGAACCCGATCAGAGCCAGACGCAATCATTAGAGACTCAGGACTCAAACTTTTGCTGGGCTCTTTGTGTGGTATGACGAGCTTCTTGTTGCCGTGGGCGCTGGAGGTCGAAGCAATCAGAGGCGCATGGGGAATGGAAACTTCAAATGGCGGCCACTTCCACTGGGCAGTTCCACGGCCTGGCACACGAATCAACTCAGGCTGCTTAATTGTGCCGACTTCAGCATCACGCCAGTACATGCGCAGCGGCTCTGTAAACTCAATATCAATGCCGATTGGACCGCCAGATGTTAAATTCCCTGCAACCTGCATGGTATATGTCATCGGAAGCACTTCGGCGTCGTGGGCCTTGTTAATATTAGTCGGCTTAGCAATCGCAGCGTCCTGCGCTGGTGTAACACTATTAGGCGTCAGATGGATTATACTCATTGACGTGTGGGTAATTGTCACTACATTCTCAGCATGTCTGGCAATACGATTGTCGTTACTACTGAGGGCAGTGGGAGATGGATGATTGTGGATCGCATTAGTAGCATGTGGGACGATTTCTGCTGCTTTAAGTTGGGGTTTGAATGACGCAATATGCCGCGCAACGTCCTTGGACTTGGCAATAGTCTTTGCAGTATTGGTATGTGTCGGTACAAGGGAGTGTGGAGTCAACGACACAATTTCACGTTTGCGTAATCCGTGGTTCTCAGAATCGGCTTGAAAATCAGACACTGGCAAATCGACTTCCTCGTGCAAGTGCGGGTCATGGCCACTGCTGTCTGCAGATGATAGGCTTGTGGTCAGTTTTTTCAGTGACAGTGCGCGGGATACAGGAGCTGGAGCAATTGCATGGAAGGACGTCACAGTGAATGAAACATCCTCTAGCGTTGAGCTGATTAGAAATGGTAGCACGCAGACTACCAGGATAATCACAATGACCACTAGCAGCGCCACCAGCGCCCCCAGAATAATCCCCAGTGCCGCCATTGGCCTCCGCTGCATGTACTGTACAATTGGCGCCAGCATTCTGGCCATGCGTGACGGCGCCACATCCGTCTGCGGCAGGCGTCCCATGCACTCTGCGCATTTTCCTTGCGGCTTTTCCACTGCACTGCTCCGACCATCCATCGTCTGCTGTTTAGTCTCATTGTCGTCTACCTCTTCAAACCGTGGTTCTACGCTATCATCCGGGAGACTGGGCACACGGCGCCTGGCAAAGGCACCTGCCATCTTGGCATACAACAGTCTTCCCTGTAGCAGGACTCTCTGTGGAATGCTAGGCTTGGGAAGCATCTCAGAATCACCTAATGATTCAGGCGACTCACTTGCAAAAGCTATCTGTCTTCTACCAAAATAAAATGGTCTGTAAGGCCTGATAACTGGCGAAGGAGTTCCTTGTAACATCTGATCAACTGCAGCTTGTAACTCCAAATCGAGATCAGCATTACCATATCTTCTACGTGCAAACATATTATCATCTTCAGAAAATATCATATCTGCCGTAGTCATACTCTGATCATTACTAGAAATACTACGTGCATCTTCGTAATGTTGACTATCGTTTGAACCGTTTATCTGTCGTATACGTGGAACAAATTGGTTTTCCGACGAAACTGACATTGGATAGTTATTTTGTGTCATTTTATGCATATTACTGTTTACCATATTTCCACTACTATTACTTGGTCCGGCTGATACATTATCATATGTGGACTTGTCAAATGATAGACAGATGCTAGATTCTGTATCAAGACATATTAGTCTTCTTCTGCTCTTCTCATCTTCTGAGTTGTCCATTATTCTATAAAAGTTAGATTAAACAAAAAAACAACTGGTTTCTCACTTATTAGTTGCGATAAACTTGACAATAGCAAAAAAAGATGATTGTGGAATAAAAAAAAAGGTGATCTCTTGTGGTGTAACCTTTTTCTAGATTTTTCAAGTCGAGAAGGTGTAAGGTTCCATACACAAGTAGTCCAGAAGATAATGATTGAAATGAAGGCCAGACCAATCTTGCATTTGTAATCAAAAAAAAAAAAAAAAAAAAAAGTGTCTAGAACCCTTCTTATTACTCCTAACACCCTGGTATTGATTCTAGTTGTTTTGGAGAATCTCTTAATCTCCCTGTTGTCTTATTTTAAAGAAAGGGTCCAGCCCACTTTCCTTTTCCCCCGCATACACACTCGATCTCCATTCTTTTCTGGTATTTCATTGATTATTAAGAACCCTACCTAACATATTTAAAAATGCCACTATGCTTCGTTTATATAATACAAGAGAACAAATAAAAAATATATATCCAAGGTGTAGTGTTAATAACACTAAAGCAAAACAAAAGTAGAATTGTTTAGGAGAAAAGTGAAGCGGAATTTTTCATAACTTGTTCCGTTCCTTTTTTTTCTGTCTTCCGCATACAGAAGTAGCATGCAATCTCGGATTCCGCAGCGGTCTTCTTTCGGTGCAAAAAAAAAAAATGCTCACCGACTTTGATCACCAAATGTAGATTAAGATCACAAATGGTGAAAATTTATTGTGCACTTTTTTTCTATGATCGTTGCCAATAAGATTTGCGCTTACCTCTCTGCAAATTCACATCTTTTTTTTTTTGGATTCCTATTATTCTCTTGCTTCAATTCTAGCTATTTGATCGGCTGCAAAACCCACCCCCCCTCAATTTAGAGAGCTTTTTTTCTTTTAAACTTCCGACCTGATGGAAATAGATTCTCAAACGGCAACGGGTCATTTTCAACACCAACGTCTGAATGGTGGCAGTATCAATAATGCAGAAGTATTACTTGGTACAGGTAGTGGTAGTATCAATGAGAAGAACCTTACGGATCCTATTCCTACAGTTGAAGACAAGTGGCAGTTGCTTCCGGCTTTTTTACGGGTAAAAGGATTAGTGAAGCAGCATATTGACTCTTTCAACTACTTTATTGAAGTTGGTATGAAGAAGATTGTAAAGGCAAATGAGCTTGTTACTTCGGATATTGATCCACGATTTTATTTAAAATACACTGGTATTCGAGTTGGAAGACCAGAGAGGACTGATCCGGATGCTGCAGACCGTCTGATTGCCCCACATGAGTGTCGTTTGCGTGATATGACATATGCAGCTTCGATAATGGTGGATATTGAATATACGCGTGGTAAATCTCGCGTTATAAGAAAGGGTGTAGTTATCGGACGTATGCCAATTATGTTGCGCTCATCTCACTGCGTACTAACCGGTAGCAGCGAAGAGGATATGGCGCGGATGCAAGAATGTCCTTTGGATCCAGGTGGATATTTTATAGTTCGTGGTACTGAAAAGGTTATTCTGGTACAGGAACAAATGTCTAAGAATCGAATTATTGTGCAAGTAGACGGGAAAGGATTCACTAGTGCCGGAGTTACATCGAGTACAGATGAACGTAAATCTATGTCATATGTGTTTATGAAAAAGGGCAAACTCTATCTTAAGCACAGTATGATTTCTGAGGAAATTCCGCTAGTAGTGGTGTTGCGCGCAATGGGTATGACATCAGATAAGGAGATTGCGCAACTTATTGCTGGTGTTGATCCGTTCTTTCTAGATTTGTTGTCGCCTACTTTGGAAGAAGGTGCGGCATCTAAACTTTTTACTCAACGTGCGGCATTAGATTATATTGGGCCCAAGACAAAGAGTATGGGTCGTCGTCCGGGAGTTGCTCGTCGTCCTGCATACGAAGATGCGTTAGATGTATTAGGAAACGTGGTTGTTGCACATGTACCTGTTAATGGTAGCGATTTCCGTGCAAAGTGCGTATTCCTTGCCATGATGGCAAGACGCGTATTACAGGCGGTTAGCAACAATAATAAGACGGATGATCTGGATTATTTGGGTAACAAGCGTCTTGAACTGGCTGGGCAGCTAATCGCGTTGTTATTCGAGGATCTTTTCAAACGATTTAATTCAGATCTGAAGATTAACGTTGATAAGGTACTCAGAAAGCCTAATTTAGCTCGCGAGTTTGATGTTCACAGTCAACTGATGTGTCATGGCGATCTGATTACGCAGGGACTTAGTAGGGCTATTAGCACAGGCAACTGGTCACTCAAACGTTTTAAGATGGATCGAGCTGGAGTAACGCACATTCTCTCGCGACTATCATATATTGCAGCATTGGGTATGATGACACGCATCAGTAGTCAGTTTGAAAAGACTCGTAAAGTTTCAGGACCGCGTGCACTACAACCGTCACAATGGGGTATGTTGTGTCCAGCTGATACTCCTGAAGGCGAACTCTGTGGACTTGTAAAGAATCTGGCGTTGATGACACATATTACTACAGATGATGAAGAAGAACCTATTAAGCGTGTGGCATATGCTTTGGGAGTAGAAGATGTTGCATTGATTACTGGTGCGGAAATGCATGCACCCAACACGCACATTGTTTTTCTTAATGGTCTGATTCTTGGGATTACACGCTCAGCGCAACGTTTTGTACGTCAATTTCGTACACTTCGTCGTAACGGACGCATTCCAGCATTTGTCAGCGTCTTTATTGACGATCATCGCAAGACTGTAAACATATCGGCAGATGGTGGACGCATCTGTCGTCCTGTGATTATTGTAGAAAAGGGTGTTATTCGCGTTACTACAGAACATATCCAGCAACTTCTTGCAGGCAAGTTGCAGTTTGACGACTTTTTGCGACTGGGATTGGTGGAGTATTTGGATGTGAATGAGGAAAACGATTGTATGATTGCGATATACGAGAATGAGATTAAGCCGTATACTACGCATCTTGAAATAGAGCCTTTCACGCTTCTTGGCGCAGTGGCGGGACTAATTCCATATCCGCATCACAACCAATCGCCGCGTAACACATACCAATCGGCTATGGGTAAACAGGCTATTGGCGCAATTGCCTATAATCAACTGAATCGCATTGACACGCTTCTTTATTTAATGGTTTATCCACAGCAGCCCATGGTTAAAACCAAAACTATTGAGTTGATAAACTATGACAAACTACCAGCAGGACAGAATGGCTCTGTATTTGTCATGTCTTATTCGGGATATGATATTGAGGATGCGCTTGTTATTAACAAATCTTCATTGGACCGCGGTTTCGGACGTTGTCAGGTGATGCGAAAGTTTTCAACACTTGTGCGCAAGTATCCCAATGGTACTCACGATCGACTCACTGCGCCGCCATTGTTGCCTGATGGCACAGTACCGGAGCGCTTCAAGTTTATTGATGATGATGGATTGGCACCGCCAGGCACACGGCTAGAAAATGGTCAGGCGTATATGTATAAACAGACGCCTGTGGATACCAGTGGTAATCCAGACTCCACCACTATTGAGGCACCACGCGAGACGCAGTATCGTATGACACCCATGTCTTTTAAATATCCGGACCCTGGTTATGTCGATAAGGTGATGGTTACAACATCCGATACTGATCAGACGCTGGTGAAGTTTTTACTTCGACAGACTCGGCGACCAGAATTGGGGGATAAATTCTCATCGCGACATGGACAGAAGGGTGTTTGTGGAATTATTGTGCAACAAGAAGATATGCCTTTTACTGATCGTGGCATACATCCAGATATTATTATGAACCCACATGGATTTCCTTCACGTATGACAGTCGGTAAGCTAATGGAGTTTGTTGCTAGTAAGGCAGGAGCTGTTAAGGGTGAGCTTCAATACGGTACTTGTTTTGGAGGGAGTAAAATGGAGGATATGTGCCGTATTTTAGTTGAAAATGGGTTCAGTTATACTGGAAAGGATTATGTAACTTCTGGTACTACTGGAGAACCTGTTGGTGCTTATATTTTTACTGGTGCCACTTATTATCAACGTCTTAAGCATATGGTTGCTGATAAAATGCATGCTCGTGCACGTGGACCGCGTGCTGTACTTACAAGACAACCTACTGAAGGACGTTCGCGTGATGGTGGATTACGTTTAGGAGAGATGGAGAAGGATTGTCTTATTGGATATGGCGCATCAATGTTATTATTAGAACGATTGATGATTTCATCGGATGTATTTGAAGTTCATATTTGTGAGACATGTGGTTATATTGGTTATAAAGGTTGGTGTCAGATGTGTAGATCAAGTAAATCTATGGTTCCGATTAAAATTCCTTATGCTTGTAAATTGCTGTTCCAGGAACTTCAGGCTATGAATATTATGCCACGACTTGTCATGGAAGATATTTAAGAATGTTCATAAATAACATTGCCATATCTTTTTTCACTTAGTCACCCGGGGGGGGGTTTTTGATTGCAATAGGATTTTAATGGTTGCAAAGAATTGTGAAATAAATATACTGTTAAATTCCTTGATCTCTTCTGGTTTTAATCTTGATTTCCCCTTTTTATATTTCTAGCTTCTCTCTAATTCTTGAGTAGTGATCTCTCCTTTTTCAAATAATATATTCTACATATACGAAGAATGTTTTAGCACATCAATTGATCTTTTTTTCTGGTTATTTCACTGTTTTATTTTGTTCGGTAAACACAGCAGAATGTATTCAATAAAAAAAAAAGTTGATTATTAACATAAATCTCCCTCTTTTTTTTTATTATTCGCTTAGTCTCCATTCTCTATTCAAACATAATGAAAAGATCCCCAATGTATTAGTTATTAGTCAAAAGAAAAGGTTGAATGTAGTAACTCTTGTGCTGCGCACAGAATATACATTATCTTTTTTTTTTTTTGTCTTTGTAGAAAAAAAAAACAAAACAAACAAACAAGAGTAATAAAGTTACTTGCTGTTTTAATTATTATTCGAAATCCGCAGACAAACTGGAATGGATGGAAAAGGCTCAAATCGTTCGAGCCTTTTTTTTTTTTTTAGCAAACCAAAGAAAAGCTTCTTCCCTTTCTTGGAGCCAAAATAACCAACTAAAATTCCTGTTGAGAATATGCGCAAGAGTCTTTTCATCTGGAAAGACTACCAAACTGCGCATTTCTTCTCTGCTAAAGCGTTGCATTCCTTTATTACATTTATTTTTATTTTATTTGCTTTATTTGCTACACTTTTTTTTTATATAATATTCATCAACATAACCAATACGTACACAAAACTATATTACTGCTTTATCAGCTGGAGAGAGAGACAAATATATTTGTAGGAATAATCATTGGGACATTCCTATATAATGTCTTTTCTAATGCTGAAACCGTTAATGCCTGAATCTACATCGGTTTCAGAGGAGCCATTCGTTTTGGCAACATCGTTTTCATCATCAGTCGATTTAGATTCTGGTATGGTAAGTCAGAAGCCTCATTTTCGAATACAAACTTTGATTGAGGTGACAACATAAAACATCCTTCATCTGTTAGTTGATCATAATGGTATCCTAATACTGACAAAGCCTTGTTATCCAAATTTGGTCTCTGCAAAATAACCATAAGAGGTAGTTTGCCATTGTACTAGAAAAAGACATACTAGCATGGTTGCATAACGATATAAGGCTGTGGTGGCGGAAGATATTGATGTTCCAAGTAAACCTCAGCCATCCTTTTTTTTTTTTTGTTTTGAATATGTAATCTTCTCAATGCTCACAAGCCTTGCTATCTATTTTTTTTTCTTTTCAGCCTTTAATCGGGAAAAGAAGAAACTTATGCTTAAAGCCGAGTGGCTTCCAGATAGCAGTAATGCGTCCAGGTAGCCTAAAATTAGCAATGCTGTTTGGGTTGGTAACTGCCTTTTTTTGTGAGCAAAAGGACTACGCCTCTACAGAAAACAGCAGCACACACTTTTTTCTTCTTCCTTAAATAAGAGCTTCTTTCGCTGCTTTGCACGTGGTAGTGTTGTATTTCTCCTATTTGCACTTTCTTGCATGCCTTATTCCTGGCTTATATTTTGTCAATTAAAGTCGATTGCACGCCTAAAACACTCTATTTTCAGATTGTATTATTGCTTGTATCTTGTGTCAGCAATTTGCTCTTTTCACTTCTTTTGATTTTCATTGCTGATCCCACAATTGTCTACAACAGGAGTATCCAACAGTCGCTTTAACATTGAGAGGCAGGTATACGCTTTCTATAAAAGGTTTAATATTCGTAGATAGATGAGGAGGCTTGAAGAAGATATGCAGACCAAACTCCCCAGTTTTGTGTCGGAATTATTCCTCTATCAACACACTCTTTTCTGCTGTTGAGGAATTATATCCGACGACGACTCTGGTTGTTTTGAGGACATTACGTCACAGCTGTATTGCATCTTAACTGCCATTGTGTGCTTTCTCAAACGTCACCAAAATCTCTCCCTATTTCTGGCCCTGATAAACTGAATGAGGTGGTGGGGGGGCGTTGTTTTATGCTGGTTGTAATATGGACAATTGGGGTTAAGAAAGAAAATTGCTAGATTTTCTGATAGCAAACCCACCACTCATAGGCGAGTATGGCAGCCATGCGACGATGGGATGGATCAGGCCACGCTTGACAAGTGCATCAACCCTGCAGTATTGTTTGTGTTTTGAGTGTCTGCAGCCGCACTCTGAACGGGCCAAGTTCTCCCGACGCTCAATTAGACTGTTGCAGGCTGCTTGACCACATGGCGAGCACGGCAGCCTAAAAATAACTCGGTGACAAATGAGGAGGTAGCAGAGCTAATGGAGACTATTGTGCACAATGGGCACACAAACGAGAGCGGCGTGAGGGCTCACACACAATGGTTGGATGGAGTTGCTGGGGGAGATGGAATCTGCAAGTGAAAAAACTCCGCCCAACTGGTTCGATTGAGAATAAAATCGGCAGGGCCTTTGAGGCCAAATGCGGGCAACTATCTGCTGCACGCGGATGCGCCTGGCCTCTTCCGGGAAGTCTCCAGCAAAGAAAGCTGGTGCCACGATTCTCTGGGATGAGTGTGCGGAGTGCATCAGCGTGAAAAAGAATCTGCTGCACAGTGAGGTATTATTTTTTACAGCTCTTTGCATGCCCAGCCTCTCCAGCCGTCTTCCTTCTCTCCCTCACACCCGCGGTCCACACACCCCTCCTTTCTTCTTCGCACCACACAAACAGTTCCTTCTCCTTCCATCATTTTCTCCTCCACCTTCTTCTCCTGCCTATCTCGCATATCATCCTCATTAAGCTTACACATACATTGTGCAGCACTAATCATCACCCCCACTCGTTTATTTTTAGTGGGCAGACACTAACTAGTGCATATTTTGAAGAGTTGGGTTTGAACTGACTTGACGGGTTTTTTTCGGATTTTTGTAGATCTACAGCGTAGTATCACCGCAGCTCTCTACAGACGCACGAAGGGGACAACAGCTGCATAGACGATCTACCAGCGCAACCTCAGTAGCAGCAGGGCTTTACAGCAGCTTCAACAACCACATTGCATTTCGCACTGACCCGCTGAAACACCACCGACACGCCATCTGCCTCGACATACAGCAACCTCGAAAGCTTGTGTTCAACACGCAGACACTAAAAAGTTGCTACATGAACCGAATGGCTCGACAGACGCCGGCAGCACTGGATGTGGCTACGGTGCCAGAAGCTGCACCTGAGCTAACAAAGCAACACCCTGGACGCAAGCGCACATTAAGTAAAAACCATGATAACAGCAGTCGTCCTCAGGTGCCGCAAGTCGTGGCTATTGATACATCGGCGGCTGCGCTGCAGGGCGGAGCCACAGGCGCAGGCTTTCTCGCCACGCCCACAGACAGTAATACAGATTCGAGCAGCACAATGGCCAAAGCAGACGTAGCAAAATGGCAGGCATCCCCAACACCCCCGACAGGCACGCCAAAAGAGGGCAGACGGCAGTCACCGCAGTCAACGTTTTGCGAGGACGGTGCTTACCTAACCGGCGCTTGGGCAGGCGACTACTGCACGTCTGAAAACACGACGGCCAATGATGGTGACACGGAACGGGATAAAAGCATGCTGCGCAGAGTATGGTCGCAGTCGTCAACGACAATACATCCGCCATCACCGCGTACGTCACCAACGCCAGCGGCCATGGCGTCGCAGTCGCTTCCTCTGCTGACGGCTGCAGCCAAAAATACGGGGCCGCCAACGTCACAGTATATGTCTCATAAAATGCAAAAAGAGCCACCAGCAGCGCCGACACTTGCAACGCCGCCCCTGACAGCGTCTGTGCCAAACTCCGCGGACGCTTCGCACCAGTCACCACAGATGCACGCCGTCGCATATGTACAGCCCAGCACCCAAAAGCCTCCATCACCGCGCAGCAGCAACAGTTCTCGTGATGCTCTTGCGTCTACCGACAATATTGCTGACGATGTTGCAGACCATCAACCAGAAGGTGGCTTTGCTGAAACGCAGAGTCGACCAATGTCCACAATATTAATGGTGGCCGCGACAGAGGAGAACTCGGGAGACACGACACAACGGGTACAGCAGGAAGAGCAGACACAGCAGACACAGCAGGCACAGCAGGCACAGCAGCGCGAAAGCAACTGGTTCCGGCGACAGACCAAAAGCAGCAGCCTGAAACGGCCGAGTGGCTCTGCGGTGGCACCAAGCACGCAGTACGAGGCGCGGTTGCTGCGCGCACAACAGCAACGCGACGCGGCGATGACTGAAGCAGCGGAGCTCCAGCGGCACCTCGATGAGTTGCAGCGCACTGGTGACGCAGAGATTGCGCGGCTACGCGAAGAGGTAGCAGCGGCAGGGCAAAAGCTTCGCGCAGAGTATGAGCTGCGCACTGCAGCCGAGGCCAAGTGCTCGATGATGGAGTGCGAGCTGGCCGAGTTGAGCTCAAATATCCAATATGAGGCACAGAACCTGGTGGCCCAGGAGCGACGCGCACACAAGGGCGAGCTAGAGCGCGCTGCGCGCAAGCATCGGGAGGTCGTCCAGCTGATGGAGATGGAGCGCGCACAAGTCGGCGCACTAAAGTTGAGCCTTGAGCGTGAGACCGCTGCACGGGATAGCGAGCACGCCGAGGCTGACCGTCTACGCTCCGCGCTAGCCGCCATCGAGCGTCAGATGTCGCCGGCTTCGCTTCCACGGTCTGCTTCTGCAGCCGAGCGTAAGTCGCGTTCCGGATCGCGGTCTGCGTCTCCCACTGCTGTGTCTTTGCTGGAAAACGACGCACACATTTCTGGACGCATGCTATTCGGCTGCGATGTCGCACGGCCTGATCTGCGGCTGGGTGAGTTTATTGCGTTTGTCGACGCAGCGTCCGAGAAGGAAGCACTGGCGTCAGCGTTCATGCAACGTAGTCTGCGGGAGGATGTCGAGCCGACGCTGGCTGCCGATGCTGCCACATCGGCACTGCCTTCGCTATCGGGCTGGTCGCGCCACCGGCGTCTACTGCACAGCGCACTGGACGCGACGCTGGAGCTCGAGTCGTACACACCCCGTGTTGCCGTAGAGCGAGTGGTGTCGCCTGCCTGCTACCTGTGCAGCTGCTCGGTGACGCGCGCCGTGCCGCGAGTGTCGACTGATGCGTCAGCACATGCCCATGGCGCCATGTTCCGCATGCGTCTTGGCGCTGACGACGCTGATAGCAAACCGCTGTGCGCTCACTGCCACACACGCATGATGGCCGTCTGCAGCTTTTTTGCATATCTGCGCATCGTCCGTCGCCGTCTCACCCGTCGTCCCATCGCCGAAGTGTGGCTTGAAGTCAACCGCGCGCGCCTGCACATGTGGCTCGTGCGCTCTGGCGCGTCGCCCGACTGCCAGCTGCGAATCGAGCATACCGACTGATCTGATTAGTCGATCAGCTTATTGATTTTTGCTACTTGAACGCGCGTCGGTCGCGCTAGCTGCCGCGCCTCGGGTGAGTGGGTAAACATGCTTACTAACGCGCGTGAGTGAATGCTGGTGGGGTGAAAATTTTGGACGAATCTCATCTGTCCTATAAAAACCTCGCTTGCCACTGAGGAGGGCCAAAAACTGTAGCGGTCTTCTCTTCTCTTTTTTTTGTTTTGCAAGAAAACTATCCCCGTCACTAATAAAAAAAAAACCTTTTGTTTACACAGTCCGTGACACGCTTTTCCTCTGTTTTTACAGTTCTTCATTCCGAATCTACTAAACCCACCTCCACAGCGCAATACATCAAGCTATGTTTGTCGTCAAGCGTGGCGGACGCAGCGAGAAGGTGCAGTTCGACAAGATAACTACACGCATCAACAAGCTCAGCTATGGCCTGGACACGAACTTTGTCGACTCGGCTGCCGTCGCACAGAAGGTCATCAGCGGCGTATACCAGGGCGTTACCACCACCGTGCTGGATAACTTAGCCGCCGAGACCGCTGCATACATGACCGTGCAGCACCCCGACTACGCGATTCTGGCCGCTCGTATCGCCGTTTCTAACCTGCAGAAGGAAACGCACGACAGCTTTGCTGACACTGTCCGAGACCTGCACGCATTTATCAACCCAAAGACCGGCAAGCACTCGCCCATGGTCTCCGATAAGCTGGTTGCAGTGGTAGAAGCTCATCGTGAGCGCATCGACACAGCAATCGACTACTCGCGTGACTTTAACTACAACTACTTTGGTTTCAAGACTCTGGAGCGTTCTTACCTTTTGCGCATCAACGGCCGGCCTATCGAGCGTCCACAGCATCTGCTGATGCGTGTTTCGTTGGGTATCCATGGCGATGACATTGACGCTGCCATCGAGACGTACCAGCTTATGTCGTCCAAGCACTTTACGCATGCGAGCCCCACGCTATTTAACTCGGGTACTCCTCGCCCGCAGCTTTCGTCGTGCTTCCTCATAGCCATGCGCGACGATAGCATTGAGGGAATTTATGACACCCTTAAAACCTGCGCGCAGATCTCCAAGAATGCCGGTGGTATTGGCCTGCACGTCAGCAACATCCGTGCTACTGGCGCCTACATTGCTGGTACTAACGGTACATCTAACGGCTTGGTGCCTATGCTGCGTGTTTTTAACAACACTGCGCGCTACGTAGATCAGGGCGGTAACAAGCGTCCTGGAGCTTTTGCTATTTACCTGGAGCCCTGGCATGCAGACGTATTTGCTTTCTTAGACTTACGCAAGAACCACGGCAAAGAGGAAGTGCGCGCGCGGGACCTGTTTTACGCCCTGTGGATTCCCGATTTGTTTATGCAGCGAGTTATTGACGGCGGCAAGTGGTCGCTTTTCTGTCCGCACGAGGCCCCTGGTATGCAGGAGGTATGGGGTTCTGACTTTGAAGCGCTTTATACCAAGTATGAGGCCACCCCTGGTCTCCCGCGTCAGACTATTGATGCGCAGAAACTATGGTACGCAATTCTCGACGCTCAGATCGAAACCGGCAATCCTTTTATGCTCTACAAGGACGCTTGCAACCGCAAGTCTAACCAGCAGAACCTCGGCACTATCAAGTGTTCCAATCTGTGCACTGAGATTGTCGAGTACTCCAACCCTGACGAGGTTGCCGTGTGCAACTTGGCGTCCATTGCACTGCCAACTTTTGTAAAGTCTCCAACTGAGTACGACTTTGACAGGCTGCACGAAGTCACCAAGGTTATTACCCGGAATCTTAACAAGATTATTGACATCAACTTCTATCCGGTTCCTGAGACCCGCAACAGCAATCTGCGTCATCGTCCCATCGGAATCGGAGTCCAGGGTCTAGCTGATGCTTTCTTGGCTATGCGTATGCCGTTTGACTCACCCGAGGCACGTGAGCTGAACCGCAACATCTTTGAAACCATCTACCACGGTGCATTGGAGGCCTCGTGTGAGCTGGCTGAGCGTCTGGGCGCGTACGACTCGTATGCGGGTAGCCCATTATCTCAGGGAAAGCTGCAGCCCGACTTTTGGGGACATGTGCCTTCTGACAGATGGGATTGGGACGCGCTTCGTGCACGTGTGGCAAAGTGGGGAGCACGCAACTCGCTTCTGGTCGCACCGATGCCAACGGCTTCTACATCGCAGATTCTTGGATTTAACGAGTGCTTTGAGCCCTACACTTCCAATCTCTACACGCGTCGAGTACTGGCTGGCGAATTCCAGGTAGTAAATCCCTGGTTGCTTCGTGATCTGGTTGAGCGTGGGCTCTGGGATGATAATATGCGGCATAAGCTCATTGCTGCTAATGGTTCTATCCAGGAAATCGATGGGGTTCCTGATGATATCAAGCAGCTATATAAGACAGTGTTTGAGATTAAGCAAAAGGTAATTCTGGACATGGCTGCTGATCGTGGTGCTTTCATTGATCAGAGTCAATCACTTAATATTCATATGGATGGTCCAAATTACCAGAAGCTTACTTCGATGCACTTTTATGGATGGAAGAAGGGACTCAAGACTGGCATGTATTATCTCCGTACGAAACCTGCCACTGATGCTATCAAGTTTACTGTTGATGTGGAGAAGGTCGGAGCTGCGGCTATTGCTAAGGGCAAATTGGATAAGGAAAAGGCAGATTCGGCTGCGGAATCTGTTAGTGAAGAGGAACTGGCTCGCTTACAGTGCTCTATTGACAACCGTGATGCCTGTACTATGTGCTCAGGTTAAAATATGGATAGCTTTTTTTTTAATATTTCTTTTACATTACTGTGTCACTAACTTTTTTGTCTTTTTAAACTTGAAAAGTGGAATAATTTGAAAGTGGCTGTGCCTTTTTTAAAAAAGGAATGATAGCAATTCACAATAAACTTTTAAGATAGCTACAGACTTTCACTATTTTGGAGTTTTATACAAAATGATTTTTTTTTAAATGATGGACTTTAAAAAATCTTTTTCCTTTAGAGTGAGCAACCCATTCCATGCCATATGGTGTATGTATGTTTTTTTTTTCAATATCAGCTGTTCAGCTACGTTTTTATGGTGGAGGCATTTTGCAACACTGCTGTTGCACAACTGTAGACTATCTGAAAGTATAGTCTATTTCTTTAGCGTTTTATTTTTCACTTTCAATGTCACTGACTACAAGTGTATATTTATAGAAACAACTATTATAAAAGAAAGAATGTGGATTCCAACTAGGAACCACTCCAAATGTCACTATAAAAGGGATCGGGCTGTGGGGAAGCCCGATTATCATTGTTAACAATGATCGCGGATTTAATCTACAACATTGTAAACAACAGCCTGATGGAGGACAGTTCTTCTTCTCTTTAAGAACATTGTTTCTCTTTTTTCTTTTGTTACATGGCATCACACTTAGTGGGAATAGGTGAAACAAGGGGTATATTTAGGAGGTAAATAGGTATACTAGGAAGATTCAAGTTATCAGCGTGTGAGTTCCTTGCTGGTACCTGATATACCTGCATCCTTTCTACTTACATAGGCATGTTTGCAGTGGTATTTTTAGGCAGCAAGAACACTTCAATGCTGTTGACTGCGACTGCTACCCATGTTGCAGGACAGGGGTAGTTGCCATTGGCTGCTTCCTACTCCACTGCCAACACCAACGCAAAACCACACTGCCAATGACCCCTACAACCATATGCAAACAACACCTACCTGGAACGCAAACACATTACATAATTGGCGCAAGCCCGCTATACCAACTCCTGCCAAAATAATCATACGCCGACGCTAATACTTAATTAAATGACACTATGCTTGTAGATCCACGTGATGTTGAGTAGTTCTTTTCAGGGTTGGTTTAAAGTGGCCTGCTGATGGGATAATTTTCCTTTCTGCCACATCACCCACATCCTTTTTGGACCTTTTCAGTTTTTGTTTTGTAGAGTTTCCACCTCTTTTTTTTCTATATATACATTTAGAAACAAATTCTAAAACTGCAATGGCCTCATCTAGTGAAATCTTTGCGGTTAATGCGTCTGCGGCAATTGCAGCCTCGTCAATTGTGCAAGATTATCGTGTCAAGCCAAACATTGGTAAGTAATATTTTTCTTCTTCAATAGGAAACATAACTGACAAAAAGCTCATCTGTCTTGGTTAAAAGTTAACACAGCATCTAATTTAACCAAAGGTTTGCTCTTCTTTTTTTTTTTTTCTAACATAATAGATTACAGAACAGTTGCTGGAGTCAACGGACCTTTGGTAATTTTGGACAATGTAAAGTCACCCAAGTTTTCAGAAATTGTGACACTGACACTTCCAGATGGAACTAAGCGTGCTGGACAGGTGTTGGAGGTTCAAGGCAAGCGAGCGGTTGTGCAGGTGTTTGAGGGTACTTCAGGAGTGGATACAAAGTCTACACGCGTAGAGTTCACAGGTGATACGCTGAAGATGCCAGTGTCGGAGGATATGTTGGGACGTATTTTTGACGGGTCAGGAAAGCCTATTGATAATGGACCAAAGGTGTTTGCAGAGGATTACCTGGATATCAATGGAATGCCAATTAATCCTTACTCTCGTATTTATCCTGAGGAGATGATTCAAACGGGAGTATCGGCCATTGACACTATGAATTCTATTGCACGTGGACAGAAGATTCCAATTTTCTCAACGGCTGGACTTCCTCATAATGAGATTGCAGCACAGATTGTGCGTCAAGCAGGATTGGTTAAACCTCAAGTAACTAAAGACGTACATGATACTCATGAAGAGAATTTTGCAGTGGTATTTGCAGCTATGGGAGTTAATATGGAAACAGCACGATTCTTTAAACAAGATTTTGAAGAGAATGGATCACTTGAACGTGTTACTTTGTTCTTAAATTTGGCTAATGATCCAACTATTGAGCGTATTATTACACCTCGTCTTGCTCTCACTACTGCTGAATATTATGCTTATCAGTTGGAGAAGCATGTATTGGTTATTATGACGGATATGAGTTCTTATGCTGATGCTTTACGTGAGGTATCTGCTGCACGTGAAGAAGTTCCTGGTCGTCGTGGATATCCTGGTTATATGTATACTGATTTGTCTACCATCTATGAACGTGCTGGTCGTGTGGAAGGACGTAATGGGTCGATTACTCAGATTCCTATTCTGACCATGCCCAATGAAGATATTACGCATCCAATTCCTGATCTAACCGGATACATTACAGAAGGGCAGATTTATGTAGACCGTCAATTGGACAATCGGCAGATTTATCCACCTATTAATGTGCTACCTTCACTCTCTCGCTTGATGAAGTCTGCTATTGGTGAAGGACTGACGCGTAAGGATCATGGTGATGTTTCTAATCAGCTGTATGCCAAATATGCCATTGGTCGTGATGCTGCTGCAATGAAGGCAGTAGTGGGTGAAGAGGCATTGTCTCAGGAAGACAAATTGTCACTAGAATTTTTGGATAAATTTGAACGCACTTTTATTGCTCAAGGTGCATATGAGAATCGTACTATTTATGATTCTCTGGATTTGGCTTGGTCTTTACTTCGTATCTTCCCAAAGGAAATGCTTAATCGTATTCCTCAGAAGATTATTAATGAGTTTTATGCTCGTCGTGATGTCGCTGATAATGATCAGGAACCTGAAGAATCAGATGAAGAGTGAAAAAAAACCCCATGCACTTTAGCAACTTTTTCTTTTATTCCATTTTATGTTTCCTTTTTTTTTTTCTCCTCCATATTCAGTTTTTTTCTATGAGATTAAATTCATTCACTACTTCAAAACATATTACTGACATAAAAAAAATAATAATGGTAGTGATTATGCAAGGTATTGTTTGTTTAGCTCTCGACCTATAAGCATACGACGTATTTCACTAGTACCCGCACCAATTTCGTATAATTTAGCATCACGTAATATGCGACCAGTTGGATAATCATTAATATATCCATTACCTCCTAAACACTGAATAGCATCAAGTGCAATTTCTGTAGCACGTTCAGCACTATATAGTATTACACCTGCACAATCCTTATTACTGATTTTTCCATTATCACAAGCGCGTGCCACTGCATAAACATATGAACGAGACGCATTCAGCTTTGTATACATATCTGCCATTTTACCCTGCATCAATTCAAATGTCCCAATTGGTACTCCAAATTGTTGGCGTTCATGTACGTACTTTGCTGTTATATCCATTGCCGCTTGCATTAATCCCAAAGGTCCTCCCGATAATACCAAACGTTCATAGTTTAATCCTGACATTAACACGTATACTCCACGACCTACTTCTCCCAATACATTTTCTGTAGGTACCTGACAATCCTCAAAAACTAACTCGCAAGTATTAGAACCTCTCATTCCCAATTTATCCAATTTCTGATGCGTACTAAAACCAGGGAATTCCTTTTCAACAATAAATGCAGTTATACCTTCCATAGTCTTTGCATATACTACCAGTGTATTTGCATCAGGTCCATTAGTAATCCACATTTTGTTACCATTTAATACATAAAAATCGCCCTTCTTCTCTGCTTTCAACTTCATCGAAACTACATCCGATCCTGCATTAGGTTCTGACATTGCTAATGCTCCTATATGTTCACCTGATATTAACTTTGGTAAATACTTGTCTTTTTGTTTTAGATTCCCATGTCGATTGATTTGATTCACACATAGGTTTGAATGTGCTCCGTAACTTAATCCTACTGAACCTGATGCCCTTGATATTTCTTCCATAGCTATTGTGTGCATTAAATATCCCATGTTCATTCCACCGTATTCCTCTGGAACTGTTATACCTAGTAATCCCATCTCACCAAATTTCTTCCACATATCATTGGGGAATGCGTTATCTCGATCTATCTGTGCTGCACGTGGTGCTAACTCTTGCTGTGCAAATTTAGATACTGCTGTGCGAAACTCCTCTTGCATTGTGTCTAGCCCTGCAACTGCTGCATTATATGTGCTCATCGACTCTGTATGCATGCTTCTCTATAAAGTGAAAAGGTATACCATCTGTGGCCTTTTGAATATTAGCAATCGAGTCTATCAACTTGGTAAATCTAATGCATTATAATAAAATTATGCTGAAATACAATGCCTTCCGCATTAATACTTACAAAAGCGCGTGCAGCAGCGACAGAGCGGGTAAACTTGGTTAATGCGCGGCTAATCATTATAGATAGAGTCCAGATACGCGGTTCTTAAATACAAGTGTATAATATTTACCTTCTCTACAAAAAGTGTAACAGTGAAGAGAAGAAAGGCAGCAGTGGCACAGACAGAGCACGCACATGGATGAAGTAAAGCATCAGGCGGAGTGGATCCCAGGCACGGGATCCAAAATAAAAGAAAACAGGCTGAATGAGAGACGCCCCCACGTTCCACTTTCCCAGGCTTTTTCGTACCACCAAACTAGACAGTTTCCCACGCTGGTCTTGAAGCAATCAAAGTAACGGACCAATCGCAGCAACTCCCGCAGCAACAGTATCTCAAACAGGATCAGCAGGTAACCACGTGCAACAGCGAGGGGGGGAGTTTCCTTATGCCTTGACCCACAGCGCCTTGCTTGCAGCAGACTGCTGGTCCTTGGTCCGTGCAGTCTCCAAGCGACCTTTGGCCTTGTCAAGCTCGCGCCAGGCCTTGGAAGACCCATGTCTAATGCGCGTAATCAGGTTTGTAGCGCTGCCCCGGGTGATTCCACGAATATGTGTTGCAGAAGGCAACCTACTTGCATCAGAAGCACTCTGAATGTTTTCAGGAACCCGAACTCCCAGCTTCTTTAGCATTTCTAACTGGCGAGTAGTTGGCGGCAACATGCGCCAGGGCGAATCCCAACGCAGCTGCAACATTGCAGTCCGCGAAATTGTTGCTCTGATAAGACTATCTACACCGCATATTGCACGCTCCAGCGATTCTGCTGTCAACCCGATGGCAGCCTCGGCGGTATAAAAGCCAAACGCACTGCTCTTTTGCATATAAACGCGACGGCTACCTCGCCATAATCCATCCTTGGTCGTGCGAGTGACAAAGTAATACGATGTGTTTACGTTGATCATATAGCGATCTGGCGCCAGACACAACCAGGCGAGTCTGCTTATCTGACGCAGTTGCCAGCTGCCGATGGCGCCGCTTGACACGTGGTCCAGACCCTCACAATACTCTTTTGCGCTCATTCCTGAAGGACGCTGTTTGAGCTCAAAGAACCTTAATGGGTTCAAGTGCAGATGTGCCTTGAAGCCCAGCGTCTTGAGCGAGTCAAGCTGTTCCGAAAGGCGTCCCTCTGATAATTGTTCATTCTCATCCTCTTTAAACTTGCGCACCATGGCCAAGTCATTTTCAGTCTTCAAGTCTCTATCACCGGGATTAGGCGGAGTATTCTGCTTTTGTAACTCGGCCAGGCTCCTTGTGTCCAGAACATCGGTGTTTTTCAAGACTAGTTGCGGATCGAGGCCCATCAGCGTTGGAATGGTAATCTGGGACATGTCTTTTTTGAACGAGTCTACAAAGTCAATCACCAGACAGTCTTTTTTTCCAGGCGCCAGGCGCATTCCACGACCAAGCATCTGCTGGAAAAGCACAGGGCTGCGCGTAGGCCTCGCCATTATCACGCAATCAATATTCGGGATATCTGTTCCTTCAGTCAGAATGCCACAGTTGACCACAACGGGTAGTTCGCCAGACCTAAACTCCTGCAGAATCTGCTCACGCGTGCCTGCCGCAGTTATACCTAAGACTGCCTCGGCGCGAATTCCACTACGCACAAATACACGGCAAAGCTCCTGGGCATGTGCTACGTCAACGGCAAAGACCAGTACGCTGCGTCGGCCAGTTGCCAATGATTGATATGCTTTGACCACAGCCCTGTTCCTCGCATTATTGTTGACGGCGTTAGACAGTGCCTTGAGGGAGTATTCGCCGGCATATGATCGAACAGAACCAACATCGCTGCTAGTGCGTACAGTGAAAATGCGGAGACCTGTCAACCACTTCTCGCGGATCATCTCAAGAAAGTGCTTCTGGTAGACAATCTTGTCAAATACGCCCGTCAGCTCCAGTCCATCGTGGCGACGCAGGGTGGCCGAGCATCCCCACACAAACAACCGACGCGGATCCTGAGAATTACTGTTTTTGTGCTGATGTTGCTGTTGGAAGTGGTCAATAATTCTGGCGTATGTTTCTGCAGCAGCGTGGTGGGCCTCGTCAATGACAATACATTTGTATCGCTGCGGATCGTAGCGCAGCAATCGGTCACTATCCTTACGTCCCAGCGTCGGCACGCTAGCTACCACAACATCAGCAGCCAAATTGGCCACACGCGTCCCTTGATCAATCTGCACTTCGAGTGATGGAGACGCCCGCATTATCTGGCGCGCTGCCTGCACCAACAGTTCCTCGCGATGCGCCAGCACCAGAGTCTTAGTTGCCAGTGGACTAGGTGGCGGAATCTGCTGTATCAGATTAGAAAACACAACTGTCTTACCACTCCCCACTGGCAGAGACACTGCTTGGCGCCACACGCCGGCTTTTAAGGCTGCCAAGCACTTGTCGATGCACTCTTGCTGATATGGACGCAGTGTATGTACCCATCGTCGCGACTGTGCTCTGCGCTGATAGAACAACGTTGTTCTGAGCATTTGTGCGTGTAGTGAATTTGCAGTACAGAGTCAATAAAGAACTAAAAGAGGAAGAAGCTGGCTGAGCCACTCTTTAAGAAAATGTGTTGCATTTCATTGTGAGGCCTTTGTTGACACGTGCAATGGCTATCGAATGAATGCTATGGGATTGCATAAACGCTAGTGTTCCGTGCACAAATAAATTGAGCGGTTTCTCAGAGCGGGAAGCAAAATTTTTGGAACTGCAATCTTTTCTGCCCATCGCTCACCTTTGTTCAGGTGGGTTCCTTCGCTTTTGGATTGGCCGTCTGCGTTATTCACGAACACTCTTTTTTCACCAACTGTGGACTGCAGCGCTGGGTAAGAGCCAGCAGACAGGTGCAAACTTGCACTACACATAAAGCTCAGGATCCCCGATGTAGTGACAACATCAAAAAGCTCTTTCTGCATGCGGAAGAAAGGCAGTTCGATTTCTAATGTTTCTTTCTGCGCCTCCTTTCTTTTATGTTTTTATGCGTGCATTTATCTTTTTCTTCTTTTTTTTTTTTTTTAGTTCCTCTTGGGCCGCGAGCATTTGTTGTGCTTGTTTAGCCTCGGCCCCTTGTCGTTAAATAAGCCGCTCCCATCCCAACACGCCTTTTTATTCTTCGAACTCCTTTTATTGTAAGCTTTAGAAATTGGCCACAACCAGCGCACGCAAAAAAAGAAACGAGTGAATTTTGAGGCGACAACCAAATGACAAGGGCGACGCAGCCGCCGCTCACGCCCCCAGCAGCAGCACAGGATATCTACCGGCCGACAATAGTGCAGCTTTCGCCTGCAAGAAGTGATGTGCCTAGCCCAGAACTAAGCTCTACTGAGCAGATACGGTATACACCGCGCACGCTAATTGAGGCAGCGAAAAAGGCAATGGGCAGACCGCATTCGCAGGAGCAAGGCCGGGACACCGTTTCAAAGCCTAGTACTGCCGCCAGCGGCGACAAAAGACCAGACACGGCACAGTACAATGAGGAGCCGCCACCGGTACCGCATATGCCGTTGGCCCAGAAACTAGGCGATGGACAGCGCCGCTACATTAGCAGCTACCCGCCGCTAAACGAAAGCTTCCCCAAACTCACACTACACAGTCCACAACTTCCGCCAGCGTTGCCGTGGAGCAGCGATCAGGGCAGCTCGTCCGCGGCGCCATTTGCACTTGCCGACAAGCAACCGGCAAAGAAGAGCGACGATATGAAACGCAGTAGCATCCAGTTTCTGGGCCCGCAGCGCCAGATGCTTATGCGCATGTCCATGAACGAGGACGTTCCAGTAGTGGCAGTTTCCCAGGAGCGCAGCAGTATTGGTGGCGAGACGGCTACACCCAATCACCCACAGCAGCCCGTTTTCCAGGCACCTAAGCCTGTCGGAATATACGAGCCGGTTGATGATAAAACTTACGAAAAGCACCCAAGCCGGTTTACCAGCGATCGGATGCGGCGAAAGGTGCCGATCTACAAGCTCTACGACCACTTCAACTGGCATCCCCTGCGCGGCCGCCTGCTGACTGGCAATCGTCCGTTGCCGTTTATTATGGCGCTGGCTATGATTATAGCGCCCATCGTCGTGTTTGCTATCTTTGTTTGCCCGTACATGTGGAGCGAAATTCACATTGTCACCGTCATTCTGTTCATATACTTTGCTGCCCTGACCATTTCATCTATGCTGATGACGTCGTTTTCCGACCCAGGGATCATCCCCCGCAATCTGGACGCCCTGGCTCCCCCAGACAACTACGCGATTGATGTCCGCGCTCAGCACCACGCTTTGGGCGCCGCTGCGTTATCGCACTCTGACCAGCCCGCCGGGTCTGCACAGGGACGGCCACGCTGCAGCAGCGATACCACAGCTGCCGAAAGCGACTGCACCCGGCGGAGCAAGGATGAAAAAGGCACGCACTCCTCTGGCGCAAAGCCGCACGTGTTTTGTCGCGACCGCAGACCGCCGCTGCGCTACTACAACAAGCTACCGCCGCCCTGGGTGCAGTTTGCTCTTCCTGGCGATGCTGATAGCCCGCTCAGCGTTTACGACCCCCCGCTGCCTGGAGGTCGTGCGCCAGAATCTGGTTCGCATTTTATGTATCCCCCTTCAACAAAAGTAGTCAAGGTCAAGGGTGTCGACGTGCGACTTAAGTACTGTGATACCTGTCGCATTTATCGTCCACCGCGTGCATCGCACTGCCGCATATGCGATAATTGCGTCGAGGCACTCGATCACCATTGCTTGTGGCTTGGAAACGACGTTGGGCGCCGCAACTACCGCTACTTTTACTCATTCCTGTTCTCGGTAGTGCTGCTTGCACTGTACATGATAGCATTCAGTCTAGTGCGTCTGATACTTCCGTTGCACAGGCCTGAGGACTCGTATGACTACCAGAAGTCATTTGGAACCAGCGTCAAGCATCATCCGGTTGTTTTGGCGCTGCTAATATACGTGTTCCTAAATGTCACTATGGTTGGCAGCCTGTTCACTTACCACACGTTGCTGATCAGTCGCAATATGACTACACACGAGATGATTGGAGCACGCCATGCTGATCGCGGAGACACTGGTGGTAGTAAGCGACTCCGTGGTCCCTTTATCTTTGACATGGATAGTCCGTACTCGAAGGGCTCGTGTTTGGGGAATTGGGCTACTGGCCTCTGTCACCCAATATTACCTACAAGTATCAAGTGGGGCACCCGCGTGGATCCTGAGGGTATTGAGGAAATGATTCCATTAGCTCATCCAGCATAGGAACCCGGAGTGCCAATGTTGAATTTCTTATTGCTTCCCATGTACCACCTATACCTTATCATTACATATTGCTGATATCTTATCTGCTACTATTACATGTTAATACCATTTTTTTATTATACACATCTACAATTGCCTATTGTTAAAAATAGCGACTTTATATTTGCATTGTTCTTATATTGAACAATCAAGTCGCATTGAGTTGTTGGAATGTGTGATAATAATGTCGCCAAATGGCTCCTTTGGGCTTTACCTGCACGCCATGCACATAATATTGTTACTTTTACTCTTTCTGCATTTGAGAGTTACATACGTGTAACCCTCGACAAAACTGCCATGACTATGGAGTTTCCATCCGGCACCTAACCAACTGGAGCCAATGCAACTCCAGTGGAGAATTGACCGTCAAGTAAAAAAAAAATGCCATGCTGATTTGTGTAGCTTTATCGATGTAACCTCGAGTCCCTAGCAAAACTACTGAAAAATATATAACAATATTGTTCTTGTCAAAAAGAAATATACTTTTTGTTAGCTATTTCCCTCTAACGTCCGCTAGAGCGATCTTTTTATTGCAGGTTCCACGTTGAATGTTTCTAAAAGTTTATCACTAAAAACAGAAAATTTATAAAAATGCAACCAAGTTTGAAAAACAAAAAAATGAAAAAAAGAAATGTTATTTATTGCATACTAGATATCCATGTTGTTATCGCCATATTTTTATAGTGGTTTTGACTTTGGGTCAACAGTCATAATACAACAGGCCCGCTGCTGCATTACTGACTCTCGTAGAATTCCAAACGCTTGCTCAGCATCCGTACTTTTTCTTCAAGTTGATGCACTGTAGCGCGCAGCATTTCAACTTCATTTGACGACGAGTGCATTGTAGGCTCTATTTGAATACCGCCGCGGTTCTTAATATTTCTTGCGCGCGCTGCATACTTAAGTGTATTAGCAGATTCCGCCAAATTAGCTTCTGCAGCCGATACACAAGCAATCATCAGCGTCTGCGCGCTGCCGCCAAGTGAATCTCGCAACATATTAGTCAACTTGCTGTCACGGTATGGTATATGAGTAGAGCTCTTGCTGCGTGCATTACTTAGTGCTAATATAACCTTGCCAAGTGCATGAAGACCAGAGTTAATCGATATGCCTTCACGTCGCCGCTCGCCTACCTCCAATGTCTTTTTAAGGCTCTCGGAGCCTGCAAGGTCAACAAAATGGAGCTTAGAAATGACCCGAACAGGTTTAGCATCTTTGTCACTATCGCTCCCGCGCACTTGCGTCTGAGTCAGTTTTACTGTGTATATTGCGTGCGAGCGTGATGACATTGAATTTAGCCGCGTAGCCGATGTTTGACGCATGCGAGAGCCGTTTCTCAAAATGTCCATCGCAGATTTGGTGCTGGTCACAGCAACCTCCTGAACGCCATTCCAGATAACGTTGCCATGCGCATCATTACAAATAGTTATAGTTGGCTTGACCTTGCGAGACTGCGGCCGCGCAACAAGATCCACCAAGTCCTCGTTGTGTATCTCAATAAATGAAATCCGAATCTCAACTCCAGCACGCAAAGCAGCATTATGAGCTGTAGGTTTTGAAGCCTGTGCCCAACTGAACAACCACTGAAGAGCCCGCGGTACGATTCCCATTGTATCGATAGACGCGCTAGTTATGTTAGCACCAGTTCCCATTGTATAGGTCTTTCCAGAACATGTCTGCCCATATGCAAGTACAGTAACGTTGTATCCCTCGACAAAGCGAGACAGCAGTGGAGCAACTGCAGTCTTGTACACATCCGTCTGTTTTGCGTTGGGCCCAAATGCATAGTCAAAGTTAAATGTGCGCGGTCCTGTAGTCATATCGACAAAACTGTTCCGTATACCGCCAACTTTTGCTTGTTTGTCGCGGTTGCCTCCGTCCGCTGCAGAAATAAAAATCGACGTGTCTGAAAGCGCCCTAATGCAGCTGCTGGCCTTGCTGCTTAAGTGTAAAGCTGCTGTCCTTGTCGTGCTATTGCTTTTTGCTGACATATTGCCTCCTTCGGCCGCCGGGCGGATGCGCACAGCTACTTTTACCGACAGCACACGTTTGTCATTCTCCCTGCCTTTTTTGGCTGTCGCCCTTGTCGTCGTATTGTTTTTTGCTGATACATTATTTCCTTCAGTTGCCGAGGAAATAGGCACAGCTACTTTTACCGGCAGCACACGCTTGCCGTTGTCCTTGCTCTTTTCGGTTGCTACCGCGATGGAAAAAGTCTCTTTTAATTGGGTGTTTGGTGTGCACTGCAATCCTACTTTGTAAGCAAAGCATGCACAATCAGTATAAAATATATATATATGCAAGTATGTTAGTCATGATACACATAACATATTATTATCCGACAATGCAGATGAATGCGGTAGTGGTTTTATTTTTTAAAAATATGCAGCATTTTTACAACATCAAAGCACACTGCAAAAACTTACCTTGTAGCGGCTCTAAGGAAGAAACAGATGTTATTGAACGTTTGTCGGGGATAGTGTTTCCGCAAGAAATCTTTTTAACCTTTGGCAAGTCGGGAAGTGCGGTGTTCTTAACTACAAAGCTCGCCTTGGTATTGTTTTTTCCGGGTGAAGAGCAACGAGTCTTATTGTTTAACAATATTTTTCCAAGCACTTTAAAAGTCAGATGTGTTGCTACTAAGGTAGTGTCTAAGAAAAAACCAGCAAGCGTGCGACAGAACATGTTGTAATAAGAAGAAATCAAGTAAAGCTTTTTAAAAGTAGTGATGATAGAAATGGAAGAGTCGAAGATGGTATTTGCGTATGATAGGCAAAAGACACAAAAAAGTATATATCAGAACTGTCGGGACCGAAAATAAATACAGTCTGCTTGTAGGGGAAGGATCCGCTTGTCTTTTAAAGCAATGGCATATGTCTGCCAGTTTCACTTTCAAGTCCCATGTCTTCAGCGTTCAGTGGGAATGCGAGAATAAAAATTGAACAATTACTTAGTCCCATCTGCATTACAATTTGGGCACGGCAAAGGCCTTTTTTCAAAGAACAAATTCCTTACTCCCGCAATCCCCTCTTCTCCGGGCATGCAGGCTGCAAAAAAAAGCCTATTGTTCTCAGGACCCCAGTTACACACTCAAGCCCCTTCCAAAGCTTGATATATTAAAATCTGGACTAAAAATAAAAAAAAAGCGTAAACACCATCCCATGTTTGCCGCAGATCATTTCAAAAAAAAAACTGCAGAGAAAAGCTGAAGTAGAATTTGCGAGGCAAGTACCTTCGGCACATCCTGTGCAATTGAGTTGTTTTTGGTGCAATATGCACCCGTCAATGGTTTGCGCCGTAGCCTACATGCTGCTCTAGGGCACACTTTTTCTATATTTCAACGGGTAATAAGCTTATATCACTGGTATTTCTTAACCTGAAAATTAATGGCAGAGTAAAGAAGATGTGGAGATAATCCTGTGTAGGGTTTGACGGAATTTTGTTCAATTTCCCTTTGTCGTAGAAAAAGTGGGCAGACTGAGGTTTGTGGCTACAGAATCATACCGGTTGCTTACCCAATTTTTGTCCAATCCCTACCTACCCCCACTGCATTGTAGTAGTATGGTGAGCAATCCTCGCACAACCGATATTTAAAGTTCTATCCAAATCCAATAGCGCTGAGCAGTGCGTGGGTTTATGGAGAGGCCATTTGCTCGCTGGTTGGCACTTTGGCACAGCAATGGACAAAGATATGCTGGTGGCTAAGCAGACACAGCATGGTGTGTGGCGATGGAAAACAAGGGTGGCGGTGTTTTCATTTTGTAGATCTTTATTTTATTTTTTTGCGTATGTGTAGCTGAAGCATAATGGATTGTCTTTTTTTGTTCAAGAAAAGGGCAGATGATCTTTTCCTCTTGGCTGGCCCCTCTTTTTATGGATGGCTCTGAGCGTCGCAAGAGGATGAATGGTTATCCAGAGGCCTGCATTTGTATATTTCCTGGGATAGAAGAGATGGGTGGCGGCCTCCTTGATGGTAAAAGGCAGACAAGCTTTTTCTTGAAATAAATTGGGGAGCCAATAGTAAGGCGTATCCAGGGACTTAGAGTGAAAGCACGCCAGTGGTTCTATTGTCATACACTTGCATATACCCCATGAAGACGGGAATGATTGTATTCAGACCTTTACTTTCAGCGGCCTGAAGAAGTGGCCGGGACTTTTTTGTCACATCTACTCAATTTGGAGGCGGCACAGCAAATACGGTATGTGACGTGCTTTGTTACCTATGTAAAGCACTTGGATCATTAGTCCAAATATAGACTGCGAGATCCACGCCGGTATCTTTTCATCCTTTGAATTGTTTCATTGGTCGTAATTGGACTCTAGAGTTGTGTATGTACAGTGGGCACGGAAAGTGTTTCTATGCTTTTTTGAACAGTCTTATTTTAATGAATACATCGACCAGAGATGAGCTATCCACAAGCTAGTAATTTATTTTTGTAGTATTTTTAGTGCTGTTTTAGATGATACTAATGGTTTTAATTTTGTTTTACAATTTACTTTGCAAAATGGTTTCACTCTCATTCTACCTGTTGAAACAGTTTCCATTCAAATTTTTTTAAGACATATAGACTATCGTAATTGCTTCAATATTAAATAAATATCTTCCAAATTTTAACCATTTGCTTTCTCTTATGTTGCAAACATTTTCCTACAATATTTTTTAAAACAAGTTTATATTTACTCAATTACAACTTATGAAACCTATCCCAGATCAGGATCGGAACCAGATCATCTATCTGCTTGATATGGGCTGCACAATGAGGGGGATATCATTGCAATCAAAACTTTCTCTGTCGACAATTAGCCGAGTATGTAAAAAACATTGTCCAAATATCAAAAGAAACAAAGGTGGATGACCATCCAATTTTTCAGATCGTGATTTACGTACATTGGTCAAGCTAGTGACAACTGGCGGAATTAATAGTGTCAATAATGTTGCGTTTGTTAAAAGGCTGACAGAGGAAGTGCCGTCTAAAAGCTAATACAAGACACATGGCAGAGAAGTGCCGTTGAAAGAAAGATGTAAAAAGATTTAGAAGTTTATTTAGTTCTAAGGAGAACCCTGACCAAGTCGGTTGCGGGTCTCCTGTTTAAATGTAAAAGAATTGTTGCTAATACAAATCCTTGGAGTTACAGGGAAAGTGGCTCGCTCTATTGTATGTGCTCCTGCGCTATTGTCCGTGCGCTCTTGAGCTTGTAGGGACAATGCTGCCAAAGGAATGACTCTGGATCTATTGTCTGGGCGTACAGGTCCCCTTGTTGACAATAGCATATTGTGCACCCTTGATCGAGACCTGTCTGATCAGGAGGGAAGCATTTCCCTTTCCCCGCGTAAACCCTGCATATTGGGGGAAGGGACATCCCCTCCCTGGGTCCGGGGGGTGGGAGCGCCACCCCTTCTGTAACGATGGTTTCTACTATAATGTATTGTGC
>KZ303488.1:148124-159960 GCA_002705745.1 Coemansia reversa NRRL 1564
ATAGCCCTGGTATGATTGGCTATGATTGTACCTTTTAGTGCAGCCAATCATCCTCACACCTTCTGGGTTCCGCAACAGTACAGGTATAATTGTGTCCATGTTGGCAAAGTTTCTACTAAAAATTACAAACCAAGTCAAAACAACAGGCACAGCAGTAAAAGCAACGTCAACTTGCTCAACAACCATTGACATCATAAATCCAAAGCCCATACAACAGTATATCAATAACATATTGTGTGCCCAGCCAATAAAAAACCTGGCTGCATTGTATTGCAAATGTGCAAGAAAGTAAATCCCAATATATGTGGCGGTATATATAGTGCAAAGTATTGGGACAAAGCTTAGCATTTTGGCAAAGAAATATGTAGTCATTCGATACATTGCACTCATCCTCTCGCAGAATAACATGCTGTGGTTAACCATGACTGTTGATAAAACAGACATAGCAGTGGAGAATGTAATTTCAAGAAGAATGAGAAAAAGAACTCCAATGCGGTTCTGCACTGATGCCTGATCATTGTCAAGCTGAAAGAACACAAATCCAGTGAATAACATACTGCATAAAGACTGTACTATCAGGCCATAGATAAAAGCGTGGTTTCTAGTTAAAATACGCCAATCCCGCTTGAACAAGACAAGGAATTCGCCAAACCAGATGTTCATTGGAATAGGTTCATTTAATACCAAATTTGCCTGCTCCCGCGTCATATCACTACTAACATGGCTAGAGTTGCTGCTGCTTTTAGTGCTTATATGGCCTGTTGAGATATTATTGACTGTCACAGATGCTTCTTTACTTGCCAATGCTGAAAGATTGCCACCTTTCTGCTGAAATTCAGTATAGGCATCAACCAATGACTGCACATGCTTTTCACTCTTCTGCGTTGCATCCGTCGATAAAAAGTCAATGGCCATAAGATCGATAAAAAAATTGGCCAGATTTGGATGGGTTAGCGGATGGCCAAGAAGTTCAAAGTACTGGACAGCTTATGCTGTTGGACCCATATACACCAGTTTACCCTGCGCCAGAAGAATAAGTTTGTCAAACTGTGCAACTATTTCAGAACTTGGCTGGTGTATGGTCATCAGTGTACAAATATTGTGCTGTCTCAATATCTCTTTTGTCAGAGACACAACCATTTCTGCAGAGGACGAGTCAAGCCCTGACATAGGTTCATCCAGCATAAGAATCGAAGGGTCCGTCACAAGCTCCATACCGATACTCATGCGTTTGCGCTCACCACCTGACACACCACGCTTTCCACCTCCTCCAATTGGTGTGTCTTTAACTTGAGAAAGTCTCAGCTGACGTAGAATAGCGGATATGCGATCTTTCTTGTCTTGCAGCAAATATTTGGCATCTGGCAGGCGTAGTCATGCAGAAACAAGCAGCGTCTCCTCAACTGTCAGTGTTGGATGCATCAGATCGTCCTGTTCGACAAATCCCAGCATGCGCTTAAAATTATGTGGGTTACGAGGTGCACCTTGAAATTGGATACTGCCTTCTAACTTTCCGCCTTGTATACGTCCAGAAAGTATATTGAGAAGTGTAGTTTTGCCTGCGCACGAGGCACCCATTATTGCCACTATTTCTCCAGGATATACACTGCCGCCAGCATTGTGCAATACACGTCTAGTTCCGCCCTTTACCTTGATATCATAGTTCAGGTTGTTCCAGCTAAGAACTGGCTCGACATTAGTAGGTGTTGGGCTGCTAGAGTTGCTTAACCGCATTATTTCCGGTTGTATATTCACAGAAATCATTTTGGAATCACTAGTGTATGCGTCAGAAACAATAGACGTATTGTTTACTACAACAAAAAGCTGGATATAAAGTATATAAATTGGAAAGATAAAGATAAGCAAATATAAAGAGCGTTTGCTGGCCACACTAACCAGAAACAGCACTTTTTAATACCTGCCTACTCAGCCTTGCTCACGACATGCAAGTGTATGCAGAAATATATCCCAGAATTTCCTTTTGAGCTTTCTAAGAAGTCTTTTTCTGAAAGTTTTCAAAAGCAAAAAATGGATCCAAGTGTGGGATTTTCAAAGAAAGTGAAAATTCTATCAAACACAACACATACCTTTTTTACAATTCCTTATAACATATTTCAGATCCACGGTGGATATTGGCAGCATCCCTAATTATCAGTGCTGTCACTTTCAGACTCGTCATCAAGAGGGCTTATCCGGGGAGCTAATTGGCCAGCATCTTCTAGCGCCATCCGCTTGGTAATACCTGGCAACGTGATAAAGCACACTTTGTTTTCACGTAAAAGCGAGTCCACAAACTCGTCAATATGTACAATCTCATAAGTACCTGTCATATTCTTAGACCTTAACTTTCGATAGTCAGCGTATAGCGGTTCCAATTTTTGATATATTTCCACCGATGGTTGTGTCAATCGAAAGTACAATAGCGCCAATGCGCGCAAATACTTGAAATCCTTCTGATCAACAAGTACATCAAGCATCTGGCGGTCAGGTTGAAGTTGTAAAAGTTTCAGCGTAAGACAAAGAAACTCGGTCGGTTTTCGACTAGGACCAAAGCAACCGCCAATACAGGTAAGATCAACTGCCTTATCCATTACACCGGTAACAGTAAGACCAAAACAGTGCTCTTTCCAATACCGCGAGTCATAAATGCGCTGCCGAAAAGTTGTCTCAATAAGATATTGTGGATTAGTGCCGTGTATTGCCTGTGCTGTACTGGCTGTTCTGTTTGCCATTGTTCTCAAAAAAAAAAACGTGTATATGTGTTATAGCAGCAAAATAGATAATATTATATAGCATATAAAAAATAAATATAATGTTTTAAATGTTAGGCGCAGAGATCCAAAAAGAAAAAAAGCTATCTTCGTGCCAAATACCCATAACCAGTAGACGTAGTGACGCATACTTATGGGTACATTATTGTGCTAATGGTTTGTTTATAAAATTTGCAGTTATTGGGGCTCTCTAAGTGCTTTTGATTTCAATCTAGCGAGGTAAAAAAAAAACAGCCCCAACAAATTATCTTAAAGAACTCTCACCATATCCATTTTAGCTTTACATGTTATTTACATAGAACTAATGACAGACCATTTGCTCACTTTAAAGGAAACGCTGGTTATCTCAGTACCTCATACTTTATTTACACTGCAATACGTATATTATCTTTGTGTATGAATTGTATGTAGAAAACCTGATTTTTGGTTTAAAAAAAAAGTTGTAAAAAAATAATATGTAACCGAGATGTAAGGTACCAACTCGATATATTTAAGAACATTTTACCTTAATAGAATAAAATTATCAATGATACATGACACGTGTTTTACCACCAATTGTTGTATCTAGATTTTATTGTACACGCTCGAAGATTTTGTTTTCTAAAAACAAAGTGCGAAAAAGCAGTACAAGGCTAAAGCCATGAAATGTGTTTAAGCGGCCAACAATCCAAATCGCTGTTTGACATGTAAAATATGTATTTAGCAAAAAAAAAAAATACCATTAGATTTTTTCAATTCAAGAGACATAACATACAAGTAAAATTGGCAATGTTGTTGTAAACAAAATTTTAATTAGTACTACTCTAAAACTGGGGGGGGGGTTAAGTTAACTAGAATCTAGCTCATCTAAACAGCCGAGTTACATACCACAAGCAAAAAACTACTTAAAAACCATCTTCCCGATTATCGCCAGAGTCGAATTCGCCCCATTCTTTCTCATCAAGAACAGCAGTTTTTTTTCCAATCGCAATCACATCTTCCATATCGATTTCTTCGATGTCATCGTTCTCATCTAGCTCATTTATCTCTTCGGTCTCGTCTAACTCTTTTACCTCTCCGGCCTCGTCTACCTTGATTGCAGTTTTAGGATTTGAAGGAATAAAATCACCAGCAGTAGGCCGCTGATAGCCTTCAGGATATACAAATGGGGGAGTTAGTCGCTTCGTATCAGTAGGCTTTGTTACCATTCTAACATCTTTGGACTTCTTGATGTAGCCTGCATTAAACTGGAAAGCATCACGTGCTTGCTTGCTTGCCACCTGGAATCTGGTCACATGAATACGATTACCATCAATGCAGGGAATTTCAATATAGGGATGCTTGCGGGCAGCGATAATAGTTCCTGGAGGATATTCAAAATAATTGGGAACCAACGGATGCTTTTTAGGGTTAGGCCGGTGTAATTCCAAAAACTTGACCATATGGTACTTATTCTTGACTCGGAAGAATGAATATACTGACTCGCTTCCGTAAAAGGCCCGATGCATACGCATAATTTGTTCTGCAGTCATAGTCTCCCAGATGATTTGCGCGTCATTAAGGTCGTACATTTGTGTGGAAGTTGCCTTGCTTTCATCCTGAACAAGTGCATTTTTGCGAACCATATCCAGTTGTCCAAGCACCTTACTTACTAGCCCACCACCTAGGTGACCCATTAAAGCCATAAGATCAAGTCGATTATGTCCGCTCTGAATATTGAACGGCAGCTGCGCAAGTATATTACCAGCATCATATCTTTTAGGATGAACCTCCTGCACGGTAACCCCAGAATATTTATCTCCATTCAGTAGGGCAGTTTGAATTGGTGATGGACCGCGATAAAGAGGTAGCAGCGATGGATGAACGTTGATCATGCCTTTTGGAAAAGAGTTAATTATCCTCGCTGACAGAAAGCTACCAAAACTAGAGACCACACCAATATCAAACTTACCACCACCAGCCTCCTCATCCACATCAGGAACCTCCCAATTGGACATTACACGCGATGGAATGTAGTGGACCTTAATATTAAGTAACACAGCCCTTGTCCCTGCTGTCGACTTCCATTCAACTACTTCCTTTTTGCCTCTGCGCTTATAAAGCGTTGGCGGACACACGACCTCGATATGATCAATAGGTGGATATCTAGTATAATTTTGGTCCATCATACAAGAAAGTGTGCGAGCAGCAAAATCGTCTGTTCCAAAGAACAACACTTTCAGTCCATCGACGCTTTTAGTACTCGAAAACCCTCGCCACCAAAGATCGCGATCTCTAGTCCTCTGCAAGAACACAGGCGCACGCCAAGCACGACCAATTAGGTACGCTGACATTGCCGTGTATGTTTTTTTTTTTTTTTCGGAAATAAGCAGCAATTAACAAAAAAAAAAAAAATTGTATGGAAGCAAGCTGATGTCAACAGACGTGGGATTAAAAAGAAAAATACATATTGATCTAATTGAGTGGTCATGATTTCAAATCATTGAGATGATTAAATCCATGGCACTGTAACCTGCATCTGTGCGAAACCACGTGCAGATCTATGCACATGATCCCTCTCTTGGGTTTGCTAGTTTGTCAAGCGTTAGACTGGAAACTCAGAGCTTGATTGTATTCCATTTTTCTAGTTTTTTTTTTTTTTTCACACGGATGGGTGACCCTCCCTGCCACGAGTTAGATGGTGTAACGAGCACTATCGCCTACTACAGAGGAAGGAGTTGAATGATCAGGGGAGAGCGGGACAATCCATCCATGAGGTCCCTGAACCTGGCGTCGCTGTTGGCTCGAATTGTTTGCTGCGGGATATGGCAACGCACAAACAACAGAGACAAGTGCAAAAGCAAATACTATGTAATTCATTGTCCGATTTTTTGTAAAAGTGAGTGGAGGGAGGAATTTGTTGAAGTGTCGAGTTAAATGAATGGTAGTGGTACAAGTTTTATAAACTCCCACACTATTTTTCTTTCGAGACATAATCATTTGGCATACTCTATTGTATTGTGTTAATACACACATGGCTGCATTGCCACTTTTTAATTGTGTTACAATGGACAAGAACATGGCGGGAATAAGATCTGCTGCATGTTAATCTTGTTCAATAGAATAGTAATTGAAATGGTCCCTGTTAGTCATTGAATTGTTCAGATTAGACACCACCATTATTGGTGTGAACCACAAACTTTCACCTTTTGCTGAGAAATAAGAGTCGATACTTGAATGGCCGATATTTTGTAGACTGTGGCAGAGGGTTTGAGCTTTTTTTTTTTTTGCTATTGTATGCTATACGCATATGCGTATTTTGACAGAATATAAATAAGACCAGCGCCTAATTGCAACAACGATTAACAAGCAATACATTAAACATAACAATTCTGCAATTCTGCATTCAAGAAATAATCTCAATAGCATTAAACAATTGCATCATTTATCGTCATGCGTACTACTTTTTCAATTACTTCAGCTGCGCTTGTTGCGCTTGCATTTTCTGCAGGAGGTGCAGATGCTCGTGAAATTGGTCACGGCCCGCACCACCCCCACCATGCTGAAGGTCATGGCATTGGTCCTCATGCTGTCCACGGTGAGCATCACCCGCATGGTGTGCACGAAGTCCACCCGCACGTCCAAGAGCCGCCGGTTGCCCACCATATTGCTGGATCAGGACACAATATCCACATCGGCGCCGAACATGGTGCACCCTTGCATGCTGGAGAAGGCCCTGGACTTGGTGTCCGCGCTCTTCCTGCGCACCCACCTGTGCATCATGGTGCAGGACACCACAATCCTCACCATGGTGTACCCCATGGTCATCGCAATGAACACCATGGCGTAGCTCATGGCCATCGCAATGCCCATCATGGTGTTGCTCACGGTCACCACCCTCATGGTGCTGCTCCTGGAATTGGCGTTCGTGCACTTCACGGCCGTCCGCCTGCCCGCAGACCAGGCGTTAGACCTCGTGCTCTTCACCGCGGTGGAGGCCACCACGGCCACCGTGGACGCCGTGTCCCTACTCGCGGCCGCCCTCACGGTGGGTTTGGCAGGCGCCCAGGCGGCCGTGTGCGCCGGGATGAGGTAATGGCTGAGGTTGACGCTGAGGGAGATGGTGCAATGGCCGAGGCTGCGGATGATACCCTTGACAAACGCGACGATGATTTTGTGCGCAGAGATGAGGTAATGGCTGAAGATGCTGCGGAAGAAGACGCAGCAAAGGCAGAGCCCGCAGAAGCCATGGGCGAGGCCCTTGGTGAGCGCCACGGTCGCTTCCCGATGCACCATGGCAGTGCAAGCGTCAACCAGATGTCACCGCTTTTGGCAATCGCTGCGGGTGTCGCTGCTACATATGCAGCCCGCTTCTAGCTTACTTTTTTTTTTTTTTACCCGGCTAGTGGTGTTTTCTTTATTTCTATTTTTTTTTTTATACGTTCTGTTTTTTTTGATCTTTACATGTCAATCCAGACTCTAACACAAGTGGGTTATGCCATTTTCTTATGCACTGTTAATCAACTGAAAATTTGCAATTTGATAGTCAAGTAGGCCAAATTTTCATATTAGTGACTCGGAAACTCGCAGGACTTTGCATCCCCAAAGCCAAGATCTGGATCCAAGTCAAGCAAGAAACGCTCGCGTGAGCCACATGCAGATTTTGGATAAAAGGGACCACCCCTTATGTTCTTGCAGGTCAAAATTTTTTTTTTTTAAAAAAAAAAAAAAACAAAACCCCCAACATGACCAGGGTGGCCAAATGGAGAAGGAGAGGTCGTCATTCTCGATTATCATAAAGTACACACGCCGCACCCATCCTCTCTCCGTCTCTTTTCTACTTCAGAACTATCAACACTTTTAAAATTCTTTTTTGTTTGAAATCAGTTGCGTACCCACAGCCAAACCATCCTCTCTGCAGAGCTCTCGAAGGATTAGAGTTTTTTTTTTTATTAACACTGCAATCGATTGGTTATAAAGTCGAAAAAGACAAGGTGCAGCAAACAAAACCCCTTACCAAACCTCTTTTATTCAACTTGAGACAAAACACTCGATGACGCAACTTGCTTCTTTGCTGACTGCCGGTGGTGCTGAGCCCGTTGTAGGCACCACCGGTAATAATAGTAATCATAGCAAGACGGAAACTAATCAAAATCTGTGTACTCCTACCTGCAGTACTAACGGCACACATAGCGAAGGGTACACAGGGGCATTTGAGGGCCCCGAGAAGCTTCTGGAAATTTGGTTTGCGGCAGATCCCGAAGCCGCTAATTACATTGGCCAGGAAGCTAAACTCTGCAGCGAGGATCATCATGATCAATGGTCTGAGCTACGCAGTGGACTCCGGTGCGTGCCGCGCAGCATCTGGCGCGATATGTTGGAGCTGGTTCACTGCCAAGTACTTAGCACCTTGTGCAACGAGCACTTGGATTCTTATTTGTTGAGTGAGTCGTCTTTCTTCGTGTATCCGCATAAGCTTGTACTCAAGACATGTGGCACTACAACGCTACTCTATGCAATCCCACGCATTCTCGAAATTGGTCGTGAAAGCCTGGGAGTAGATGGGACGTATCAGCTGTTCTACTCGCGTAAGAACTTTATGTTCCCTGATCAGCAGGAACCCCTGCATCAATCGTGGGAGAAGGAGGTCGCTTATCTGGATGCGTTGTTCCCTGAAGGTGCTGCATATATGATTGGAAAGACCAATCGCGACCACTGGCATGTGTATTTAAGTGGTCCCCACGAGCCCAGGTCTCAGAAACCCGCAGTGGTTGCAGAAACATTAGCGGCTGTGGCATGCAATACAATAGGAACCAGTGACGTAAGCGGGGAGTTTAACGGCGAGGAAACAGTGGCTGCAGATCAGCAGCCTGTGCCGATTTCTACCGATGTGACTGTAAACAATTCGCTGGCGGGGTCGCCTACGACTCAACCCGTATTTAGTCGCAGCTCATCGTGCTCGACCATGAACAGTATACCGTTGCGCTCAGACGTGTCGGGGACAAAAGCTGATATAACTGTTGAGATTCTGATGACTGGATTGGACCCTGAGTGCATGCGCGCAATGTATCTGGGCGGTGCCAGCTCCGTAGAAGGATCAGATGGCGGTAAGGCTGTAGAGAAGGTGACAGGAATTTCTGAAATTTATCCAGACTCTACCAGCGACTCGTATCTTTTTACGCCATGTGGGTTTTCGCTCAATGGACTTCAGGGTGACGGCTACTATACAATTCACGTTACGCCAGAGCCACACTGCTCGTATGCGAGTTTCGAAACTAATGTTACGGATGGTCGCGCAGCCGATTTAAGCGACCCTAAAGCGATCAAGCGATTGGTTGAACAAGTCACTCGTGCCTTTGGCCCGCGCTTTGTCACAGTTACCGTGTTCAAAGCTCGCAACGCCAATGGTTCACGACAGCTAATTGATGCTCATGCGTTGGCGGCAGCAGTCCAATCTGCGGCTGCTGTCAGCACCAAAGAGGATCTGCTGGTAAAGGCGGCGATGCAGCTTGCTGCAGATGTGGTCCCGCCTTCATTTGCGCCAGTCGATGGGTACAAATCAGTCGACCGTGTGTTGTACGAGTTTGACCACTACTGGCTGCGCTATGCATCCTACATTAAAACCAGCTGACTTTCTTTTCTTTCTACCTGACTCGTCTCCACTTAAGAATTCTATCCACTCAAGGCATATGGATTCAGTAGTAGCGCTATACTTTGATCAAGGCGCATTTGGATTAACCACTAAACATGTGAGCTTTTTTTTTTTTTGTTCATAGCACTTTCTTCTGCGTGATTTTTAAACATATAGTGTATGCCTACATTTTTTCCTCCTCAATAGCAGCAGTTCAGCCTACTGAAATGACCTGTCTGCAGCCAATGTCAGTCTGCCTTGAGGCAGAGCAAGCAGCCACCAGTAACAGCAACGGCAAGGTTGATAGAGAGCCAGACTATCGGCCGACTGCAAACACAGAACAACAGCAACTGACATTGCCGCCTGAGCAGGTGCACACGACAATGTGGGCAATGGCCGAAACATACTTTCGGCAGGCACAGAAGCAATACAATGACATGCAGCCTTTAGACACGCCAAATGACAGCTGTCAGGCGAATATAATAGCCGGACTGTCTTGTCTATACGGAGTGTTGCGGTTATGCGAGTCACCCAAAGCACAAACGAGACATTTTGGCACTAGTATTATTCTAAGTGCTGACACTGAGGCGCGGACGCGACTACGGATTGCGCAGGTACTTGCGGAATGGGGAGTGCAGGGACCCCACAAAGACAGCAACAATACCAAAGAAGAGGGTGAAGAAAACGAGAGCGAAGAAGAGCGTCAACTTCAGCGCGCATTGTTGGTGGTACCAAAGACAGACAACTACGCAGCGACAAAATATGCAATAATTGCAGCTCAATGTCGACTACTTCGTCGCCGTCGCGAGATGAACTGGGCGGAACAACGGCTAAAAGCTACTATTGTAGATGCACAACAACGACGCCAGTATCGCTGGACTCAATTCTTTACATTGGAACTTTCAAACATGTATTTTACCAATGGTAACCATCGGAGTGCATTAGCTGTGCTACAAGCAGCTACTCAACAGGCACAACAGAACACAGACAAGATTGGCAATGTTACAATGGCTGTACAGCAACTGGGGATGTTAGTTCAGATGAGAAATTGGGTTTCTGCAAGCACACTAGCAGGCACGCTTGTATCTCTAATGACAGATCCTGAACTTATCAGCGTTCCACAACTACGAACACGATTCTGGACTCTAAACTCTGCAGCGGCAGCCATGCGCGGTGATATTGCAAACGCGCAAGAAATCTGTGGATGGGCTCGAGAAGCCCTGAAAGAGTGGCAAGAGTGTTTTGCCAGTCAGATTGCTGAGGGTCGTGCTGCGGATAACGGAGCAACTTTTCTTGTCACAAATTCTAAAGAAAGTGCGAGCGGAAGTTCACTCCGTATTCATGGGAGCAGCTACTACGAAGCGCATGTGTGGGTGATGCTTGTGTCTGCGCAAGTATTGCGAGGTGACGACTATTACGAACGAGTATCAGGATTTCTTCGTCTGGCACTTGAAGGAATTACGCGTGGTGAAGCAAACGGGTTAATTAAGCAACTGCTTCCACTCAAAATATACGTGTTGCTGCGCATTGTCGATATTAATCTGTCAGCATTATTTATTTCTGAAGCAAAAGGCGCACTTGATCGGGTAATGTCGTATCTGGCGAGTCACGACTGTCATGATAACTCTCTCTGGCGTGACTGTCGCGATGCAGTTGCATTGCGCTGGGCAATGTACAAACATCGTATTGGTGATTTTGACGAGGCCATTGAGGCATACCGTTGTGTGGCACGGCAAAAATGTTCAGACGATCTTTGCTACTCTGCACGTGTAAACTTGGCAGTGTTGTATTTATCCAAGTCTGATCCTACAGATGAAGATCTAGAATATGTGCGACAATTGCTAATATTGCTTGAGAAAGAAATGGAGAATACTCCAGGAAGTGAGCTAGACAAGATCCGTGGAGCACTGCTTCAGCTTGTTCAAGGAATGGGTTCAAAGGAGCCTGTGAAGGCAAAAACATATCTTCTTGGTTGTCTGCGTCTTTGCAATGAGGCTGCTGAAGCTACACTGCAGGGTTGGACGTTGTGTCTTCTTGGAACCATGGTTTTGTCAACTGGTCAATATGAACAGGCAATGAAGATGTGTGCTGCTAGTCAGTCTATCGCTCAATGTGCAAATGATCCGCTACAGAATGCTGCTGCCATTGGAATTCTGTCAAAAATTGAGCATGCTGTTGGTGACCCTGAGCGATGTGCGCAGCTAATGCAGGTTGATAAGCGCCTATTACAACAATTTAACGCTCAGATAATCGATGACGCAACAAACAAAAGCTTACACTAATGCACCTGACAGGAAATGACCTCTTACCCATACCCATGCTACAAACTACAAATTGTTAAAATTCCATGATGATCTAACATATAAACCATTTACTACTGCGTTACGATATTCTTTTTTTTTTTGTTGATATAAAATATACAGTGGGTATCAAGAATAATGTCTAAAACCCGACCTCCATCACATGCATTTCGTAA
>KZ303488.1:160184-180201 GCA_002705745.1 Coemansia reversa NRRL 1564
GCGTTACGATATTTTTTTTTTTTTTTTTTTTTGTGATATAAAATATACAGTGGGTATCAAGAATAATGTCTAAAACCCGACCTCCATCACATGCATTTCGTAATATTGTACGAAAGCCTGAGCTTAAGCCTATTTGGAATAGAGATCATCCTACAGCACTTCATTATGTAGTATCTCTTATAAACAGTTCACCATTAGTATTATTTGCTAGACGAGAATGTATTGATAGCAAAAAGCTCCAAACAAAATTAGAAGCCGCCAAACTTGATTTTCGACTAGTAAATCTTGACAAAATAAAACTAGGCAATATAATGCAAAGACGACTTTGTGATTTAACAGGACAATGGACAGTACCAAATCTTTTTGTAAAAAGTCAATGCATAGGTGGTTTGCAAATGTCAACTGAAGCATTAAAATTTGGAAAGGTTACAGAAATATTAGATTCTGATGAATGGATTGAACTTGTATATGCTGTTCGACCAGATGCTCTTGCTAGAGAAGCAAAAATTAAAAAAAAGTCCTCATTATCTTTTGATATGTGTCTTAATGATTCCCACAGCTTTAATCATGTTCATCGTGAAAGATGGGGAAAAATTAAACGTTATTGGGGTTATCATCCTGAAATTGAAGAATTCCCTGTAAAGCACAAATATCTCGAGCGTCCACATACTGCCCGCAAATGGTAACTATCAACCTTTTTTTCAAAATATATCCTTAACGGTCATTAACATTTTTTTGACAATGAAAAAACAATAGATAAACAAAGACATAATACATAAAAAAAAATTCGTATAAAAAAAGTGGAGAGGTTCATATAGAAAAGAAAAGCTCAATGATTCCTTAATAAAGCTGTGAAAATAGCACATTCCTAGAAGGGCTGAGAAATGGTCGACTGACAACAATAGGTTGAATATTTAATGCCGCCATGAGCTTGGAAATACACTGAAAATTCTCGGACTGCTGGCTAAACGAGGCAATAGAGCTAGTTCGTGAGCGAGCATCAGAGGAAATTATCTCATCAACGTCACTACCCAGTAGACCTAAATTTGCAGACTGCGTAAGGCTACCATGACTCTTGTTCGTAATCAGAGGCATGTGACGAAACTTTATAAACCCAGAGTTATGCTTCTCCATACTTGCTGCTACGTCATCATCAATATCATCAACAAGTGTCTGAGTACTGGCTTTGCGCACGCGCTCGACATTACATAAAATAAAGTCAGGTGTATAAACGCCGCCCAAGCTGGCGATAATATCAGGAACATCCAATTCTGGTTGTGCTGGCTTAACCAGCTTCCTGGTGCATTCTTTGAATTGAACGGAGACTGGAAATACAGGCAGCGTCATTAGCGGACAGCAGCCTAGCTCAGAAACTAATTGCATTGGGTTAGGAGGTGTGTTATTCTCCTGCTGCTGCGGGGATATGTCCGTATCCAACTTTGCCTGACAAACCACATTAGGCAACACGATGCTCCCTAAATCAGAAATTAGACCAGGAATGTTTAACATTGGCCTATAAACCGGCAAAGACATACTTGCGCTGACAATGCATTCAGGCGCCCCAAGCTTGGATACAAGGCTGCCTATGTTAAAAGACGGAATCTGGCTATCTTTGGGAGCAAGCAAATCCACAGTAGCTTCTTGAGAATTGTCTACTCTCTGTACTGGCAGTAATGGACACAAAACAATTGGCAAATGTAATGTAGCAACCCCAACTACAGCACAGACATCGCCAAGTGACTGAACTGTGTTGACAATGTCTAATACTGAAACATTCAATTGCTTGCAATCACTAGACACAGTTGACAGAGTGACTGGAGAATCTTTCATTGGGACATTGTTATAACCTGCCGCCTCATCAAGTTGTTCCAATAACTCATCAATATCACCCAGCGAAAACGAGTCCTCATTATTAGAATAAGTACACGGGGAATTAATTTCCAATTCTTTGGACTTTAACAAATCTCCGACAGTGTTGTAAACCAATGAATCGGCAATCCCCAGCTCTGCTAATAACTCATCAATGTCGTTTACAACATATGAAAGTTTTGCAATCGATTGCGGTCGTGACGGTGCTGGAGATGCAGTATTTTCTACACCAGTATTGTCTTCTTTTTTGTACTTAATATCCTCTAACGCGTGCTGACAGATGTTAGTAACTGATCCGAGCTCGCCTACAATATCCTCAATTAAATCATTTGACATAGTTGCCAATTCGATAGACGCCTGCTGATCACCAAGTGCAGGCGCACGGATAATGCCCTCTGAAAAATCCAATGTGCCAAAATCCAGACAGAGCCGATGCTGGAATGAACTAGAATCGGAAGCCATATTCACTGCTACCTCGTTGTTTTCTATTTCTGGAAGAGATTTGCATGATATTGCAACATCGCAGGTGCTATCAATCTCACCCATCGTGTCAATATCAACCAACTCAACGACATCGGTTTCAATAAGAGGTGCAAGTTCTTCGCTCTGTGCTTCCTCCTGAACACAGCCATAGCCCTGTTCCATAGATGTTTCCATGTACTGTCGCCTGTATGCACAGCTGGCGTTTGATGAAATCCCCGCTTGGTCGTGTTTTTCAAAATGGCTTTCTTCTGTTGTCGTATCAGCTGGCATCTGAGTTGGCGACATTCTCAGATACAGCCCACTCAACTGCGAAGAGTGCGGCGAAGAAGCTGATGAAAGTGACAAATCAGCTACGCTAGAGCTGCTCGAGGATTCTACTGGTGATGATGGCATAATACTGTCAGCAATCTGCTCACTGTAGCCAAAATCAAGCAGGTTAAGTCCAAGGCTCTTGCTAGAGTATGCAGCGGGTGATCTAGGGTTGCCGCTAGAGTAAGAGGCAGGAGGCGTGTGTGGAACGCTGGGTAATGCATGTGTTGGCATTGGTGGATGGCGTACAACGCTCAAAGGTTGCTGGTCTTGTTGCGGTGAGCACATGGATGGATGGCGCTGCTGTGTGTGTATCAAACCTCCTGAATGGGAATAACGGCGTGTGGTTTCTGCGCCACCTTCAACTTCAGACAGGGCCGTGTTCTGTGCAAATACAGACAACTATATGATAATGTACACAATCGAATCAATTGACAGCAAAATGCAGCACTCTTATTTTTGGTTAGACAAACATTGAATGTAACCAAAAAATAATCTTGTGTGTTTTTTTTTTTTTGCATTGCAAAAAAGTGTATGCAAGTTACATCCAGGGTAAGCGGAGAAATAACCATATAGATGGCGCTGAACATCCAAATTCGGGCAGAGAAAATAGGGATCTCACAATGTTATGAGGCTTATCAATGCAAATGTCAAAATATGCTTGGTCAGGGAATTGTTGCCTAATATATTGCACTGAAAATAGCACAATACATAGACAAAACCTTCTGGTGACACCGCCAGCAAGTTAGATACAGGGCAAAAAAAAACCCCATACATTTACAGCCATCGGTATCAACGTTCACGCGCAAGCCAATTATAATTATAAGCAAAGAATGCACATGTTTCAAAGGTGGTTGTAATGCATAGAGGCTGTATCCCTGGGATCAAGGCAGGCGGTTGTTACTTCCACCAAGAAATAGGGGATAATAGTAAAACAATATGGCTTTTCAGATCTTTGAGTATCCAAACCTCCCTGGTTTTGGAAACTCCCTGCTGTAGGTTCCAGTTGTTGTTGTGCTGCAGAAAATACGGTACTTACAACGTGGCGCCGCTCCCTGTGCTTGGGGGATAAGCCAAACGATGGCTGAGAGTCAGTAACAGTCTGGGGTGGGGATTTCTGGTCCAAAGAAGAAACGAAGGTCGCGTCAGCCACTGTCGCTGGGACATCTGGTTTGGCAGCTGCAGAATTTGGGTATAAGCTGGTATTTGGACACTCATCGAGCACAAGCGAGCTGCTGTTTACAATTGTAGTAACATGACTCCGGTGTCGAAATAGCATCGATGAGCGCAATGTGATGCGCTTTGCTGACGATAATATGCTACGAACGCTTCTGGTTGAGTGCAAAGACGACGGACGCGATTCGATTGCTCTCTGCTGGAAATTTGCATCATCATTAAGCTCCTCTGAGGCAGAATCTAGCGAATGGCCAACTAAACCTGATATCCTTGTAATATCCTTTTCAGATGTTGTCTCGTGCTGGATGGTTTCATCATCTGAGCAAGGTTTAGATGAGTCGCGGCGGCTTTTGAAAAGCTTCTTGATAGAATTTGCTGTTGCAGTCTTTGCCCGACGCAAACCCAGATCATGTTTACGCGTGGTCTGCTTCTCAGTACTCCTCATTTCTGGTATATTCAGTATATGTTTAATATTGGCGTTAAATGTTTTTTTTTTGTAATATAAGAGAATATCGTCAAATAAACGTCATAAGAATCATATAATAGGAAAGCCGCGTTAAACAAGTTGTAGTTAAAACAAGCAACAACAAAAAAAAAAAAGTGAACGGGCCAAAGATATATTCTAAAAAAAATCGTAATAATCGAGGTACAAAAAAAATAAAGGGAGGGGTTTAAAAAAAAAAAAACTTTAAAGAAGGCGCGCAAAAAGGGTTGAGTAACTTACAATTGCAATCCATTTAAAAGAAAATGAGAAGGGCTAACAGATGGCTTGTCTATATTGAAATCCCGTTTATCAGCTGCTGTGGTCTCTGGATGATTGCGTGTTTTTCCATTTTGGTCTGGTGAATGGCGTTAACACGGCAAAAAAAAATTATAGGAAAAAAAGCCACTATTTTGTTGCAATTGGAAGATACAAAGTGGGCTGATAGCTGCACTTTGCTGCTTCTGGTAGCATCTGCAGCACGTACGCGTTATAGGTGACATGATCCGGCTATTCTACTGCTTTACTGCGCAAAACATGGCGATTAAGCTGCACATTGGTAATGTCCCTTATGTCCTGTAGAAATATAGCATTACAATCAATAATGCTCAACCCGATCCTTTAATGCCTAGTTGCAGACAGATTCTCGCATCAGGCACATTAAATTTGCAGTGTGCATCAATTACAATCACGTGACAGCAGACTTCTACTCTAGCATGAATGCAAGTCCACTTTGGCTTTTAACCTCCACTTTTGCTTTTTGCAACCCCTTTCTTATCTTTTCAAGAAATTAACAAACACTGTACACTAAAAGCAATTTCTCTTCTTATTACTCGTTCTTTCGAGTACTTGTACCATTTAGCGACCTAATGCATCATTAGTGATCGTACTTTTTTTGTTCCGCATAGGTTAGGCGCATTAGCAACACATAGGAAAACCTTTCAGCGCTAGCTTTTTTTTTATTTTATTTCTCTAAACCATCCTGTGGAAAGAATTTAAATGCTTGTGCATGGGAGATTCCAACTTTTCAAAAGAAATTCACAGGCCATCAAACAGCAAAGGGAATTGCAACGACGGTATTAGTAGGGACCGTTCTCGTCAAATGCATACTGAGCGAGATCACTTTTGGCTGCCTGAAGGAATCTCGCTTCAACATGGGAGAGAGCAAAGAATAGAGTTTCAGCAACAGACTCGTTGCCTGTATAATGAGGACTGTGATGACGGACTGCGAGCGGCGATGACAGCAGAAATTAAGCCAGCTGGTGATCTTCCAGAGGCTGCTGCATTATCTCTTGATGCCTCTGGATACGGAAATCGCGAAAACGGTGGGCCGATTCTAGTACCGCGGCCACGAGCTTCAGCGCAGCCCTCAAATGCTGGTTCCGCGGAATCACTAACAATGACTAGTAGCTGGCCGCTGAAGAATTCGATTGCTGGCGCAGGCGCTGGCTGCGTCTCTTCAGTAGTTACATGCCCTCTGGATGTAGTCAAGACACGACTGCAGTATCAGGGAGTTCTAGTAGAAAAGTATCAGAAGAGCGGGTACAAACCATACAAAGGCACGATAGGTACACTGCAGCGGATAGTTGCCGAAGAGGGGCCTCGCGGCTTGTACCGCGGTTTGGCGCCAATGATGATGGGATATTTGCCTACATGGGGTATATACTTTGCTGCATACGAGTCCCTTAAACGAGAGTTGTCTGCAGCAAACACATGGCTATCCGTGGGTCCAACGGCAGTACATGTTATGTCGGCAATTGGTGCAGGTGCATCTACATCACTATTGACTAATCCCATCTGGGTTTTAAAGTCACGCTTTATGACGCAGAGTGTGTTCACTGACTACCGTTATACCAGCATGTGGCACGCAGTGCGCATGATCTACTCTGCCGAGGGCTTGCATGGCTTCTATAAAGGCCTTGGGAGTAGTCTACTAGGTTCGACCCATGTAGCGGTGCAGTTTCCATTGTACGAGTTTCTCAAGCACTGGATGAATGTGGATAAGGAGCACCAACTCGAGTCATCGCGGATACTTTTAGCCTCGGCAGTGTCAAAAATGGTTGCCTCGAGCGCCACATATCCTCATGAAGTTATACGCACTCGGTTACAGAATCAGTCGGCTGCTCCATACAAATACAAGGGCATTTTGCATGCCATTCGGTTGATCTATCACGAGGAAGGTGCCGCTGCCTTTTACCGTGGTCTTCCCACTAATCTTATTCGCACTGTTCCGGCAAGTATGATGACTTTACTTACATATGAGCTTTTAATTCGATTCTTGTAGCATAAAAGTATGCGATTGATCAATAAAACAACAATAATTGGTGCTTGTAATAGATCAAATGTGTCGCCAAAGTTGATAATGTTTTGGGGTTTAGGCTATCTTGTTTAACAAAACAAACCAAACCAAAAAAGGTGACAAAGATTCAAGTCCTTATGCTTGTATTTTTTACAAACCCGTCTAACAATTTAGAAACATTTCATATGACGTACGTGGTCATACAATTTAAACTCACTATTGTGCCTATTGGATGGACTTTAATATACCATCCCGCTGAATAATAATTGAGTGTCTAATGCCTCTATGTTGAAATATGAACCTGGGTTCTGGAAAAATGAGACTTCTTATACTATTAAGTTTCTCAGTTTGTTCCACTAATGAGAATACTTTAAAGGCAGTCTTTTCAGTAGTTCCAAGTAATTCAATTAAACCCAGATTTGGACACATATATATAAAAAGTAAGATACTGAATAAAAGCATATTTTCAGATACATCTTCAACTTTAAGCAGCAACAGTACTTGTAAGCCATTATTTTGTTGGCTATATTTTTTATACAGCGTATTTAAAAATTTATTTGTATCTGTCAAATTACTTTCGAGCTCATTTAGCTGAAAAGCAAACCTTACAATTGTTGGATGCTTAAACAATATATCCATGCTTTCTTTAAGTGTAAGCGCCTTGTCTACAATGTACACTCTTATCAACCTTGTTGTTATTTGACAAGATATTAAAAGTTGAACAAGTTGGCTCTCTGTAGATTTGCCTTTGAAAACCATCACCGAGATATTTGGAATTACTTGATTAAAAATTTTCCTAATAATCATTGTTGTATCTATTGATGTCTGTAGAATAGGTAATTGCTCATCAAGCTCTAATACCTTTAGATTTTTTGTCCGAGTTTCAGAGAGAATGTTATATTTGCTAATAATATTTGTAAGGCGGCTACAAAGTACTAATGTAATATTTGTTGTAGTAGAACTATTGCCTTTAAACGGTAAATCGTCAATAAAGGGATAGTGCATCAAAATGGAAATAACCTTTAATCTAGGAAATGGTATTGCATTTGGTAATGGTAATATTGGATTTACACTAAAATCACCCGACTTTGTAAAATAAAGATACATTAAATAAGGATACCGAATACAGCTATTGTCATCAGTGACAATTAGACGTTCAAGTTCTATGCAGCATTTAAAATCAATGGAAAGACATTCAAGTGATCTAGCGTTTCTATGTATTAGTTCTATTGTATCCTTGTAGCTGTTATCCCACTTGCAATTAAAATAAGTTATACTGTCGAGACATATGTCAATACCATTAATTGGAATATTACAGGAACGCAAGTTTAAAGAAGCATATTGTTTATTTTTAAGAGCATAATTGGCAATTAAATTAATATCGTTTATTAATATTGAGTCAATATTGGACAATTCATTTATAATACTGATATGAGAAATGGCAATTTTAGGCATAATTCTTTTAAAATGTGATATAAGTAGCTGAATATTAGATTTGGTACCTTTACTGATATTTTCATTATCTTCATGATTTTTTAGGTACATAAATAGTTTACGTGCATTTGGAAAATATAGACGCGCTAGACAACTAAGTAGGTAATCATTGATCGCCGTACCATCTAGAAGCGATTGGTAATCAATGTGTACAGTAACTGTTCGGATATACTTACAATAGTATATTTCTGTTAGAAAGTAAACCATTTCCTTATCTATTGCGTCAAAGTAGTAGCTAAAAATTGCTTTGCTGTTGATTACTATATCATAACCTGCCAATTTTGTCCACAGAGCACACTCCCTCCATGCTTGACAAACACTAAGCAAAGGATTAATATACTCTTCTGGTGTAGGGTCAAATAGAGAGATTTTATAATTAGGATTCTCAAGCACAATGGTCAAATAATTAATAATCTGTATAATTATATGAGATGGCAAGCACTGGAACTTACAAATAGACATTATTTCTGTAAAAATTGTAAAAAAAAAAAAAANAAAAAAGCAGCAAGTAAATGGTTGAATGGATGATCAAAGAAAGAAAGCCTCTTGAGAACCAACATTCATTGTTTTTCTACTTTTTATTATAAAATTCAAAAGGGGTTACTAAAAAAGAACACTGCTAAAAGAGTGTTTTGTTTTTTTTTTAAAAAAAGCAAAGGTCGTTTATTTTAAACCAAAGGGAGTATCAGCAGACAAGCGCTCCATACATTCATCACGAAATTGGCACTATCAGCTAAAAAAAATTATATATGAAAAAAAAAATCAAGGAAAGCCCCACACATAAAGTCAACTAATTAGAGCACGCCCGCCATGACATCCTTAGCTTTACGCTAACTTATTGCAATATGCCCGCTTCACACTGTCCCAGAAATCCTGATCAACCAAACAACGAGCAGCAATCCTAGAAATGGCTTCAGCCGCAAACATAGTTCGCTCATGAGCAGCTTCGGTGCGAGCGTCCTCAGTAAATTGCTTAGAATGGTTTGGTACACCAGTGTCAGCCAAGTCATACATTCCATGCAAAGTAATATAGTTGTGCGACAAGTTTCCAAAGTCTGTGGACCCACCCGCGTTTGGAAACAATGGCACATTATACATTTCCCGCATAAGACCCTCATACATACGACCAAGTACTGGGTTGTCTTGGTTGTCCAGGTACGCATACTCTTCCTTTACTTTGTGAGTGCAGCCGGTTACTAGTGCAGCTGCCTTGAAACACTTTAGTACGCGATCACGAATTATTTTAAGATCGTCTGTATTTCCTGCGCGGACGGTGTATTCAATGCGTGAATAATCTGGAATTGCATTTGCAACCTGTCCACCAACAGCAATAATACCATGGGCACGCCATTCAGGTTTAAATTGCTCCCTCAAAACGCCTATTGTCTGCATTGCGATGGTAGCCGCAGAGCCAGCATTGATTCCCTCCCAGGGCGCCATAGCCGCATGCGAAGCTTTACCAAAGTATTCAACAACCATAGACAGGCTACATTGCGAGTGCCAACTGCCACTGTATCCTTGCGATGGATGTACCATCATCAAAATATCTGTGCCTTCAAACACACCTTGCTGCTGCATAATAATCTTGCCACCTATTGCCTCCTCAGCGGGTGTACCAAACAATTTGACTGTTCCAGGAATAGAGCACTTATCTAGAACCTCGCTAATGGCCAGAAGCATCGCGATCCCCGATACCGCTATCAGATTGTGACCACAGCCGTGACCGATATGCGGCAGTGCATCATACTCGGAGCAAAAGCCAATGTTCAGCCCTTTATTCCCGGCAGGCGACGTGTAAGACGCAATAAAGGCAGTGTTTAGCCCGCCAACATTGCGCTCTACTTTGTAACGTTTTGTTTCGAGGTAGTCGGTCAGAAGTTTACACGCTTTTACCTCCTTCAACGCAACCTCGGGGTTGTCGTGTATTGCCAGTGATAGCTTGCGGAGCTCACTGTTGACTTTGGCAATGGTGCGTTGTATAATTTCTTCAACTGAAACACGCATTTCGAATAAAGCGAGGCAATGCAATTCAAAAGAAGTAAACGCTAGGAATGTGTATGCATGTGAGTGAAGTAGGGAGAAGGGCGGGTGAAAAATGGCTGTTTGCTTTAGATTCTAGGCGTTAAATAGACTTGTATCAATTTGATATCCAAGCCGATTTTCCAGTGTCCGGCGCATGGCCTCATCAAAGACATTTTCGGAATTCCGGGAATATGTCCTTCCTGATACCAAAGCACGCAAGCGACCACACAGATCATAAACAGCCATGCCGGCACCAGCAACCCATAGCGCAATGCAGAAGGTAGCGTAGCTCCATTCAGCTGAAACTACGCTGGCTATTCTAGAAAATAACGTGTCGCGCCGTGGTGCAACGCCGTGAATGTGGTCGTATCGCCGTGCAGACGAGGTAGCCTCATGAAGCAACATCATGCGCAAGCCACGCGCTGCATAATGACCAAGAATCTGTACACGGTTAACGGGAGTTCCAAGACTCTGGTTATTGGCGCGCACAATATTCATGTTTCTGGTGACAAACACAAGTTCTGGAGGAAGCTTGAGCGAGTCGCGAAGTGCTGCCACGGCACGCGCCTTCATTTCCATCTGCTGGTCAAAGTGTGTACCTTTAGAGCCGTCGTTATAATCTTTAGAAGAACCTTTAGTGTCCCCGGTAGATCTCTTTGCGTGCATATTTCCAAGTTGTGGTGCTTTCAGCGATACCATAGTTGAGAACATGGTCTCGTCAGGCATGCCCCAGCTAGTAGCAATTCGCTTCATTGCTTTATTGTCACCGATCATAGCCGCACGCCAAAACTCGGCGTACTGCCGACGAAAAGTATTGGATTCACGCACATACAGTCCATGGTCAAGTAGCACAAGCTGCGGCTCCTTTGTATTCAAATTCAGCGGGTTCTGTCGTACAAGGATATTTCCAGGATGTGGATCGCCATGTACATTCCCAGTAACAAAGATCTGGAATGCAAACAGCGATGCCATGCGCTGCATTACGTCCTTGTTCGACCAACCCTCATGAGCCAATTGTGTCGGATGCACCAGACTAGTACCATCAATCCACTCAGTTGTCAGTACCTCCTTGCGAGTGGCATCCCAGAACACTTTCGGGATGTAAACGCTGCGCTTCATCCAGCGATCACCTAGATTTGTCAAGTCCTTTTGTGCTAGTTCGCTGTTGTTGCCTTCGCGCTCAAAGTCCAGCTCCTCGCGCAGACGCTGCTCAATCTCTCTGACTGACCACATTATCGGAATGTCAAAGACCAGCTCGATCATCTGCGAGCATGATCGCAGCGCAAACAAATCCCATCCAATCTGCTTTCGGATCTCAGGCTTCTGAATCTTTACAGCAACCACTTGATCTGGATTACTACGCAACCTCGCTGTGTGCACTTGAGCAACCGACGCAGATGCCACTGCCTCAGACGAGAAATCTGTAAATAGATCGTCAATGGTTTGCCCAGGAAAACAGCGCTCGATAACTGGTGCTATATGTGAAACAGGTGCCGATGGTGCGTTGTCATACAAACTACTGAGTTCGCGCCGGAACGGTGGTGGCAGCAGTGCACTCTGCACAGCTAGTGATTGCCCAAACTTGATGAATAACCCGCCGTTTTCACGACAACACGCCAACAGACGCTTTGCCGCGCGCTCGTGTATGCTGTTTAGGTGTTCTATTCCGCGCTCGGCACGAAAGTTTATCTTGTAATCGGCACTGATAACCGCAACGTCCCAGAATGCACGTGTAGTGCGTGTCATTGCCGAAGCCTGAAACTGCCGGTCGTAGACGTATCCCACGACTATTATTCCTGCAGCCCACCCTGCTTTGCCTGTCCAAATGTGCTGTGACCGATGCCAAGCATGACGAAAGCTCCCTGCATTCGGCATAAACGGCATTGTCGTTTAGTACCTTTTCTATTTTTGTATAGAATATTGCCAAAGTGAGTGCATAAATTGTAAAGTCGAAAAAAACGAGAAGGAAAAGTGTAAATTCTATGCTAAGGTGTGATTATCTCCTTCCTTGATCAAAACTTGGCTAATTTTTGGATCTTTCTTTGCATGCGGGTGGCCAGCAGGATACTCGAACGGTGGTGTCGCCTTTTTGGGCTCTACAGGATTCGTAAGCATGCGTATTGCCCCAGTGTCTCGTAAGTAACCGTTAACAAATTGCAGTGCAGTCTTTGGCGTACGCCCCACCACCAAGAGATCCAAAAGATGTATGCGACTTCCATCGATACAGGGTACCTCCAGATACGGCACCTTGTTTATAAAGAACATGGCTCCAGGTGCATATTTGGAAAATCTCATCGACATTAGCGGCACGTCTGGATCTGGGACATACATATTAAGCAACAACAACTTGTGCATCTTCTGCTTCTTGCGCCATACCGTATGTAGACTCATTAGCCCATAGAAGGCGCGATACCTACGATAAATATCATTTGCCGTCATTTTCTCCCAAACAACCTTCATGTCATCGTCAGTGTATTGACGCGTGTATGTTGCCTGAGACTCATTCTGTAAAATTGCGTGTGCGCGGAGGTAAGACAAGTTTTCCAGTACCATTCCCATGAGATCACCTCCTAGCTGTGCCAAGATCTGTTGCACTTCAGAAAACTTTGACGTCCGATTCAGCTTATAAGGAATCTGAGCTAGTATCTTTCCACCACAGATTGTCCGAAACGAATATTCAGATATAGTCACGCCTGTCGACTCATCACCTCTCAATATTGCCGTCTGTATTGCTGTCTGACCGCGATGCATTGGCAGTAGCGATGGATGGATATGCAACATTCCCAAAGAAAACGAGTTTGCCAGTCTCTCGGGAAGTATCAGATTTGAGTAACATACTATAGCAATGGTTTCGACATTACCACTAAATCTTCCCCCAAGGCTAGGTTCAGGAATAGCCCATCCACTGAGTGATTGTGGAGATCGGGGGTGAACCTTGTATGACAATTCTGACGCTGTTCTGTGGATCGGTGTAAAGTTATTATTTTTAACCCATTTTTTGCCAACCCGTTCACTCATATTTCCACCCTTTGGCAATGGACACGCAACCTCTATATGTACAATCCTTGACTCATTCGAGCTCACATAGTAGTTTAGTTTTTTAAGTATCCCAGCCGCGAATTCATCAGACCCAAATATCATCACGCTAAGCTTTTTTCCACTGTTATTTGTAGAGCTGCCACCCGGCGCAGGTTTTTGCATGCCCCTTGTTGTGGATTGCCATGCCTTCTGTAGATACAGGGCACTGGGTCTGCACTGGTATATTAATTTCAGCATTATAATTAAACAAGGAATCGGAGCATAGCATAACAGAGACGCCAAGCTCCGTAGCTATTAATTCCTCGAAAATTTTAAAGATCTCAGCTGCTGAAATCTGTAGCCAGATTTACAGGCGATTAAATTAATAAAATAATCTTCATTCCTTAATCAAACGGAATGCAAGGTTTTTGATTGTTCATGACATTGAATATTATATTTTTTTTTTTAACAAGCAAACAAGCGAGTAGAACGCCTGTGTTGAGAAATTTGACTTTTTCTGACTGAACATTGATAACACTGAGTGCTAGTTTAAATGGATGAATATACGATGCCTGACAAATGTCAGTCACTTTACAAATGTTTACTTGTTAAGATAAAAATTAAAAATCGGTCTAACAAACTCCCCTAGCGCATAGCTTATTTAAGGTATCTGGGACACAATTTGGGCTTTTACTTTATATTACGATCATTAAAAACAGGCTACTTACAAATTTTAATGCAGCTATTAATACCGTAATCACCGTACGTTAAAAAGTTGATAGTTGCGTGCTGCCAAATCCAGAATATCTACTAAATAGAAAGCTGTATAAAAAGATGTTGCGGAAACCAAACTATTAGATGTATTACCACTATAAATATTTTTTTACTGTGGATATCCTTCCGCCGATATATGACACCACAAATCCCGAGCGATGTGACTTTGTTAACGTTATTAGCAAAAACGCCGCTAGCCAAGGAATTTATCTCGCCACTACTAGCAGAGACAACCAAACTCTACCAAAAATTAAACATGTCTACTTTAGTTCTATCTTCGACAATTGTAAAGCTATTTAAGACTCTTGAAACATTCTATTTAGCCTGTATGAGGGGAATGAATTTCCGTGGTATTTACATTATAGTAATACTGTACTTTCTGCTGTTATGACGCATAAACCTATCAAGCACTGTAAGAAGGCACCAAACAGCCCAAAACGCAGACATCACAACAATAACATTTAGAGTAGTCATCATTACTCTAAACTATAAGCATAGTTGCTTAACATAAATCCTATTAGATTATATTGAGCACTTGTTGAAAATAAACATTAATACAGTTGATTGTCTTTACTTTTAAACTAGAATTAGTGATTATGTGTTCTGTATCATTGATCCTGCCAAGAGGCTGGAATTATAAAAATAATGGCGGCCAGATGCAACTACGCCAGTAACTGTCTTTCGTTGTGATATCACACCTCTTTATGTATAAAAGCTAAAAAATTTTGCCAATGTTCAGCTGCTTATATATACCCAAAAGCATTATATTAACACCTTTCTGGCTAAAATTAAGCACACTCTTACTTAATTTCAATATTCAAAACATTCTAACCAAGATGATCAGCTACACTGCTATTACTACCACTATCTTTGCTCTTGTTGTCAGTGTTTCTGCTGTTGGTGATATTAATACGCTACCACATATTCAAGGTAGTGCACCTCATGAGACAAACAATCCAAATAGCGGACAGATCAAGCGTTGCGGATCCTGTGGCGGATTTGGAGGATGGAGATGGGGCAATGGCTGTGGATGTGGTGGCAGAGGCTGTGGCCTATGCGGCGGGTTTGGTTTGCCTGGCTTCTGGTAGATAACCATGTCATTTCTATAGCATATATATATATTTTAATTTTGGCGAATTGTCAGCCTAATATATACTGATCATATTTCTTAAAAAGCCAATATACTTTCTAACAGACTAATGCTGTATAAATGCAAAATAAATCCTGCCAGCACATCCAAAGTGACATAAATTTATGGTTAAAATAGCTAGCACTTTTTTTGTTAGCTTCAATAAACAATTGCAATTCTCATGTAGAGCTTAGACAGGGGGTCTTGCCTTTGGTCACACGGTTTAACGCGCTTTTAAATGTTTCCTTCTGTGCCAAGCTAATTTGTTAGCGCATTGCACTCAAAAGAAGGCAAAACCCATCCAATTCTTTTATCATAAAATTGTCTATTCTTGTGACTTTAATACTGTAAATACACGCGGCTTTGGTTTTCCCTTGCTTTGGAGCTCCTGCACCAGTGTTTGAGGGCATCAATAAACTAATAAAAGAGAATACAAAACAATTCTTGAAAAGTACAATTGTTTTTTATATAGTTCAGCAGGTCTAGTCAGAAAACTTTTTTTTTTTTTAAAAAAAAAAAAAACCAGTTTAAAGAATGCACTTATTACATTTATTACCAATTTTTGCTATATGGTTGCTGTTGCTGGTACAACAGGTAGCCGGGGCTTTGAAAGGTTCTGCAATTATAAGCTACCACGATTATTTTCAATTTTCGCTAAAGGAATTGGCATTCAGTCCACCGTCCTGCGGTATTCCTTTTGCTGAACTAGACCGTACACGAATTACCGCAGTATCAGCATTAGACAAAGCTGTAGATTGCGGAAAGTGTATCAAGGTTACTAACACTGATGATATATTAAAGTCTACTTACGTGCTAGTAGTTGATACGGGAGGTGCGGGGTTAGATTTGAGCGAACAAGCATTCGGAAAGTTGTTTGACGTTAGTCTTGGTCGTGCTTCTGCCAAATGGGAGCCAGCTGACAACTTGCATTGTAGTGGTATCTGGAAGCCTGGCACACCAACCGTGGAAGTACCCTATCAAACATTAACGCCACGCCATGAAATAGCACAAGCAGAGTTTTCAACGCCACCGGTCCTTTAGTCTGGGTTTTCGACATAATATATTAGTTTAGGATTGTATTTTTTATGTTATTATACGGTAGTGTTTTTATTACTATGCACAGCTGGTATGCGCATATATGATATTGTTTTGCTTTTAGGATAATAATATCCAAACAACTACCAAACAGTACTAGTGTTTAAAATACATTATTTTGCTATTACAGCTACTACCTTAGTAGTTATACATAGTAAATGTTACATATTCTAAAGGATTGCATGCTGTTTATTGTGTTGGTAAAAAAAATTGCGTGGTATTTGACAGTTTCTATATTCAATGGGTGGCTATGGTTCTTTGTAGATTTTTAAACAGAGCAGTCAGCCACAACCACGACATTATTCGCAATATTGGGATTTTTTTTCTAGATACACTACATTTTTTTTAGAAGCGTGAGTTTTCTTGGCTTCTATAGTGGCGTGGCAAAGTGCTCTTTTAGTGAAGTTAAACAAAGCAACCGGTTTGTATAATATGGTGTAGTGGACTGTTTTTCTGCGATTGTTCTTTCCATTTCACACATGTTTTTTATTATTATTCTGCTGTAAGCCACAACATGCAACCAAAACAAGAGCAATTTTAAAAACTGTTGTCGATAATAGGTTGAATTAGTTCAATTGGCAAATACACGTTTTTTTATACACTGTATTTTGCGACATTTGCAATAATCCAAGAGGCGGATTATTTGTGAAAAAATATACAAATGCCAGTAGGAAGTCCTTTGGATCAATTTCTTGCCAAATGTCCTTATCTTTCTTTTACTTTTTGTTATAATTCACTCTGCACACTAGTTATTCAGCAACTTGCCTTGTTTTTTTTTTATACATTCATTCTTTTCTTACAGCACAAGATAAAAAGATATGGCACCTAAGAGCACCACCTTTGTATTTGCCATGGCCTTGATGGCAGCGGCGTCAGCATATGGTGTCGAGAACACCCCATATCCAGGAGGAGCTGAGCATGTAGCTGTCGCTCAACCAGCACCTAACGGTGGAGCTTATGTTCCGGCTACACCGATTGAGGCTGGATATACACCTCCGCAGGTTCTTGTTGGTGCTCAGCAGTACGACCAGAACAAAAATGTTCAGCACGGCGCCATAAATCAACAAGCAGCTCCGCGTGCAGGCGAGAGTGCATCTGTGGATGCGCATAAATCCCACTCGGAAAGCAGCAGCGAGAGCGATGAAGACTCAAGTGAATCGGATGACAATACCGGATCTGCCAACAGCTTGGTGACTGATGCGGGCATTGGTGCCTTTGTTTACACAGCGATTGCTGGCTCTATCGCCAGTGTCTTTATTGGCTTTTAGAAAAAAAAATTATCTATACTTTTTTTTGTTCCAATAACACATCTTTTAACCCTTACATCTCTATAGTGCAATGTTAAACAGCGGGCTGCGATGCTATTTCTAAATTAAATTCCATACAATAGAAATACAGATGTTGTGCTTTTGTTGTGCACCAGGATTGATTGGTATTTCTTCAGTAGTAATATCTAAATAATTAGGCGTATTGAAAAACTACAATTTGACAGATGTAGCTGGCAAGCTGCTTCCAAGTGTAAAAAAAAAACCCATTAAAAAAATGATTTTTTACTTGAGAGCAATCAGCTCCTCTTAGGTAGACGCTTTAAAAGTAAAATTATTCTATATTTTAGCAATGCAAGCCAGAAAAGATATGTAAAACTTGGATAAGAAAACAAATGACAACCAGATTATTAAACGCACATTGGCGTAGCGTATCTGGACTTTAAAGCAAACCGGTAAATAGAGAAGGGCTCAAAAGAGTCGCACTCTGCTATGACATGTTGATGTTCCAGAGATTTGCGGACCCTATCTGTGACCCGCAGACATTTTGCAACATTAAGCACACGAAGACGTGGACAGGCTGTGGCAACTTCGCGCACGCCAATATCTGTAATGCCTGCGCAATATGCGACGCTCAGCGCAGTCAGATTGTGCAAATTGTGGGCTATGGAAAACATCGATGTGTCTTCAAGCTGAGTGCAATATGTCAGATCCAGACACTCAATCATTTTGCACCGCTGCACCAACTCGCTGACTCCAAAGTCAGTAAGATTAGAAGTCCACGCCAACGAAATACGCTGCAGCTGGTACATGTGCTGTGACAACTTGGCAATAGTAATATCCGTGCGCAGTCCACCAGCCAGGTTTAGCACTGTGAGTGGTGCTAACTTTGGTGCTAGTCGCTGCAGCGAATAGTTCCGCACTCCCTTGCAGAATCGAAGGTCCAGCTGGCGCAACGAAGATGTGTACACGGGATTAATTGTAGTACATGGTGTGGATAGAGTGCGCGCGCAGTCCGCATCAAGTACACTGGTTTCGCTGGGTCTGGATTGTGATGGAGCTGAACTAAATGCCATATCCGAAGAGACTCCTTGAATCTGGGTGTTTTGGGGATAAAAGAGCCGCACGTCCTCATCTACAGAGCCTAAGTGCTCCTGGACTACGGTATTGGTGATCTTGGGTGCTACAAACTGCTTGTGTTGCTGTTGCTGGGGCGACAATGCCGAGATTTTGCCCTCATCAAGTGCGGTTTCAGAAGCAGCATCATCTATTAGAGCTGTATCGACAGAAGTCGCCGTATCACATGCATGATCAGGTAATGGCAGTCCGACAGTCGAGTGCGGGCGCGTGGTAGCATCTTCATTCCGCGGCAGACTCCGAGAGCGCTTTAAAAGAGTTGGTACAGAATCCCTGTCTGCCGCATCCCAGCCTGAAGGTAGATTAGAGGGCGATGTAATCTTTGGCGGAGAAATCACAGCCATCGCATTGACAATGGTGTCCAAAAGCGTGGCCAGATGAGGATTATTGCGATCGGGCTCGGGAAGTGTGCTAAACGACAGTGTTTCAATCAATCTAGCATAGGGTCTGATGCAGACCGTCTGCTGGCCCATCGACTTTGGACTGTCATTATTATTGTGAACTGAAAGATGCTGTGGTTGCCCTGAAACTGTAAGCAATGTAGCTGCAAAACATTCAACATCCGCCAGCCGGGAAAAGCGCGGGCGTTTCCACAACACTGGTGTCGCTACTCGATTCCACTGTTGACAAGTCAGAACACATGCATGCAGAGAGCTTTGGGATGGCGTGAGAATTTCAAATATCTCAAGTAGGATTTCCGCTGGCACACGCAAACATGCTTGAGGTTGCGTTACAAGGTCCGCGTCCATTTAGTACAGGCTCTCTGCCTCCCCGAATATTACTCTATAGACTGGATGGAATATCTGAGACAAACTATAATTGCACAGTAGCAGCAGGATGATTATGTGAGCTGGTATACGTCTAGAAATATATAAAAAAGTAGCAATATGCTATGTCCCTCTCAGACGCCTATTCCTTATAACGATGTATGAATAATAGACCGTTTCTTTGATTTGGTATGCGTTAACTACTAAAAAAGCAGATAGATGCACTCTGTTCGACAACGAAATAAAGAAAAGGAATGGTTCACTAGCTTCGTAGACTGAATTCAACCAGGGACAAAGAAAAAAAAAGTCAGTTTCTGAGATGCAGGGAAACAGAGGGACACTGGAACCAGGTAGTGTGTTTGAAAAGACGTTTGTAGACAAGAAAGAAGAAATAGAATATGGCTCCAAAGGCTCACGCAAAAGAACAAAAAAGTGACAAAAAAAAAAGGACAAGCACGCATGAAGTAATGGATGGAAGGGGAGAGAGGCGCAGCAATAAATGCTTATTTTATTTATTTTTGTTTGAATGCAGCATACTATGAACATCAGACAAAAAGGCACACACATGTGGAGGAGGCGGTGCTCTACTGCTCATGGCTTTTATCCAGCTGTGGAATGCATACACACACTGTTGAGGAAACGGCTTTACTGTCATATACAGAATCGGTCAGAATGCTGGACTTGGCGCTGGATCCCTTA
>KZ303488.1:181175-200150 GCA_002705745.1 Coemansia reversa NRRL 1564
AGACTGCAATGTGCACAATCATCACCACAATGGCTTCCCTTCCTTATTCTCACTACAAATCTTGGCCCTGCCACGCCAAATCAAGAATGTAAAAGTGTGTTTGTACAGCATCAAACATGGTGAAGCCTCAAAATCTTCTACAAAAACTGTGTGTGGAAACTGCACAAAATATCAGTAGGAACAGGTCCTGGATCTCTAAACAAACTCTAAATCCCGCTTACCCTTCTGAACTGTAGACACTTTGATTCACATCACTACATGAAAAAAAATGTTAAAATTGTAGGTTATTTATTCCAAAGCAAAATAGAAAAAAAAAAGCATGGCTTTAAAATTTTGCATTGCAAAGTCTGTATTCTGTCTTTCCATCAGAGAATTACTTGCGGGTCACAGCCATGGAGTTGAACGCATCACGCTCAGCAAACTCTGCAGTCACCTCCTCAACCAGAGGCTGTAGATACTTGTAGTCATCCTCAGGCTTAGTCCACTGAGTATACGGAAGCTCCTGGTGTGACAGCGACAGCTGGAACGCGCGCTTTTGACGGTAAACACGTCCATCAGTCTCTTTGCGATTCAACCGTCCAATCGCTTCCTGCATAATCGGTGTCTCCTCACGCAGCAGGTCGTCATACCGCAGTCCTACAACAGAAAATGAATCCCACATACCAAAGAAGTAATTCTGAATCTGATAAATAAACAAGTTCACAAATCGGCCGCAACGATTCCATGTTTTGCATTGTCTTGACAAGTTGCTTCCCACGAGGTTCAATTTCCCTGACATTCTTAAAAAGACATACCCAAACGACGATAACCAGACAGCTTGACCCATGTGTTAGCAAAGGGCTTGCACATGCTACGGAATGCGCTGTTATTCTGAAGTGCACGAGCAATTGGCTCCATTTTCGTTTATAGTATAAAAAAAAAACACAATCCTTAATCGGTAGACTTTAGACAAAGTGTGCTATGGCAAGTGCTTCAAAGCATGTAATCTGAAAGATAACCTCTGCTAATCCATGTCGTGATCCAGATAAATCAATCTAGACACGTGCATATGTTCTGACGGAAATGCATCAAAGCGGAGGGGGGGGGGAACCTGGAAGCTGCAACGCATAGTGGTCTTGTTTAAACTGTTTCATTCGCTTTTTAATCTTGCACTTTTTACCTTGCTAATCGCTAGCTGCTTGAAACGTAATGGCAGCAGATGAGACACCGACTGCCGAATCCCGGGAGGAATTTAACGTGGAGGCGTACGCAGCAGCGGCGTTAAAGCAGGGAAAGGGGTTAGACGACCTTGAAACAGAACTGGGTGAGCAACTACGGAGCATTCGTCAGGAGCTTTATAGTCTTATAGATGAGCGATACGAGGACTTTCTTGGTCTTAGCACAAGTTTGACCGGTATTGATGCAACTATTAATAGTGTCAAAGAGCCGCTGACCCAAATCACAACCGAGATCCAAAGCACACATACGGAACTAGCTGCAAAGCTTGAATATGTGGATTCAAGAATGGCATATCGGTCAGAAATTAGGGATAAGAAGCAGATACTACGATTGTTTATCGACTTATCCCAGTTGCTTGACCGTGTGGACGCGGTACTGAAAGAAGCGAATGAACTGACTGTGGGCAGCGCAGAATTTATAAAGTGTCTGGAGCGAGCGGCAGTAGATTTGAGTCAGATCCGGTATTTTTCAAATAAGGGCGCAGATTATCCATTTGTGGCACAGTCAGCAGAGCGCATTTCTCGAATAGAAAACATGTTGCTTACAGCATTGGATCAGTCACTCGCGCACTGCATCTCCGAGTATTTAGCTGCTTATTCGAACACAGAAGAGACATTGGTGATTAGTAACGATAACACAGTGGCAATGATTGCACAATGTCTTGGAGCATATAGCACTGTAGAAGAGCATGGTAGAGCAGAGGAAGTTATTCGACAACGTATGGTTCGGCCATTTGTACAAAATGAAGTGCTTGGCGAGTTGGGAACTAGAAAAGGAATGGGAATTGATTCAAATACATTTGCATCTCTCCTACAGAAGCTATTGGATTTTGTGAGCCGTCTTGCAGTTCCTCTGGTTCAGGGTATTGAGATGCACTTTCCAGCTAGTGGATACATGTTAGAGTCAAGTGTATTCTGGCGTGAGATTGCGACAAATCTGATTGAATCATTGCCGTTGCTATTTGTTCCTGGCATGCCTGATCATTTTTATCGAAACTATCTTGCTGCGTGTCGGTTTATGCGAGAGTTTGGAGCTATGTTTGCGGTTTCCAAAAGAGATGGTAGTGCTTCGTATGTTGATTATGTAGATGGTGGATGCCATTTGGCTTCGGAGCCTTCTTATATTGAGTTTAACCGCAAATGGCAACTGTCTGCGTACTTTTCTATCCGTAAAAAGCAGATAATTGATGCAGTAGAGGGTCGCAATAGAGAACAGGCGGCTGATGTGGATAGCAAAAGGTTTATGGTGCGCAGTCCAGAATTGAATGGTAGGACTGGAGGCTTAAGTGCAAACAGCCAGCCTGGCACACCATCATCAGCAGGTAGTCTGACGTCATTACATGGAAACCTGGGGGCATCGAATGGTAGTAATGGTTTAACTTCGTCGTTGGCGCTAGACAAGGAGACAATTGTGCAAATGCAAGGTGAGCTTGGGCTGCATACAGAGCTTGCGACAAGGGCAATATTGGCAATCAGACAGTGCTGGTCGCCTTCTGTGTATATAGAGCCTCTTGCATCACGATTTTGGCAGCTTACAGTTCAGCTAATGCTCTGGTACCAACAAGCGGCTGATCAATGTATTAGACAGCTAATTAGTAGTAATGCAGAGCTTGGAGGATCTTCTGCATTAGAAAGCACAGAAGTGGATTATCTGCTGCACCATATATATGACATATACGAGCTAAAGGCGCTGATTCTTGAACAAACACGTACAAGCAGCAATATGGTTCCAGCTACTGTTGCTTCAATTTCAACTGGAAGTAGCAGTGCTTTTAGAAGAAATGTACTTGATAGCATGGAAGGGTTGGTGGTACAAATGTTTAAGCCACTTGAGGAAACAACACAGAGTGCATTTAGTTATATGGCAGCTACTATAGTGTCGACTAGTTGCAACAATCTGGCTAGTCAATTGCGACGTACCACATCTCAATTTCGTCATACTAACCGGAATCCACCTTCCAGCGCATCACTCTTTGTTGGAAAACTGTTTGCACCACTTTCTGCGCTTGAAACAAAAATTGGCGACCTATTTTCCACCGCAGATGGATCATCATTAACCATTGGCTTGGACACTGCAGAAGAATTTTTGAAATTGGCAAAGGATACTTTGCGATCAAAGACGTGTGAAGGTATTTCACGTGAGTTTGCAAAAGCTTGTGGTGAAGCTTTGTCTTCTATTAGTAAAACAGAAGCTAGCTTACAGCGACTGCGCAAATCTAAAGATGGTGGTTCTACTAAATTGGATACTGGTATTGTGGATAATTTGCCTGTACCTGTGGGCATAGATATGAGAGGCAAGATTCCTAAAACGGATAATGAGAAAATTCGTCGTCAGATTTGGCTTGATGTCACTGAGTTATCCCGTTTAATTGAAGAATTCGGCTCCCAGCCTCATAGGGAATTTATGGATTTTGTGCAACTTATCATGCCACTCGGTCCTTAGTATTTTATTGCATCTGCTTCTTTTTGCTTATCATTATTAGACCTCTATCTTTTGTTAAATTTGCCAATATGAGCCTACATTAGACAGATAAATTATATATATTTTTAAATTATTTTTTTCCGATATAAGATTAATCCAAATATCGCAACTAGTATTTACACAGTTGAGATTATTTGGCGCAAAACATATTAGTGGCAAAATGCAAATTTGTTGTTTGTTTTTAGTGTACGCTTTGCAACAAAAAAAAAAAAAAAAAAAAAAAAAAAAGTTGGGAATAAAGTAGTCGCTTATATTATGTTATTTTGTGCTTAATTGGCACAGACTACCTAAAGTAACAAGTTTCAATATATTTTAATTGTTTGTAAATTAATAATAAAAAAATATGGCAGACGCACCTATCAATACAGAAGATAGTTATTACCTCCAGCAATTCGCCTTATGAAATGGCACTGCAAAAAGCTAAACAAAATGACTGAAACAAAAGGATGTTTCATTTAATCACTTCAGCTTGTTTAAAAATAATAAAAGTACACAAGATGCAATATGCTATCCTTTAGTGTAACTGGTAAGCTAGTGAAGCCACCAGCGATAAAAATCAGAGGTGCCATTATTTGGAGCAGGATTCAGATGAAGAATACGTGCCATCAGTCCATAAAGCTCAACATTTTCAAAAGGAGGATGACGGATATTGCGCAAACGTGATTTTCCCAGATGACTTTCACCCCAGCTATGGTCATATTCAGCCTTGTACTCTGTGGAATGACTTGACAACATTGCATTGTGAAGTAATTCCATGTAGTCCTGTTCAGCACTCATATCAGAGATATGTGAACCGTCGTCAGCAATCTGCTCCTTCGAAACATCTGATCCTGGCGCTAAGCTGCTTGGCGAGTCCATGGCGAGCTGGATATTGACTACGTCAGAAGATAAAGTTGAGTTGAAAGAAGTTTTCGATTGTTGGGGAACGGTGGCAGCGGGAATACTACGCGGACGGAAAGCAGGCCCGACAGCAACAAATGTAGCACGCATGAGTGGATGCATATTGTCATATCCGTGGACGCCAATAACTTGGGACTCACTTTGTAATAGATTCTGTCTTTCAGCATGAATCTGGTCAGCGGCTCTGGTAGTCACATAATAGGGTAGTTCAGTGATCACGTATATCGGTGCCACGCGAGATTTGTGAGTATAGTGGAAACGAGAAGGAATGTCATCACGCAAATACACCTTCCAGGGCTGGCCTACGCTAGCCAACTTTAGCTTGTGGAACAACTCAGACACATCCTCGTTATGTTTGGGCTGTATTCCGCCGAGTGGCCATCCGTAGATACCTACTAGCTTGGACACATCAATAATATCGTCAATGTATATGGCATACTTGTGTCTGACAGTTGCAGCCATTCCATGGTCGCTGACAACCATTAGATTAACAATATGCGTAAGATTGCGCCTTTCAATCTCCGACCATAGCTCTCCTAGTGCATTATCGACCATGGCTACGGCATCATTAACATGTTTGGCATCTGGACCCTCCTTGTGTGCCATCTTATCAACTTCAGGCATATATGTGGCCAAGAACGACGGACGCTGGTCAAATGGCAAATCCAACCACTCCAGGATTTGACTCATCTTCTTGGTTGGATGGACATTGTCAGCATAGGGAATCACATAGCTGGGTTTTGTGTTGTGGATAGTAGCGGTTGATCCCGGCCACATATTGATTCCAGCCTTCAGCCCCTGTTTCTCAGCGGTAACCCAAATGGGCTCACCACCTTCCCACCATTTTGATTGGACAGTACTACTATTGTCCTTATACACAAATGTAGCATTAATCTCAGTGTCATAGAATTCATTGCTAACAATACCGTGGGATCCAGGATACAAACCTGTCACTATTGTGTAATGGTTGGGGAATGTCGACGACGGAAACGATGGCAGCATATAATCAGCTCGCAAACCTTTTTGTCCAATGTGCTGAAGATTGGGTGTGATTCCGCGATCCATATAATCTGGTCTAAATCCGTCTATTGAGACTAATATCAATGTTGGTTGAAACATATGCGTGCCATTAGACACAACCCCATGCAACTTATCACCACTGTCCTGCACATCAGCTGGCTTGTGTATGTGGATTGGATACACAGACAAATAATCATGCGTGTTATGTGGCAATGCGCTGTTTGTTGGATATTCAGTATTGTAAAAGTATGCACCGACGCATAACAACAGTAATAATGCGGGTATTGCAAGTAAAAGAATTCCTATGCCTCGCACTAGTCTTAATCGTGACCTCCTTTGTTGTCTTGGCTCTTCTCCATAGTGTCTGTTCAACGACAATTCATGAGAGGCACCCACCAGTACCTCCTTCTCTCCGCCACTGTCCATGTATTTGTCGTGTGCTTTCTATGTGAATGCGAGTGGCAGCGACAAGGAGAATAGTCGTTGTTTGTCGAAATGGAAAAGTCAAATAGAAGAGTAGTATATCAAAAGTCAATAAAAAAAAGGTGTGTTTAGAAGAAATTTAGAGGCAAATATGTTTCCAATTTGAGTCCAGAAAAAAAAAAGGCTTTTCAAAGTTGTTCCTGGGCTGAATTTCGTGCAAAAGGGGCTTGCATCCTTACTTCCTTTCAGGTTCCATATGTTACTGTCTGCGCATTGACTGATCTGGACAATACTGATCGATCAAGAAGTGGCTATGAAAGAAAACTTATCCCCAGAGGAGAGTTTTGAAGTTGGATTACCAGGGTCAAAGCATGCACTCTCTCCCATGTGTGGATAGAAATCCCACATTGAGGATAAAATAGAAAGATATTACGTCATGCTCAACATAAATATTGGCTTAGCTGCATTCCACTCACCAACGCAATGTCGCCTCGCCCGCATAATCATGTGTTTTGGTGCGACCGTGCAGCACAGAACAGGTGTGACCAAGTAAGGTTAACAGCGTCATTCCATGTTAGCTCCAATCATCAGGGATTATCACAGAAGTCTCATTAGCATTTCAAATGATTTTTAACGCAGCCGTTTAACATCCACCTCAGACGACTTGGTTGGGTACAGCAGCTTTCCACAAGCAACACGGAGAAAACAGGGAAGGCTGAGAAAAAAAAAAAAATTTGTTGCGCACCAGACACTGGGTTTCCGAAAAAGGCAGGGAAAGTGAAAAAAAAACTGTGGGTGTCGATCGCTGCTGCTGCAACATGTCCAATCAACAGCATTAAATGCGTGAAAATGATTCTCAGTCCGACTGAGCCATGCAGACCCGAGCTTGTAACATTTTACAGCTCGCACCCTCCCCATTCCAAATAGCATACACACAACGAAAGGAGGACATCGTTTGCGTGCAGCGCCACCCATACGACGTCTTTTAAGAGAGGATTCAGCCGCCGTTTTAGAGCACCCCGCCACATTACATCCTTATCTATATTTCGCACCCTTTCCTTTTCCTTTTTCCACTGTCCTTTCCTGCGCATCTCGCATTCATCATCCTTTCCTAGCAAAATTTATAACCCCACTCATCCCCTGGCCAGCTGGTCTTTCCTTGGAGCTGCGAACGGTTTGCAACCGTATTTATATTATTTCCTGCCAACATCATATCTAACCTAAATTAACTTGACTTGGTCTGGTTTGCCCTCTCTTTTCCTCTCCCCAAAAAAAAAGAACAAAACAGATACCATCAAGGGTGTAAGTGGCCCACTATAATTATGGCGAACATCAAGTTTACAGAGTCCACTGACGATAAGCTGAGAAGAGGCTCGGCTGTCATCAATATGCCTGGCAGCAGTGATGCTGGCGGCAATAATATCAACGAAAAGTACGACTCGCAGATGCACCGATCCGAGTTCAGCAACAGCACGCTGGCAATGCCGACGCCCGATATTCCGTCGACGATGCATGATGATTTTCACTGGGACCGCATGTCTGATGACGGTGCTGATGACGACAGCGACGATGACGAGGGCGCACAGGAGCTGACAAAATTTTGGCGTATGCACCCGCTACTACGAGCGCTTCTGATAATGGTCGGCGGTGGCATATTCCTAATTATTCCGACGATCGGGGTGTTAGCGTCGCACCGAGATCTGCCGTTCCGCGACTCGCTGGACGACAAAGCAGAGAACTTCCAAAGCGACTATAACCTACAGTGCGTGGCACGATCGTTTGCGCTAATGACTGCAATCTGGGTTATTGGTGTGCTGTTCTACCATCTGGTGGAAATGGTGCCTGATGGCGTTCTGCGGGTGTGGCGCATTTTTAAAGGCAAACGAGGACTGGAAAAGCTAAAGGACCGTCTGCAGTTTTTTATTGCAATCAAACTGTACATCAAGATGATTATTATTTCCGCCGGAGCCCTCGTGTCTTTTGTCATCATGTTCCCGAATGCTTCGTATCGTTTTACCGGCAAGGTGGAGAACGGCAATGCTTCGTGGGATCAGGTGCTGTTTCAGGTCAATGTTCTTCTGCTATTCGCCTGCACCATTTTTGCCGCCGAGAAGCTGTTGCTTAAGGTAATTGCCACTCGCTTTCATCGCTCGGCTTACAAAGAGCGTCTTGCTCAGCAGACCTACGCCAGTTGGGTACTGGATCACCTTAATCGTTCACGTGAGCTGGACCATTCCACCTCTAAAAACACTCCATACATGGAAGACACTGCCACATTCCCCACATCCGGTGGCTTTGGGCCTGGCGCCAACAGCAGTCGCAACGAGCTGCTATATCCGAAGGAAGAGTCAGAAACTGGCGAGGCTGCTGCAGCGCGTGGAATCTCAGAGCTGACTACTCCGCCACCACTGAAGGAGCGCAAGTCAACATCAAGCAGCTTCTGGCGCAACACTTTTACAAAGAATCGCCCGAAGCATCAAAAGAAGCCCTCGCGTTCCTTTGCCAGCAGATTGTGGCACATCCGTGATTTTGCAATGGACGGTGGCATCCAGATGAACTCTAATTTGTATGCTGGACGACTGGCACGTAAGTTGTTTAACGCTCTGCACAACGAGCGCAACTACCTGATTGTGGACGATTTCTTGCCATTTTTCGATAAGGAGGAAGAGGCTATCAAAGCGTTCGAGTTCTTTGACAAGGACAATAATGGTGATATCAGTAAGCGGGAAATGCGTGATCGTGTGCTTCTTATATACAAGGAGCGGCGACTACTTCTCAATGCGCTAAGCGATATGTCGCAGGTTGTAGGCAAGCTGGATTTGTTCCTGACTGCTTTTGCGCTGGTGGTGATTGTCATAATTGCACTGATGGTATTTGGATTAGACGCGCTTAAGAGTCTGGCTACCATGGGCACCATGTTTGTAGCATGGTCATTTGTCTTTGGTGGCACATTTAAAAACATATTCGAGTGCATCATATTTTTATTTCAAGTACATCCATACGATGTTGGAGACACTGTATTTTTAAATACGGAGAACTTGACTGTGTATAAGATCCGATTGCTTAGCACAGTGTTTTTCAAAACAGATGGCACTTACACTGTATATCCAAACACAGTACTCGCCACTATGAAGATACAAAATCTGCGTCGGTCGAATCCACAATCTGAGAGTATCATTGTATCATTCTCATTTGATACGCCCGCGGAGAGAATTTATGCTTTGCGCGATCGTATGAACGCGTATTCTGAAGATAATCCTCGCGAATTTATCTCGCCCAATGGATTTAATATTGATCTATTGGAGAACTGCAATCGTATTCAAGTCAGTGTTGGTATTAATTATAAGAATAACTGGCAGGATGGTGGCAAACACTTTGATTGTAAGACACGCTTCACCTTTGCTTTGCGCGAAACTATCAGAGACCTGGGTCTCAAATACTCTTTGCCATTGCAGCCTGTCAGTATGGTGCCGCCGCCTCCTGGATACGATGATGTTCCTGTTGATGACTCTTCGGACAACCGTCATTCGATGAACTCGGCGCTTAGCGATGATGACGATGATCTCTTTGGTCCTCCGCGTGGTGGTCGGTCTAGACATCCTCCCCAGCAACGCGACTACAACGGCGATGGCACTGGAGGCCCTGGCGGAGTTGATGGAGGTTCTGCTGCTGTCCCCGCTGCTGCTGGAATGGTCATGGCCAGCGAGGCGATGTAGATTTTTATTGTTTTCAATCCTTTACTAATACGCTCGACATTCTTATCCGAAAAAAAAAAAAAGTAATATGCGGAGACCCAGGGAGAAATAAGCAGTAGTAAATAAAGATCTCTTCAGACAAGTATTTTTGTTACTATCATCATTAACGTAAAAATAAAATTAAAACAAAAGAAACCAAAATGAGATTACATCTTTAAGAAAAATAGAGAGAAGGAAAGATTAGAGTTTAGATGGAGTATCGGTAGGTTTAACTACGACCTTTCCGTAGGTTTCACGATTGGCGATAGCTTTCAGTGCATCTTTAGCTTTGTCGAGGCCATAAAAGATGGGTTTATAAACGACAGGAGCAATTTTACCATTTTCAGCCATTTCAAACAAAGCATTCCATACTTCCTGAATACGTTCAGGTTCATTACGTGCGTATGCACCCCAATGTACACCAGTAACAGAAACATTCTTAAGTAAAATGCGATTAGCTGCAATTCTTTCAATAGTACCAGCAGCAAATCCCACTACAACAACACGAGCATTCCATGCGACACATTTTAAAGATTTTTCTACTAAACCCACAGGATCATATACAACATTAACACCCTTATTATTTGTTAATGAAAGTACTTTATTACTCCAATCGTTATCTCGATAATTAATACAATAATCAGCTCCTTGTGCTTTACATATATCAAATTTTCCTTCACTACCAACAGCAGCTATGACTTTAGCTCCTAATGCTTTTGAAATTTGTATTGCTGCAATACCAACACCTCCTGCTGCTGCATGTATTAGAACCCATTCATTTTCCTGAACATTTGCTCGAAGTACTAATCCTGCATAACTAGTCGGATAAGTAATATAGAGTCCTGCTGCTTGTTCAAATCCTAATGTTGACGGAATATTAAAACATTGCTTTGAAGGTACTGCAATATACTCTGCATATGATCCAATTGGATTTGATCCAAATACTCTATCACCTATTTTAAATCGATTATCACTATGAGAAACTCGCACTACTGTCCCACTAAACTCTGCCCCTGGTGTAAAAGGAAATTGTGGTTTAATTTGGTATTTCCCTTGAACCATTAGAATATCAAAGAAATTCGCTCCTATCGAATCAATCCTAACAAGCAGTTCATCTTCTTTAGGTTTAGGAACTGGAATATCTCTGACTTCCATATCACTGGGGTCTTTAAGCCAATTCTTTACAACAATCGCGCGCATCTTTTTTTTTCTGTAAATAGTATATAATGGTTTTTTTCCTATTCCTCTTGCACAATAACTTATGACTTTCAAAGAAAATTAATAACACAAAAATAAAGACGAAGAAGAGTGAAAGATAAAGACAGAACAGCGGATGTTTTATGTGCACATGAGGATAAGGGCCCCAGAAAGTGGGGAGGGGGGACAAATCGAAAACAACTTTCTTGGAAAAGTATGACTGTTCACGTGCATAATTTTTTATTCATCAAACCCCAGCTAAAAATCCGCAGAATGGCGATCCCCATCGGCTTCACGGAGCAACATAACCGTCCGAAGAAAGGAGAGGCGTTGGTGGTTAATGGTGAGTTGAATAAAAGCATAGACTGTGGTAACGGTTCTATCGAATTGTTTGCAGATGGAGTAAGCAAGACGCTTAGAGTGAACATCTATACAAACTGAACCCACGATTAAAGAAAGAATTGCCTAAACGCCACTCCCCCTTAAAAACATACAGTAAAGCCATAATGCGAGCTTCAAGAAAACAAGTATAATTACTGTATAGTTTTATCGAGCTTTATTTATCCAAAATTGTTTCACTTACCATCTACATGTCTGTGTTTTTCCACCTCTAGTAAACAAATATATATAACACTTGCCATACTTCAATATATTTTTTTTACTAACCAATGTCTGTGGTTATATTATTTGTCGAAAGTCAGAATGCACGTTCCGAGCGACGGTTTCAAAAGTCACTAACAGTGGAAGATCTACGTTCACGATTGGAACCTATAGTAGGAATACCAAGTGGGGACCAAAGAATTGAACTTTTAAAAGATTCCACAGTAATTTGTGAAATATCATCAGAAAACAAGATGCTTGGAAGTTATCCAGTGGAAGATTATATGATACTACGTATTACTAATAATAATCCTACATCAGCTATGCAGTTGAATTTTAACGATTCTTCGCAAGTTGAAAAGTTTGTTATGGAAGATGAAGAATATGATAAACTTAATAGTACCGTACGTGCTTTTAAACGTAGACATAATTTGGGTAGATTTTCTGATGCTAAATCTGCAATATCTATTGATGAAGATGATGAGTTTAAAAATGAAGCAGAGTTTGTTAAGGTTGGAAATAGATGTGAAGTTTCTATTCCTGGTTATGATATAAGTCGTAGAGGTACTGTAAGATTTGTTGGAAAAACATCTTTTAGAGCTGGATATTGGATAGGTGTAGAATATGATGAACCTGTTGGAAGAAATGATGGCTCTGTAGCTGGACATACGTATTTCAAATGTCCTTCTAATCATGGATCGTTTGTTAGACCGGATAAAGTGAAGGTTGGCGATTATCCAGAAGAGGATCTATTTGCAAGCGATCTAGAGGAGATGTGACCATTATATTGGAATTCTTATTTATTTGGATGCACTTACCTCTTATAGATGTTTATTTTTATTTCTATTCGAGTACTTTGTGCGAGCATTCTATAAACTCTTTTCTAAACCTCTTGAAATGTAGCAATGCTGGTTTTGATTAGCAAAGTCATGATATCGCTAAAATATGTGTCTAGCATATGCCAGCAAAATATTTACCGAACTCTTAACTGTCTCTACAGAGTTCCCACTAACAATAGTAGCATAAAAAACCCCGTAGCATTGCTCAAGTAGATGCTGCAATATCTTGTTGAATAAAAAAATGAACATTAGCTGGTTGTTTTTAATAATAAAAGAAATAAAATAGAAAATATACCAGATCAAGACGGTCTGGTATCTATCGAGAAACATAGAAAAACTGAAGAATATTGTTAACAGATAGTCTGGAGTTAAGCGTAGTCGGGAAGGATACCCGGTCCAATGTTTATAGCCCGGTTCTAGTTATTCATGACAACATCCAGGTCTGGAGATTCTTCGCTGAGCTTGAGGTTTGTGGACTCGGCCTCCTCTCCATCAGATTCCGCGCCGCTGTCAGTCTCAAACTCGTAAATGCCATCCGAGGCGTCGCTGTTGTCATCGCTACCAGCCTCATCATTAGTAGCATCCCTAGCTAATCCGCTGCCCAGCTCAGACTCGTCAGTAAATTCATCGCTGGCAGTCTCAGCTTCGAAAGACTCAACTTGAGCTGTCACGAAATCGGCAGCTTGCTGGAAGGACTCGGCGGCGGTTTCGGATAATGCTTTGCCGGCTTCTTTTTCTAGCTTGTCGCTGTCAATGTCCATAGTCTCCTTAGCGACAGGTGTGCCAGTGCTGCTGCTCTCAATGCTCTTGGTCGAGCTCGCCGCAACATACTCATCTTCAGAGTCGCTATCCTTGTCGGAGTCAGAGTCCGAGCCCGACCCAGAACCCGAGTCAGAGTCTGAACCCGAATCGGCAGAGTTGGAGTTTACAACTTTGTCCTCAGATTCACCCTTGTTATCAGCAGCAACGCGAACAGGGCTGGATGTCTGGGCCTCCCACTCGAGATTAGAGGCAGATGCGGACACGGCGTCTGATAGAGGCGTTGTGGCAGGAGTAGATGCTTCCATTTCAGAATTGGTGTTGTCGGTGGCAGCGGCGGCCATGCGGAACTTGTCCTCGGAATCCTCATTCTCGGACTCTTCGCCAGACTCGCGCTTGTTGTCTTTCTCTGAAGCATCGTCCGAGTCGGAATCCTCGTCACTATCGCTCTCATTATCGCTATCCTTGTCATCGCTGTTTTCTTCTTTGGTGGCGGAGCTCGAAGACTCGGCGCTCTGCTCCTCAGACCCGGAAGTCTCTACACTGCTAACGTTTTCAATACTCAGCGACTTGGCTGTATCAGACTCGGAAGCGGTTGCGACTGCTGTGGATGATGGGCTGGACTGATCCGAAACAAATCCGATTGTTTCAGCTTCCTGTCTCTCGAAGTTTGACGAGGCCTGGTCGCTGACGGAGGATGATTCAGCAGAAGCCGATGATGAATCGACAGCATCAGCACTGTCTTCTTCACTATCACTGTCACTACCGCTTCCACTGCCACTGTCACTACCGCTTCCACTGCCACTGTCACTGTCACTGTCACTGCCATTCTCGTTATCGCTGTTCTCAACTGCCTCGTCCACATTCACGCGTACAAGGTTGTTCACAGGAGCAGCCGGAATCGCCGGTGTAACCTGAGCGACAGGGTATTGATAATCTCCCGGAATTGCAGCATTGTTGGCGTTGGACACACGTGCAGCGATATCCGAGGCTACAATCTCTGCCTCTTCGCGCTGCTGCGAGCTATCTGCAGTTGGGTAAAGTGCACCATTGGCCATCACACCCGCCGCGCCAAGCGCCTGGATTATCTCCTCAAGGCTTGCGGGGTTAGAGGATACGGCAGACGCATCGCCAGCTACATAATTACATTATTATATTTGCGAGTTTAGAGATGTTTAATCGAATAGAGGTGTTACGATCAGTTAAATAAAACAAACAATTTTTGAAACAGATGCTTACTTGTTGCAATAGGGCTGGCAGTGATTTGAGTGGCCGCCAGGAGCCACACTGCAGCTATTATCGAGATGGTTGTGCGTGCCATAGTGTTATATCCGGCGATTATACTAATAAATAATTACTGCGATGTCGTATGTAATGTGTGAAAATCTACATTGATTAAAATAGGAGTTCAGCGAATCCAGATAAAAGTAATTCGTTAGTCTCATGGTAATATTCTGACATACAATTAATAACAATATAGGATGTGTATCCAATCAGACGTATCGAGCAGAATGCCTAACAAACATATATTGGCATCATATTTTTACTTCCCCGGATAAGAGTGCTTATAAAATAGACGCTTAAGACAAACGTTGCAAAGTTGGCAGTAACAGTCAGGGCAGACCCCTCTTTTTTCTTCTGAAAGTGCTCAAGAATGAACAAGCCCTGGGGAGAGTGATATAGTAGACATCGATTATATTGATGATTCAATGACTAATATAGTGCGACACTTACTATTAAGCCGATCAACTAGAATCTGTTTCCGTTAATAGGCTAGGGTATTTAAATGATGTTTGTAGAACTATAATATAACAATGGCTAGATAAGGGAAAATACCAAGTCGAAAAGCAGACAAGAAAACTGGACGAGTCCCAAACCGGAGATAATAAAGGATAACTAGACCAAGAGGATGCCTATGTTTTGACTTTGTAAAGTCAGGTATCAACGCGGGGAACGTGGAGATAAAAGTTTAACATTAGCTATTATACAGTTACTAGAGGCTATTTAAAAGTTGTTTAGTACCTTTTTGTCTAACACAAAGAACCGTAGGATATTGCAGTAGATATCCAAGACATCCTAGGTTTAAAATAGAAAAATAAGGGGATGTATTTGCGTCTCTACTGCATGTTTCTGTCAAGAGTGTCTGACAGTTTCCGCATCTGTCGCACCTATAACTAAAATAAGTGATCTAAATGAGTAATTTATAATCGGGGAAAAGCACAGTTATTACTAACATGCAAGAGTTGCAACCTTAAGCAAGCACATTTTTTTTTTTTGGAATAGCATACAATGAATGTGTTTCGCCTGTCATTTTCATGCGGAGACAGGATAACCCATCTTTCAAAATTTCATCATAAATAATGAATAAAACCAAACCGCACAGAGTGTTTCTTAACTGAGACATTTGCTTAGCAGCCGCAGCAAAATAAAAAAAAGAGAAGAATATGAACTATCTGAAGATTACTGTGTTTCGGAGACACTGGAGATATACTGCTTATGCCTACGCGCTAGTTCAGCAACAAGATCCTGTTCGATATCGCGACCATTCTCCAGTTCCTGCTGAGGAATCTGCAAAAGATAAGGATCATGGTGTTTAGTAATTAGCCAAACCTGCCACTTTCGAGTATTAAGTAAATTAGCAACAACGATTTGATGACCATATTTTTCCAAAGCATATTTAGCTTTTGGAGCCAGTAAATCAGGATCAGTTTCAAGTTTAAACGAAACCACAAAGCATTCAGGAGCCCAATTTTTAACAAGTGGACGCAAGAATTTTGGTACTTGATTCATACGTAGAGTCAAATCTCCTGTGCCAGATTGAATTTTATGTTCCGCCATATTGTGAGAGGGTATGAAAAAATCACTGACTGCTGCTGCCAAATAAAACATGGACCTGCTTCCTAATGGTGCCAGAATAAGTGATATCTCTCGCAAAAGAAATAGATAATCTGATAGTGTGGTAAAAGTAACTTGTAAAAGTTGTCCTTTGTATTTTTCAAAAAGCTCCAAATCATTGAGAACTTTTATAGCATATTCGTCTTTTACTTTTACTCCGCCATTACCATCTGGTGTCAGATACCCAAGCATTCCTTGCGAGTTGTGTGAATAGTGGCGGTTGAATGGCTGCAGTGAATTCTCGCGATATAAAAATATTACCACATATCCCAGTGCTAAGAGTTGTTCAGCAGATGCACTACCGCGTGTACCTGCAGAAAAGTTATCAACAAACCGCACTGTGTTATTTTCCAGCGGTACTGTAGTTCCACCACTGGTCACTAATGCTATTGGACGGTTACTGTCCTGTTGCGTAATAAACTCAATCACTTTATCGTGCGCCCACTGTAGATTTTTTGGCGGCTGGTTGTGGTCAAAATATGTGTCAGGATCTATGGCCTTCAGCTCAACTGGTACCAGTGGCACTTCGATTGTCTCGCTCATTTTTGTTTAGTGTTTTATATTATTCGGATAGTGAGTGAAATATATATGCACAACCTATTGAAAGCTAAGTAGAAAAGCGATAAGCAAAAGGTATAAATATACCCAGTCAGGCTGGATTAGGGGTTGCAAACAAGCGGTCTTGTTGCCGTGGGACTGGGGAGATTACAGAATGCTATCGTGGAGAATACCGCACCAATTACATGGAAAACTGTCAATGTGGCAAGAGGTGTATAGAGTAACTTGGTTCTATTCGGATTCATCGCTGGCATATGACGCAAGCATATTAAGCAAATTAGTTTCTCCTGTTTCTGCAGAACTGTCCGTATTTTCACTCTCCTTTCGCCGTTTCTTCTTATCTTCATTAGAACTGTCTGACTGAGCATAAGCACTCGAAATGTCCTTATCAGAGGTAGCAGAATTAGTAATAGGTTGATTGTTCTGATAGGTATCATCATTGCGACGACGTCTACGGACAATACCGCTTAACTTTGAAGTTGTAGGATTTCTAGATACCATAGGGGATTTAGGATTCTGTCTCTTTATCAAAGTATTCACAGGTTGTTTATGTCTTTCGGCCACTTTGTTATTGAAATCAGCTAAAGCGAGTATTTCAGTTTGCTTCTGTTCAGTTTGCTTTTGTCTTTCAAGCACATCCACAGTGTCAAGAAATTCGATTTCTTCAGTGTCCAGTTTGCGTATTTGGTTAGCAAAACGACGGGATTCTGCATATGCTTCTTCTTTTTTAGATCGTTGCTCTTGTAATCGCTCATATAATGTTCGTGGATCATAATCTGGTTCGGGAATTGGTGATGATGCTGCGCCTGTCTCATAAGCCTTTTTCCACGCATCCTCACGTTCTTTACGTGCCTCCTCTATTGCATTTTCTGATATAAACCGTGAATTGGGATTAGTATTGCTCATTGTTTTTTTGTATTTATTAAAAAGAAACTGTAAAGTACTTGTTTAAAATGAATGATGATTAGACACGCGTGTGCATTGATGACACAGGATAGTAATTTTTTTTTTGGCGCAAAAAGTGGTTAATTAGGATTGTAGACTGTAGTATAATAATTCGAGGCTTATGGGTGGCAGATGACATTTTAGGTCAGCGTATAGGATGCATCGGGGTGGATTGTCAACGAACGGGAGGACACACGAGATTCTTGTGCATCGTCGTGGGTGATCCATATGCAGGTGCGTGAAGACAGGGCGTCTTCAACCATCAGAGTGGACTGGGGATCAAGAGCACTGGTAGGCTCATCAAGAAGTAAGACCTTTGGATCGCACGACAGTGCAACTGCCAATGCAATGCGCTGCTGCTCGCCACCAGAGAGTTCAGGCCACTTTTTCTCCCACAAATCGGCTGTTATGCCCCAGTCTTCGGCGATTTCCACAGGATCATAATGATCTCTGTTTTTCTGAATTGCAAAGGAATTGATCATATCCACGAAATCCAATGGTGATCCAGCCATTAGTGCCGGTCTTTGTGACACATACATTACATCAGCACGCCATTGAGGTATTCCCAGATCAGTTGGAGACTTGAATTCCTTTGCATCAGTATTCAGAAGACATACACCTGCACTGTAAGGCGTTAGTTGAGCAATACAACGTAGAATGGTAGTTTTTCCCACGCCGCTCGGTCCCCGCACAACAAGTACTTCTCCCTCGTGCAAGTCAAAGTTCACATTGTAAAATAAATACTCGCTATCTTTTACAGCTTCATCTCGTCGTCTAGTCATCTCTCTAACACGCAGTACTGGTATTGGTGATGTCACTGAACCATAGTTTGCGACTCTGTCATCGGATAGCGTCATCTAAAGTCTTTTATTTTTTTTTATTTCGAATAGCTAAAGTGAATTTGGAGTCACAATTAAAAAAAAAAAAATTGAGATAAGAAGGGGAAAGAATAAAAGAGAAAAAAAGAAAAAAACGCATACTGTCAATACAAGAGTTGCCCAAACCCTATTTTTTTTTTTTTTTTTGTCTGAATGGAGAGGCTTCTGGAAGAAACAGGTGTCCAGGCAATGATGCAAAAGTTTAAACATTCTCCCCCACAGAACTGGTTCTTTGTGTTTTTGAGTGGCGATACAAAGAACCATTTGCGGTTATTACTTTTTTTTTCTTTTTTGTTAAGTACTTGCAAGTAAGATTAGTGCAGGCAGAATATGCCTATTTCACACCCTCTGTGTCAGAAAGTAGAAAAAAAAAAAAAGGAGATATGCACGCGCAAGAAATTCCCCGGGGGTGGTAACAAACCCGCATTGCCCGCAGTCCAAGAAGAGTAAAGGAAAAAGTGCTCTCGATGAATGAAATATCCCTTACCTCTTTTTCATCTGGTTAACCAAAAAAAAAAAAAAAAAAAA
>KZ303488.1:200455-264759 GCA_002705745.1 Coemansia reversa NRRL 1564
CTGTACAGCCTTTTTTCTTTCAAGTTCTCTGATAATAACGCATTTTTAATGCACTTACCTCTTTTTTGCTGAGTTGAATAGAAACCTGTTCTATTAAGTTTTTTTTTTCTTTTTCTACAACTTGGGCGCTTCTTCTTGAGAGAGGGAGAGAAGAAAAAAAAAAGTTCACCCTTACAAGAGCAAATCCTTTCTTTTTACACCACCAGAAAAAGGGGACCAAGCAAGAGGGAAGAAGTTCCAGGCGTCAAAAAGGACCCCAGCGTTGCTTCCTCTTCTTCTCCTCACCTCCCCTTCTTCTTTTGGTAGTCCTTAGTACTAACAAGCCATTCTACTCTCGTATTTTTTCATAGCCTTTTTTTCCTGTTGAACAGCTTTATTTTATTTATTTCGCCACTAGGCTTTTTTATTCCAGATGGTTAATGCAGCTCCGACGGTTCTGGATACGCCACGGCGACAATCCCCAGCTCACAGGACCAAGGATGGAAATGACCTTCTAACACAGAGCAAGCCTGTAGTAGTTACGCAGGTTTCTTCCTCCCCTGCTATCGATTCTGCAAAACGTCAGTGGCGCGGTCGTGATGTAGTTTTTGTAGACCCACTCGATACCTCGGCGCCTTACTGGTGGCCAGCAATGGTAAGCAATATTCCCACCTGCACTTTCTGTCTGCCCCTCCTCTCGAAAGATACGTGCTTGTTACACACAGACTCCCACTTTGTCTTTTTTTCTAAAGAGGCGCATGAAATGATAGTAACTGCGCCAAGTGGCATTGCCAAAGACCACAGGGGTTTTTTTTTTCTCACTATGCACGTTTCTAAGTATCCTGCACTACAAACTGCCCCCCCCCTTATCCTTTACTTGTCACTGCTATAGATCGTTCCAACAGATGAGATCGATACAACAATGGGCTGCACAAAGCTAGAGACGGACGAATATCTAGTCAAGTACTTTGAAGATTGCAAATAGTAAGTATAAAAGATATCTCAGCATCTGCACAATTCTTTATTTGCTGGAAAATCCAGAGCTGCAGGGGAATTGGAGACATACTAAAATCCCAAGGAAAGTAAAAAAAGAATTCTGGCAATCTTTGTAGCTCCACAGTTCGAGGAAGCGAATTGCGAGTGTTTAGTACAAGTCAACGACCCTTTACTGATTTTGCCGACGCCAGCCCCGCCTTCACTAAGGACAAAGCTATCAAGAGTGCATTGTCGTTTCTCAAAACTGGTCATGTCCAGGCCAAATTCCAGTGGCGGGGGTGGCAAACTGGCTCTGATACATTGCACATGCCCTTTGCCCTGCCAATGCCACTCGCTGTCGATCAGGCTATTCCCAGCAGCATTTCAGTAGACTCGGACGTCTCCACACTAGTAGCTGCGCCGCTAGAGAAACAGCTCCTGCTGCCTGCTCCTGCCTCGCCGCTGCTCTCCGACAAAAGCCCCAGTGGCAGTGCGCCACCGTCTCCGCCACAGCAACACCCAACCTCAGCTGACCAGGAAGCACCAGAGCAGGAGCCGTCAACGCCCGAGTCAGCAGCAGCCCCTGTCGACGGCTCATCTACTCCACCGCCACCCTCGTCGTCAACATCACGTACCCGCCGCAGCCGCCCGCAGAAAACAGCGACAGGCGCCCCTCCCCGTCGCGGACGTCCGCCGTTGGCTCGCCGCCGACAGAAAAGCCAGCAAGTCCCGACCGCTCCAGCCAATGGCAGTCGCCGTCGTCGGAAGCAGCAGCAAAGTCCCGAGATTACGCCTGCAAGCGATGAGCAGTCATCAGCAGCTGACCCTCCACAGATAATGACAGTCATTAAGGAGCTCGAGGAAGTCCAGGAAGAGTACCGGATCTTCCGTTCACTGGTAAAGCGTGCTGCAAAAGACCTTTGGATGGAAATGGGCAACGAGTGGCCGCCTAATCTTGGCACCTCCACACGCTTTGGCAAACGAAGAAAGGTTGCCTAAGCCAATCATTCTTTTCTCTGCGGAAAAAAAAGGCCCTCTCCTCCCCATAAAGTTTCTGGGGGGCGCGTGACTGTTTCGAGCACCCCTTAATGCTAATTTGCTGAAAATTTTCCATGTAATACCTTGCATGAGTCTAATGTAGATTTCCAACCCACTATTTTCTTTAATTAATGCTACCACTAAACATTACGTACAACTCCAAATAATGGTAAAATTGACAACACAAGAGAAAGAAAAGGCGAAGCAAGTACAGGAGATTGAGGCACAACTACGTGCTTCTGCCAACTCTGCCACACATGTGGTAGATAGTTGGCTTACAGATAGTGACTCAGATCATGAAGTTGGTAATCAATCAACAGCAAACCCAAAGGCTCGCGAATTATTTCAAGGAAGACCAGCACGACTCGGAGTAGGAGCAAAATTTCTATCACATAAAGAAATGCAAAACAACAACAGCAATGCAATTGGTGATGGTATGTTGACTCGAACAGAATTATCACTCAAAAGGAAGCTTACTAAACATACAGCATCCAATAATATCGATTCATTCAAGCAATCAGAAAATAATGATGAGTGTGATAGTAGATCGAAGATGGTTGCTAACTCTACTAAACCTAATCAATCAACTACTCTTGGAAAACCATCAAAGAAAAAGAAAAAATCTGATGCTTTGTTAGACTCTTTAATTCAACATCGCAAACGTTGAAAAAAAAAATATATATTTTTTCAGAAATGTGTATGTTGAGAAAAAATAATTGTGTAAACTTGTTTATTTCTTTTGCTTATAAACAATGTTACAGTATTTTTTGATTGCATAAATCGATTTCGTCATCTGCTTGCGTTAAAACGTGCGCAGATCATTTTTGTTTATAATTCTTCTACAATAAACAAAAAAAAAATTACGCCACCGCTCATAATATACCATGTAAATAGTGGTGTTTGCATATTATCTTTTCTCTTGCAGAAAAAAAAAATGCTCTGGCACTGAGAATCTGAATATCAGCAGAGCGGCTTCTAAATGTGTTAGCTTTTAGCCACTTTGAACAATTGTATTTTTTGAAGTATATGTTTTTATTTTTGCAAGCATATCAAACACTATGAAAAAAGCCATCATCAGCCTCTTTCAGTATGCAAGAAGAAAAAAGTGTACATGTCTACAATGTCCATTTTGTTTGCTAAGGGAGAAAATATAAATAGAGAAGATAGGTATACTTTTTTTTTGCAAGCCTCTCAAGTTATTGATTCGGATAAGAATATCCTATTGTCTATAGTTATAGAGAAAACGCAAGTGATGTCACCTAAACTTTTTTTACAATGGAAAAAAAAACAATGTTATTTCTCTAGTGTAAAGTGTTGTTGCATTTGAGGGAGTCGCCAAAAGAACACTTTTTTTGTTTTGTAGTGTGGCGGATGAGAAACAAAAATAGCATTGGCATAATCTAGCGCTACAACACAATGTTTATTTTACTTGTTTCTTATTTATACTCAAAATTGTTCTTTTTGTTTATACATTTGTATTTCAAAAAAAAAAAAAAAATTATTCCGCTACATAATATTGCTGCGCAAAAAAACAAAAAACAAAAACCAAATATGGACTAGATTATTTTCTTGACAAAAAAAACTCATAGTGAAATGGAAACAGTCAATGTCTTACTATTATCCCTATTTACATATTGACCGGAATATCGACCCGGAGCTGAATGTATTGTATTCACCAAAGTAGATTGAATTACTTTGGAAGCAAAATACTCTTTTCCAATTTCTCTATGGATGTTTACGCCTCTTGTACCTTTTTTTTTCCCCTTTAGACAACATTTTTTTTCGAAGATAAATAGGGAGCTAAAATCTTTGGGAGAGCTTATCATTTAAATAGTCCAGTACCAGGTTCATCTAAATCAAGGATAGTCTTTTTTTTAAATAACATCCTACCCTTTCCTCAACTACTCATCATCCTTTCCTTCCTACTTATTCATAAGTCTCCCACGTATCGCTCCCTATTTTTTTTTTTGGATTTTTTGTAGAAAAATAAATATGAAGACTTTCGCCGCCATTGCCGCTCTTGTTGCTCTTGCCGCCGCTGGCGAGCACTACGAGGCTCAGCCTCCTACTGTTGCCCCCGCTCACGAGGCTCAGCCTGACTCTGGCTACCATGCCAACCCTGCTCCTATTGTTGCTCCTGGCCATGAGGACCACCCTGGAGCTGGCTATGGTGCCCAGCCCGTGCCTGCTATCCCCGGCAATGAGGTACACCCTGGTGTTGGCTACGGTGCCCAGCCTGGCCCGGCTCCTATTACCGCACCTGCTCATGAGCAGCACCCTGGCCCTGGCTATGGTGCTCAGCCCGTTCCTGCTATCCCCGGCAATGAGGTACACCCTGGTGTTGGCTACGGCGCCCAGCCTGGCCCGGCTCCTATTACCGCACCTGCTCATGAGCAGCAGCCCGGTGGTGGCTACCAGGCCGTTCCTCCTCCCGCAGTAGCCCCCGAGCACCTTGCTCCTGGATACAGTGCGACCCCGATCTTCGTCACCCCGATCTACCCCCAGCAGCCTGCGCCCATCACCGCACCTGCCCATGAGCAGCAGCCTGGAGGTGGCTACCATGCCCTGCCTGTCCCTGCCCCGGCACCTGCGCCGATCACTGCTCCCGCACACGAGCAGCAGCCTGGAGGTGGCTACCATGCCCAGCCTGTCCCTGCCCCGGCACCTGCGCCGATCACTGCTCCCGCACACGAGCAGCAGCCTGGAGGTGGCTACCAGGCCCAGCCTGCTCCCCCGGCTGTTGCACCTGGACATGAGCAGAACTCTGGATACAAGGCTGATGCTCCTCACTACTAGACGTGCTTTCTAGATTCTATTTTTTTTCTACAAACTTTTATCCGGCATTCATCTGTATTGCTTGACTTGGTCTTAATGCAAACTTTAAACATTTTACTGGTTGTTTATAATGTCCGAATATCTGTTATCAATATTCAAACCGGATGCTTACAAGTCAAACTTGTTTTCCATTATTATTATTTTTTTAAAAAAAGTAAACATGGATATTATGCTGTTAGTTCCTGATGGATTCACACATGTTATTTGGTAGACTACATAAAGAGATCCAAGTATTCATACTTTGTGGATTGACATAAAACAGAAAAGGTATATATAAAAAAATATAAGTAAATAAACTGGCATTGATTAATACTCGTTGTTATTCGGACACATCGGCCATTGCTCCGTCACTAGGAGTGGATGCGCTCTGCTCCGATTCTTGGTCTGATGCAAGGCGATCGAGCGCATCCAAAATATCCTGGATCTTAACCACGATAGAGCGGCGTTTGGCACGGATAACTTCATCACCATAGCTGGGAATCGTATCAAGCTTTAACAGCAGACGTTGTAGAATATCCTTATAAGCATGGAAGGCCGAATTATCACGGTTGTAAGCCAGGCGCAGATCCCCGTTCTTGTCAGCGACAAAAGAGAGCTGGGTGTCATTGACTCGACGGCTATAGTCTTTTCGGATCTGATCCAGCTCAAGCTCGAGATGATGCAACTCGCTTAGGCTTTCGCGCACCTGGTTTGCAACACGCTTGCTTTTGGCTCCCAGCACATAGTCTTCGATTGTTTTTACAGCCTGTCTCTGCCTCTGCTCCTCAGGGCCTTCTGCCGCAAGATGTTGCTGCTTCTGTTGTTGCTTTTCAGCAGCCTTCTTGGCGCGCTTGCTCTGCTTATGCTTTCGGTTGTGGCGGCGATGACGACGGCGAGTAGCGCGCTGATGGTCTTGCTTACCGTCCGCCTCCTTCATCTCGCGCAGCTGGCACTTGCAGTCGTCCAACATATCCGCAAATTCGCTGTCCGTGTGTTCGTTTGCTTCATCCTCCGCGGGTTTTACTTCTTGCTGCGTGTCCTTTTCATCCTGTGGAGTGGCCTTGGGCAGTTCATCGGGCTCAGGACTATGCTCCTCATTGTCTTCAAGAGTGCTGAGGGGCACAAATACATCTTCGTCGCCCAAGCCATGCACACGATTCCGTAGCAACCGCGCCAGCCGATTATAATCCGTTGGCTCTTCGACCTCAACATCCGAGCCAATAGGTGGAGAATTTCGTGGTATCTTGGTAGATGGCGTTGGAGGAGGAGAGCTGGTTGGTTCCTCAACAATATCCACATCGGCCTTGTTCTGAGGCGTCGCTTTGGTTTTCCTTGCTTCTGTGTCAGTCGTCAACGTTGGTGAATGAGGCGAGGTCTCGCGCGCAGCTTCTTTTGCCTTCTCGGCGTCTTCTTCGGCACCAATCTCGGCTAGGCGGTCATGCACTACACGTAGCACATTATCAAGCAACGCGGGATCAGGTTCCTGAGCACGAGCACCATATGGTAGCGCCCGCTGCTCATCAGAAGATGTACCAACTACACTTCTTTCCCGCGAAGCTGCAGGTGTGGCAGCAGGCGCCTTCGGGCCACTCTCCCGCTCCACGCTTTGCACTGACTGAGACTCAGAAGTAGGCTTTGCTGCGGCATCACTAAAATACAAATCAAGGAGATCAGACAGTGCAGACTTGTGTGCACGTCTACGCTCGACCTCATCCTGCGAACGGAATTGGCTGTCAAGAATGTGGTCAAAAAAGTGGAATGGTGGGAAAAATACCACACGTTCTTTGTCGCTCGTTGCGGCTTCATTCTTATGGGAAGCCTTTTGGGCCTGTCGCTGGTTTTCCAACTGCTTCTGCTGCTCGTCTTCTCGCAGTCGACTCAGGTACGCCACACGTGCCCGCTCAGAGGCTGCTCTTGCTTGTTCCTGTCGCTGCTTTTCTAGCTGTCGTTGGTACGCTAGCAACTCATGCTCGCGCTGAGCGATAGTCTGCTGCTGTTGCTCAAGTAGTGCACGCCGAAGCTGTGCTTGTGCCCTTTGTTGCTGCAATACACGTAGTTGTCCTTGAATGTCCGACAGAGAAGAGCTGCTGTAGGCTGAGCGCAGGTCTTGGAAAGCATCAAACGGATAGCTTCCATCATAGTCGTCGTCATTTACAAAGCGGATGTAAGGGTATCCTGGTACGCTGCGGTTGCCACGCGCTAATGGTGGCCGCGCCACAAATGTTCTGGTAGCGCGCGGATGGGGTGCATTATTGGCGGAGAATAGCCGGATCGGCGTTGCGTCAGTGTCGTCTAGAAAAAACTGCATGATTAGCGTGAATAGACTGCTGTTTGGTGTTATAGTTATTAACTGTACTAGAAAATAAAAGGCAAGGCTAGAGTAAAAAAGTTAAGCTGCTGGTAAAAATGTGTAGGGGATGGAAAGCTAAATGTTCTTATATAGTCTAGGCTTGGGTCAGGGGAAGCACCCAGAATGGCCTAGAATATGCAAAAATTGCTACTCTCCTAAAATCAGATTATGCAAGGCAGTCAGCCGAGTATGCAAAGAAAATATCCCCCCCCCCCAAGTCACGAATGACACAAACGTGGTTATTAATTTGCCATGTAACATCAGCTGCAGATTTTCAGTTCTTCCACCAACACAGGCCTTATTTCGATTCAAACCATAAATACATTTATGTTATATCATTGCAAATATAATTTATAAATTCTAGATACACCAGAATGCATGCCACAGACGTACAAAGCACTTGTATCCTCTGTTCAATGTTTTACACAACCTCCCTCACCAAGTTCAACGCCGCCTAGCAATAATCTTGAAAAACAGTGTGGCAATAGCAGCAACCACTGCAGGAACAGCATATCGTAGTAGAACTCGTAGGAGCCACATTGCCGAAATCCTGGGTCGTATAGCAGCAACAGCAGCCGTAGAGCTATCGCTTACAGCAGCATTACGGTATTCCAAGGCGGGCTGCTCCAAAGGAACAGCCTCTGTAGGCAGCGAGTGATTGGTAGCATTTTGCAACAAAAGCGATTCCTGTCTGGATGGCATAGTCGACAGCTGGCGACAAACCTTTGTCAGTGACTGCGGAAGTGCCTTAGTAGCAATAAACTTGATTACGCTTTTCGGGATCCAGCCCTTCAGGTCGCCATCGGCAATCTGGACTACTTTACACCAACTCCGACTGTCATCCAAGCCCAATTGTTGGCGTTCCTCGACTGTGGTTTGTGTGATAAGTTGCCCGGCAATTCCGGCCTCCATTCGCACAATACCTTCAGCAACATTCTCCGGTACGCGCTGATCCTCAATACTCTGGCTGACGTTAAGGTATGCAGTTTCACCATTACCCGTCTGCACTGCAGTCAAATGCGACAATAGTAGCGAGTCGCGTGCAGCAGTGGGCCACACAGCCTTCATCTTGATATAATGGATTGCATCGCAAGGACCTAATTTCTCCACTATGCGCGTAGATTCTGTCAGCTCATCCCATTGAGGTCGCTTCAAAATGCTTGAAAGCAGATCAAACGCCGTCCCAGGCTGTGTAGGCGCATAGAATATCACGCGGAAACAGAATGGCTTGGACACATGCCCTTCTACAGTCACGGGATACGGCTGTTTTAGTGCTGTTAATGGCTTCCATAAATCTTCTGCCCGCGGGTCGCTTTCCCCCGACGCCATCTGTATAAACCTGTGCTCAAGTTCGGTGCATTTTGTTGCGTATCTATGCGCTGCGTCCCTCCTTCCGCCTGCAAGGCTTCCATTTGAGGCATGGTCTACGGCGCGAGTGAGTGTGTATATTTCCCTCATGGATAAATTAGCAGGGGGTTTATAATATACTGGTTTAGGGTATGTTGTGTGTTAATGTGGCGCAATTTAAACGTTAAAAGCCATATCTTACCTTGTGAAGTGGTGCTTTGTTGCACAGGCTTTGACTGACGCTTTGGCTGAGCAGCCTGTGATGGCGAATCATAACGAGCGACTTCTAAACGGTATTTGTCGCCTGGCCAATGCATGGCAATAACTAGCAAGGGTACCAGTACTATTAATAGTAGCTGGAACATCGCATAGTGTAACCGGTCAAGCGGATACTGAATTGCATCTACAGCTTTAAAAACACCAGTACATCGAATAGCAAAGCCAGAATCCATGTTTAGAAAGTGCAGGAGAAAAAGCGGGAAAATATGCAGCATCGGAATTATCTAACAACGCCCTTGCTGCTGCCAGCTCCACCATTCTGTGCTGCATTGCATGGTGGCCAAATAAAGTATAACAGCGCATATGTCTTCTATTGTTGTTCTGCATAGTGTTCATAGAAAAATATTTGTGGTAGATAAACGCTACAACATACACTTGTTTAGGGCGCTCAGGGCTGGAATCGGTAGCGCCAGGGAGGCTACGGCAGTCATTACTGCGCCAGGCTCTGAAAAACTCGCCAGAACCCGTCGCCGATCACCCCTAGTAGACTTCTCCATGTTTTCAGAAAGAAAAAAGAAGGAAGAAAAGACGATATTCGGTAATACGTGGGTGCTACTTAGAGAAATACAAAAAAAAAAAGGTTTTAGAGAGAAAAAAAGCAAAGCGCTACTTTTGATGACGTTTTTCCAAGGTGGCAGATGGTTGAAAATGGTTTCACATGGAAGGGAAGGGTGAATGAGGAGAGCACGTGCTTATTTATTTGGACATCCAGGCAAAGTCTAGCTTCTGGTATCCTCCAGGTTTAATAACACAATTGATAAGAGTAAGGCCATTGTGTGCCAGCGCAGCCTCAACAGCAGTGCCAAGATCTTCGGGTGTCTTGACTAGTACGCCTTTTGCTCCGACTGCCTCCGCAATCAGCTCATAACGAACACCAGGCAACAGTGCTGTGGTCGGCAGTTGGCTCTGCCTCTCTAAGGCACCATATTCCTCGGGTTCCAGGCCATAATATATGCCGTTGTTGTTGATAACAATCACAATGAGCGGAAGACGCGAGCGAACAGCGGTCTCAAGTTCCATGGCACTGAATCCAAAGGCAGAGTCGCCTACAACTGCCACCACACGGCTTTCAACGTAGTGGAGTTGCGCCGCAATGGCAAACCCCATACCCACACCCATGTTAGCAAACGTTGCGCAGTCCAGACGGCGACGAGGCAACTGAAAATCAAACACAGTACGTGCAATGTCCATTGTATTAGCGCCCTCACTGACAAACACTACATCCGACGGCAACTGCTGCTTGATCTCATAGAACGCCCGGTAGTATGACATGGGAATCTCAGAGTTCTGGTACTTTTGCAATTGTTTGTCTGCGTTCCGCTGCGCATGCTGGACCAACTCGCTAACAAACGGATTGGAATCTGGATCCAATACAAAAGGACCGCGAAGCGCATCAAGCAGTTGCCGTACAACTAGAGGCAGATGTCCTTGAAGAGCCACATCTATAGAAACGTTGGTGCCAATCTCCTCAGGATGCACGTCAACCTGGATAATCTTGGCGTTGGGATTGAAGCGTCGGCCAAAATGCAAGATCCAGTTAAGCCGCGCCCCCAGCAGAAGGACCACATCAGCACCCTTCAGCGCACTCGAACGAGCGCTTGAAGCGTTACGTGGGTGACTGTCGGGCACCACACCCTTGGCCATGGGCGTGGGCAAGAACGGCGCCTGATATTTGTCGACCAATGCGCGAATCTCCTCCTCAGCGCGTGCGTAGGCCGCGCCCTTACCCACCACAATAAGCGGGCTTTTGGCAGCACTCAAAAGCTCCACCGCTGCAACAATATCAGTGGGATCAGCCTGCGCAAACACTGGTTTTGCAAGGTGTGCATTAGGCACTATAGCAGCCTGCACGCTTCCCTGGATATAGTCCGCCGGGAGGTCAATGTACGCGGCGCCCGGGCGACCTACCATCGCATGTCTAAATGCACTTGTCATAACCTGAGGAATCTGCTCTACAGACTGCGGTCTAGCAGAGTACTTGGAATAAGGACGGCACATCTCAATCTGCAGGCATTCCTGGAACGCTCCAGCACCTTCTAACGTGGTCTCACAAGAGCCGCCAATAAGTACCAGTGGCCATGTATTCACTTGCGAGTGCACTACGCCAGCCAGAGCATGTACCACGCCTGGACCCGAGACTACAAGACACACACCGGGTTTTTGATTCAGATATCCCCATGCAGAGGCTGCGTAGCTACACGACTGCTCGTTGCGAAAGCTGATAAACCGAATGCCCTCAGACTGGATAGCTTCTGCGACTTCCACCACCGGAATACCAACAATTCCAAACACCACCGTCACACCCTGCTGCTTCAGTGCTCTAGCGACGATCTGCGCCCCGGACAAAGACATTTTACAAGTACTATGCGTATTATTAATAACAACTGATAAAGTATAGTTTAAAAGTAGAAGCTAAGCAAAACTGCGTGGCAAAAGGTCCTGCCACATTTTGCGGGACATTTAGACAAAGCTTCGGGATAAGGGGGAGTTGTGAGTGATGTCGCCATCGAGCTTGAGCATTACTTATATCAAATCGATAGGTTACCAGAGTGACCAGCGTTGTTGATCAAAAAAAAACATAAACATACTATCTAGAAACACGTGCAGCTTGGCTATACGCCACCCCCGCTGCGGTGGGTGGGAATTTGGTTAAGCTTCAACTCGCGGTTTGGCTCCCGACCCTTTGCATTCGTGGCCTCCTTGATTTCGCCCAATACATTGAAGATCTGCTCAAACTCGACGTGACTAGCAGGGTTGCCGCTGGCAATACTGGCAGCCTTCAAAAACGGCTCAAGCCCGTTGTCAGGGACTGGGACCTTGATGGATTCAAACAGCGGCTCGATATCCTTGACTTCGATGTGACCATCGCCGTTGATGTCAAACTCGGCAAAAGCCGAAAGAATGGTACCGATCTCATCTGCAGAGAAATTCCCGCGACGATAATATGAAGCGGGGTCGACAAAGTTCAGACTCCGGGTGGTTTTCAGGTTAACATAACCTTCACGCCCAAATTCAGCGGCAGCAGCAGCAGCAGCAGAACTGGTAGGCTCATCGAGGATAGAGTCTGGAAGGCCCATGGTAGTCAAATACTCGAGGCCCTTGCGGTGCTCAGACTTTTTGCGAGCTTCAGACCAGTCTAGCTCGGTGGCCATAATATCAATAACAGGGGGTAGCGACTCACGCGCAGCCTGGGCATCGAGGAAGGCCAGCCGCAGACGACGAGCGATGACGTCAACAACGGAAAGTGCATATTCGTATTGCACAGCGTAGCGCACCTCGGCATCAACAAATGGATATAGCGGATGAATGCGGCCATCAAGCGTTCGTGAGCCGCGGTGGTCGGCAAGCGCACATACAGCCCAGGCGCGGTCGCCGTAGTTGTGAGACAGATGGCGAGCAACCTCCAGATCAACGCCAAAGTTCTGGACAAGCTTGATGAACATGGTGTCTGACCATGCGTGCGAGCCAATCAAACGGACATTCTCAGTCTGGCAGTCACGCACAGGATGCAGATCAAAGGTGACGATTGCCTGGTCAATGGTTTCCTTGGCCATTTCGCGGTACGTGGTCCACTTGCCGCCTGCAATAGTAATCAGACCCGAGTCGGAGGTGTGAATCATATGGTTGCGCACCAGATCCTTTGTGTTCTTAGCTTTCGGGTCGCGAACTAGCGGACGGATGCCCGACCACGCCGACAGCACATCACCACGGCGGATCTTAACGTCGGGCGAAAGGAAGCGGCGGATTTCCGACAGAATCCACTCAATCTCCTTTTCGGAAGGCTTAGGGTCGGCCTCTACAGCGCACCGCGTGTCAGTAGTACCAGCAACCACGCCGCCCTCCCACGGCAAGAAAAACACCACGCGCCCGTCGGTAGTGGAGGGGTCCAGCATGCCCATGTTCTTGGGGCTAAAGTACGATGGTAGCACCAGATGCACGCCGGAGCTGGGAGCCACAATGTCCGCCATCTGCGGTTCGTCCATCTTGAGGATTGCATCAGAGAATGGACCGGTGGCGTTGATCACACCCTTGGCGCGAACTGTCCACTCTTCACCTGTCTCGCTGTCACGCATAACGGCCCCGCGCACAGCCTCCTTCCCACTTGCCTCATCCTTTTCTTTGATCAACGACGTGACCTCCACGTGGTTGGCCACCACTGCCCCATGCGCCGCGGCTGTGACCGCCAGTGCCGCGTTCATGCGTGCATCGTTGTGCTGCCCGTCAAAGTACACCATCGATCCTACCAGATTCTCAGCCCGTAGCATTGGGAAGTTCTCCAGCGTCTTTCCGCGTCCCAAAATGTAGCTGCCAGAGATTCCCTGTTTGCCAGCGAGTAGATCGTACATCTTACACCCCACCCAGAAGTACGGCAGCTGCCACCATGTGTAAACCGGCAGAAGGATTGGCAGCTCATTGCTGAGGTACGGCGCAATCTTCAGAAACGTCTTGCGCTCGTGCAGCGCCTCCCGAACCATCTTCCACTGCTCGTAGTCCAGCCCCATGATTGCCTTCTGCAGGTAGCGCACGCCGCCGTGCACTAGCTTAGTCGACTTAGACGACGTTCCCGATGCAAAGTCATCGCGCTCAACCATTGCCACTTTCAGCCCACGCGTTGCAGCGTCAAGTGTGCACCCCGCGCCCGTAGCCCCTCCGCCGATTACCAGGAGATCATACTCGCGCTCCTGCGCCGTCTTTGTGTCGCGCCCGTCAGCCGTCAGACCCTTGAGCTCGTTGATAATATCCTGTCGCTTGGGAGGCGTCCAGAACGCATGTGGCCGCGCCCCCGGCTGCGTCGACGTCTCTAGCGGATCTGCATATATCACGTTTAGTCCAGAGTATCCTCTGCCGCTGCCCGCCTGCTGCTGTCGTTGCAGATAGTAGCTGTGACCTGCATACCCCGCTGCTGCTACTGCCGTTCCTGCCGCCCCAAATCTAAGCGCTTTTCCGACTATTTGTTGACGCCACATGCCTTTTGGGACCAAGTGGCTTCCGAGAATGCCCTTTTTTTTTGCTGTGCAGCGTGTGTCGATTAAAAAGATACTAGTCAGAACCCTTTGCTTACTGCACAAACAATCAATATTGACCGAAAGCAGGGAGTCCACACAAGTGAAGAATCAGAATTATAAAGTGGGGTAAAAAAAAAGGAAGAACAAATGTAGTAAAGCGAGATAGTTTGTAGACTAGGGAGAGAGGAGAAGAGAGAAAATGACGATTGTGCTGTTATTTGAAATAGAACATTGACAAATTTCTTGCAGTGCGTCAAGAGCGGCTTTCACTTTGTAGAATAAGGAGTCTCGGTCTTTTCCCCACTCCACCTCCCTTTTCTTACGCTCGCGTGCGGAATAGGATGTTAATGATTGGCGAGCTCCCTGGTAAGGCAAGTCCAGAATCATTTTCCGTACAGTCACCAACAACCCCCTACAAGAAGGCCCGTACATCGCTACCACCATGAACTGGCCGTTTTATGGATTTCCTTAAAAAGTGTTGAGAATATCACGCTTACCCCTCATCCCGGCCGATGGGCTAATTTTTGGTTGTACCTTTTTTTGGCCTCACTTTTGGTGCTGTGCTCTTTCGCTGGACACAAAGGCCCCGTTACAATACTCCCACATCTCGCTTGCTTACAACACGAGATGTCTAAAAAAGGAAGACGATTGCCCATTTCTCTTGAGCAATCGTCGCACGGCACTGGCCAGCTCCTCTCTACAACCCACACATACGGCAAACTGCTAGTGTCCGCCGGAGAATTTCTAGCCTGCCATTGATAACTTTTGGTCATAATGCAGCTGCAGCTTACCTTGCTGCTGGCGATGGTGATCATTGGGCCCCCCTTGTCTCCCACCGCTTAGCACAAGCAGACTTCTAATCCAATCTCAATTGATCACTCCACCAGATCACTGGGGCATCCTCCTAAAAGATACCAGATTTTTTTTTTTATGAGTTGTACAGGAAACCTTCAAATTACTCTTTTCATATATATTGTAATTTCACTTGCACTTGTTGTTGTGCACCCTCCTCTTAATTCCACAATGTCGAATCCTTTTGGGCGGACACCAACACAAGAGGAGCGAGCTGCAGCTGCAAATGTGACAGACTCATGTGCTTTTAAGGCCGGGTTCAGCGGCATAGCTGGATACGGGATCGGTGCCGTTTTTGGGTTGGTGCTGTCAGGGATAGAGTTTTCATCGCCTGTGGACACTACGGCATCAACAAAACAGCAGATCAAGACTGTTTTCAAAGATATGGGGAATAAAAGTTTGTCTTCTGCGAAGAATTTTGCTCTCATGGCTGCTATTTATTCAGGTTCTGAGTGCATGATTGAAAGCTATCGAGCTAGGAACGATATTTATAACAGCATTGCTGCTGGATGTGTCACTGGTGGTGCTCTGGGTATGCGCTCGGGTCCTCGCGCTATGGCCGTTGGCTGTGCTGGATTTGCTGCCTTCTCGGCTGCTATTGACTTGTATATGCACAAGGATGACTAGTCTCCCTTTTATTCCTTTCTCTTAAATGCTAGAAAAAAAAAACATGTTTAATCACAATCTTTGTTTTTTTAACGGACAAATGTTAGCTGTGTCTCTCGCAAAAATTGTAGTCTTTAATAAATAAGTGTGCACAGCATGCATATGTAGCAGTGTAAGAATGTACGCCTTTTATAGACTCCCTTTCCGTGCTTTGTCATAATGATTTGATTTTTGTAACAAATACTATGCCTTGTGAGGCAACCTTTCTTCAAAAAAGCAAGAAACCTCTATTAAAACTGTATTGTGCAGGTCAAAGAAACAAGTGCTTTCTTAAATTTTGTTTTATAGCGATTCAAGCTGATCTTCTTTGGTCTAGCATCGTTTTTTTTTATTCACAAACTTTCAGCTTTTAAGTAAATTAAAAAATAATGATGATGGGACGACAGGTTATGCTGCCAGACGATATCCTTGTTCTTATATTTGAGTCAATGTCTTGTATAGACGATGAACCACAGGAGGCTTTTAAGAAAAATCTGGTACTACTTAATGTCTGCCAAGCATGGCGCCATGCAGCAATGCCAATAGCCTATCGAGAGGTCTTTGTTCATTGTGAGACATCCGATGGCTGTGATTATGCTACCTTGACCGAAATCTATAATACGCAAAAAAATTTAGATACTACATATCTTGTAAGCAATGCACAGCTTGTATTATCAGCTGATTGCATTGAGTTTGTAAAAGTTGCTGACATTAGCGTTTGCTTTCATACAAATCCTCTTTTGGCAGTGGATATGGTAGTAGACTGTCTAAAGAGTGCTGCAAACAAATGGCAGAATATCAGACAACTAGCGGTCACTATGCAACCAAGCGCATATGCCTCTTATAGACTTCTTGTCGACATTGATTGCTATAAAAATGACATTACACGATCAGCAAATGAATTTTGTAATTTAATGCCACATGTACGACGGTTGGGTATCCAGGGAGCAAATACAAACATCCTAGCCAGATCATTATGCGATCATTTGGCAGGTTGCTATGCAGACCAACTAAATCAGTTAGATTGCCGGCATCCAATTATTCAACCAGATGATGTAGTATTTAAAGAACTAACTGACATGTCTATTGATTTTGATTATGAATATAGATATGGACTTCCGCGTGTATCAGCAGAAACGCTTGTAAGTTTAAAGATATCCAATGCCTCTGCAGGCCATTCATGGTCAGCATTTAGTCACGAAAAAGACCCTACGGTAATCAATTTTCCCAGTCTAAGATTTCTCGACCTTACATACAATGTGGGAGGTGGAGCTACACTAGATAGTGCTGAGGTTACTAAATATAAACATTATAATTACATTACATTGAATTTTCCAAGTCTAAAAGTACTTTATCTAACAAATATGACCAAGAGCTGTCCACTTCTCCAAAATGCAGTACTACCATCTCATATGGAGCGTCTTAGCATTACAGCTTCAACTAGCGTATTTGAGCAAGCTAGTATCCTTGGACTACCGCAGGTCAAGCACATTTCATTGACAGTAGGTTCCAGAGCAAGAAGAGATGATGACGTTTTTATATTTGTTAGGCAGATTCTGGCTCAACAACAAAAAAGCGAAAACACAGAGTTAATTGCCAGCAACTACAGACTGCCGGTACATATAAATGATATTGAATATATTAGTCTTACATGTCTTCGAATAAAAGCACCAATATCAGTAGACACCATGCTTGCATTTATTAAACGATTGCGTAAGCTTAGTAGTCTGTCGCTCTATGGACTTGCATTGGACAATATTCAGTCAGATATTACAATTCCTGAGGTTAGCTTGCATAGTCAGAATCATTTAGAACCATTGGATACAAACATTAAAGAGATATCGATATGTTACATTACAGGGGGCTACCGGTCACAAGAGATTGTGCAAGTATCGGCATATCTGATGCTCAAAATACCTAGCTTGAGGAGGTTTGCAATTGTTCACACGTTATGCAAACCATTACTAGATATTGTCGCTACATACACGCCGATGTATCCACATCTGGAAAACCTCAGGCTTCAGCTAGACGAATATGAGGAGTGCTTTTATGCCGGACGCCCACACTAGACAGCAATCTTCTATGTACTATAAAAAAAATGGAGCGTTCTATATGCAACTGCATTGACGAGAGACCATCCGCGGGAAGAGAAATGGGGACATGTGCCTTAAACGCATTGAGCGAACCAATAGGAACACAGCTGCCGATCCAAGTAGCAGAGAAACTAAACACCAGTGGTAGAGGATTTGTTTGTCTGTCAAGAAAAAGTGTCAGAAGCTTCTTTTGCTTTGCCAACACCTTTTTCACCCTTCGCTCAGGATTTTTAGTTTATTTTTTTTTACTCTTACTCTAGTTGGTTCTAATCTAGCAGCTGGACGTTGAGGTTTCTCTAATATCTTTCTGCAACAGTATTTTTTTTTGTATTTGTTGCAGTACTTTCGTTAATCTATATTATTTTTTTTACTTTTTGAAGATGCAGGCATCTAGCATTTCAGGCCACACTGGTGTAAGTAATTGAAACGTTATTAGCATGATTCTGCTTGCTTTTTGTTTTGGACACCAAGCGACATACTGGTTCTTCAACGACAAAGCAACGGCTACTACGATACTAGCGTAGATGCAATAATCTCTAGTACTGGTTGTGTTTTTTCCTGGCAAAGCTGGCCACTTCTGACCACTCCGAAAAAAGAGCAGAGAGAATGTGAAAGCAGTCAACCCTTTTCCGGCTGATCCTCCGCTTACATAGCGCATCTTTGCACTGGATATATGCTTGGCGTTGCGTGATTATCCCCACTGTTCTATTTTAAAACGCACGCACGGCTAGCGCAAGCAGCTGTAATGCAATGGTCTATCCCAACTACTCTATCAGAAAGAATGGCAAAGGATGTCACTAAATCGGCTAGCATAAGCGAAAATGACACCACTTTTTTGTATAGGACCTGGACAGCGCTATCAGCAAGGCGCGTGATAAGCTGGAAAAGGAGCGGATTATGCTGGAGAAGGCCAGACAGCTGGCTTCTCAAGTCAGCAACCTGAATGCCAAAGCCGATGCACAGGGCATGGTACGCGATACTGAGCAGCGCATCAGCTACCTCGAGGCCGAGTTTCGACGTTTGACCCAGAAGAGAGACGACAGGAACAGCATTAAATCAGCAGGTAATTTATCGCAGGCCGCTCCAAACGGTGTCTCGGTTGGTGGATATGCACTCAGAAATCAGTGCACTGGATGAAAATCTTCCATATATCTGCTTTGGACTTTCGAAAACGTGACAAGCAGCAACTGCTTGAGCGCATTTGCACCTATACTAATTTGGAGTAGTTACACCGATATCTCTGACAATTGCAATGTAGGCGGCGGCAGCTTGAATGACGGACGCTCGTCACCAAGCACAGTGGCTTCGGATAAGAGCTTTGGCGGTCGTCCGCATTCGACATCGTTCTCCAAGCTTGATCTGCGCAAAGCCTCGTCGCATTTGTCGGGTCAAAAAATCTCGCTCAAGGTCCATGAGGTTGCATACAAGCTCGAAGTTGAGCGCAAGATCCGCGACAACGCCAACCGCATCCGGACGCTGTACAGCGACGATTATCGCAAAGGGAGCAAAAGCAAAATTGTTCAGATCACCGACTCGGACCGGATTCTTCACGAGACCAACGACCGCATTCGTCTTCTCGAGTACTCGCTAAAGATGTATCAGTCACTTTATGTCGACTACGCAGACGATGACGAGACGCTCAATGAGGAAGACCACGCCGGTGCGCAATTTCAGCCTGCGATTCGGCGGCCTATTTCAGGCAAGCTGCAGCTGCGTATACACCGCGCCAAGCATCTCCGCCGCGCACCAATCCACACCAAGGCGTTTCGCAGCCCGCAGCAATTTGTCGTGGTAAAGATTGATGGCCGAGTATGTGGCACTACACCAATTGTAAAGGACTCGGTGTTCAACCACTATTTTGAGATTGAAGTAAAGAAGGCGTCAGAGGTTGAGCTTTCAATATTTGAGCGCGGCGACAAGGACTACTTGATTGGACTGATGTGGATCCGTCTATCGGAGATTTACGAGGACATCCGCAAGAAGGAGATTGTGGCTGAGTCCTCGAATGGATGGGCTACAGCTGAGCAGGTTGCTAAGAACACTCAGACACCAGCACCATACGGCAGTCCAGGCCCAACTGGCGCGGGCGCGGCGTCAAGGCAGTCACAGCAGCTTGCGTCAAACACATCTCCAGCACAGAGGGCAGGGGATGCGGCGCCAGGTGTACTTAGCGAATGGGATGTAGAGTCGCAAGGGCAGATTGAGCTGTGGATGAACTTTACCAAGGACGCAGTCAAGCGCCGACAGCAGACGCGACTAGGCCGCAAGGCCGCAGTACGCAAGCGCAGAGGCCCATGTATTGAGATGTGCGGGCATCACTTTTATCCGTTGCACACATATTCGATTATGAAGTGCGCTATCTGCAGCGATCACATTGTAAACGAGATTGGACAGCAGTGCGACGATTGCCATCTTTTTGTGCATCAAAAGTGTGTTGGGCGTGTGGTATCTAACTGTCACTTTGGCGAGGAGACGGAAGTTGGCGTGGAGCTCGGACACCGCATTCCGCATCGCTGGGAGCAGTCAACCAACATCGGCGCCAACTGGTGTTGTCACTGTGGTAATATGCTCCCTATCGGACGGCGCGCACTCAAGTGCTCAGAGTGCTCTGTGACGTGTCACTCGGGGTGCAAGGACTACGTACCAAACATGTGCGGGCTGGATATGATGAAGGCCAGCGCACTGATAATGGAGATCAAGCGTGCAAAGGGTTCAGCGGTACCGCAGCCCAAAGTACTGACAAAGCGCGACACTGTTGCAAAGAGACCTGCTGCACCAGGCTCGGTGCAGGCGCCTTCAGCTGACGCCCAGGTTGCTGAGATTCAAAACAAGTTTGGACAGATGCAGACTCCATCTGCAGGAACAGCATACCAACAGCAGCATAGTATGGGGCAGGCTCCAGCTTCGTCAGTCCCACCGAGGCTTACCCAGATCCCCGGACACCAACGTGCAAACTCTAACGAGTTTGTACCAATCAAGTCCAACCCCATTTCACCGGTACAAGCACAGCCGCAGCAGCAGCAGCAGCCACACGATCCGCACTTGGCTTCGATGGGTGGCTATCCGCCAGGCGCCATGCAACCCCCAAGTTACTACCAGCAGCAGATGTTGCAGGCAAAGAGTGGTCAAGCACCGCAGCAGCCTATTTTTGCAGCGCGTCCGCCACAACAACAGCAGCAACAGGGTCAATTTATGCCTTCCCAACAGCAGCGGCCACAATCCCAATTTATGTCTCCTCAACAGCAGCAGCAGCAGCAACAACAGCGACCGCAATCCCAATTTATGTCTCCTCCTCAGCAACAGCAGCAGCCACAGTTTAAGCATCCACCTCCTTCTCAGATGCAAGCCCCGGGAGGTATGCTTGGACTACAGGGTCATCCGCCAGCCATTGGCCAGGATGCGCGCCAACAGATCCATCAGGCCATGCAGCCACAGCAAGGGATTCCAGCTGCACACAAACCGCCGCGTAAAGTGGGGATTGATGACTTTAAATTTATTAAGGTTCTCGGGAAAGGAAACTTTGGCAAGGTCATGCTTTCGGAGGAAAAGGGCACAAACAAGCTCTACGCGATCAAGGTGCTGAAGAAGGAGTTTATTGTGGAAAATGACGAGTTTGAGAGCACGCGGTCGGAGAAGCGTGTGTTACTGATTGCAAACCGTGAGCAGCACCCATTCCTGATTGGGCTGCATTCGTGCTTCCAGACGTCAAACCACATCTTCTTTGTGATGGAGTACATCTCGGGCGGTGACCTGATGATGCATGTGCAGAAGCTGGGCTCGTTTGGCGAGCGGCGGGCAAAATACTTTGCATGCGAGATTCTGCTTGGGCTGGCATACTTCCACAAGGCGGGTATCATATATCGCGATTTAAAGCTGGATAACATTATGCTTGATAGCCAGGGCCACGTCAAGATTGCAGACTATGGCCTATGCAAGGAGAATATGGGATATGGACAAACCACGATTACATTCTGCGGCACGCCCGAGTTTATGGCGCCTGAAATTGTGCTCGAGCAGCGGTATGGTCGCGCAGTGGATTGGTGGGCATTTGGTGTACTGATTTACGAAATGATTCTGGGCACATCTCCATTCCATGGTGAAGACGAAAATGAGATCTTCGACTCTATTCTGGAGGATGAGATTCTGTACCCTGTGCGCATGTCACGCGACTCGGTGTTTATCTGCCAGGCTCTGCTAGAGAAGGACCCATCCAAGCGCCTTGGATCAGGTCCTAATGATGCTGAGGACATTATGAAGCATTCGTTCTTTACTGGAATCAACTGGGACGACGTGCTGAACAAGAAGATTATGCCGCCATATGTGCCCGACATTCGTGGACGCTTTGACGTGTCCAACTTTGACCCAGAGTTCACTAATGAGCGCCCTGGTCTCACGCCAACCAATACAATCATTGACAAGCATGACCAGAAGGAGTTCTCAGACTTTGACTATGTCTCGCCATGGGCGGGCATCGCTGAGAAATGGACTCGTTAAGCACTGCCTAATCGGTTACTTTCCTAACCATTAATAATTATACTCTTTCGGTTTGCTGATACTTTTTTGCCTTTTTCCTTCTCTCACCGTTTCTATTCAACTAATTAATTTCGATTGCTAGTAGAGCTGTTGCTCTCCTGCACAACTTAAATTCTATAACAAGAACTTAAATACCATATCTTAATGCTTTATGATTTCTCTTGGGACCATGATTTGGGAACATTATTGATCCAAGAGCGCAAGCCGCTACTTTCGATACATTCTATGGGCATGCAATATACAGGATCCACATCCTTCAAGGGATAGTCTTCATAGCCTGCCAGCGAAAGCCCGGCAATTCCAAAGCATGTGTGATAGACATCAGGCACATTTCCAGGGCGGTCTGCAATACCACCTGAATCTGGTTCTTGTGCATCTAAGACAAAATTACATACCCGCGAGCAATCGACCCAATGCACACGACCCAAGATACGCAGCGACGAAAGCACCCACCAGGAGTAACATACGTCTTCAAGCTTCTGTGGTCGGCCGTTGAAGCCACCAGATGGTAATTGACGTTCGGCCAGCCAGGCAGACAGTCGCTCGCGATCGACCACATCTAAACGACCGAGGATTGCCAAACATGCAAGACAGGTATATACCTGGGCCGCATGCGATTCGCCTCCAGGACCACTGCCAAAGCCGCCATCGTAGTTCATAGACCGTACCACATACTCGACAATCCTATCGCTATCAAGTCGTGAAAGAGCACCAAAGAATGACAGAATAGCCACGGCAATAAAAGCAAAGCGGGTGTCACGTTCTCCCCACTCATCACCACAGATCTCACCCGTTTCGATATCCTGCAAGCTAATAACATAGTCCACTACTCGAGAGCTTTCAATTTTATCTAGTGCTCCATACATGGAAAGAACCTGTACTGCACTCATTGTATAGAGAAGATGAGAATCGTGTCCGCAGTGTCCACCAAAACCCCCATCAGTGTTTTGACAACTCAGTATATAGTCAATCACTTGCTGCTTGTCAAGCGCTGAATCACGATCTAGTAGTTTTAGTGCTACCAGTCCCCAGTATATTCCGCTTATACGCAGATGCTCTGTCATCCAATACTCTAGTTCATCCTGCCTTTTGTCCAGACTTTTTATGTACTCTACATGTTTGTCAACTAGTAGTGACAAGCTCCGCGTCGTATTGGAACTCTCAGCCATTGTGATGTATCTGCTGAATGCTATAGCGTTCCTGTTACCCTTAACCTTGCGTAAAAGAAATACAAGTTAACGACTAGCAATTATTGTTTACACGTATTAAAAAAAAAAAAAAAAAGTGCAATGTATTGTAACGGTTAATGTATCGGCAACGCCTTGTCTCTAGTAAAGAAGTTGATGTTTTGAAAGTATGAACTGATTGTGGGGGATCACCTGGATAACATCTCCGAAATCAAGTCCTCGCAGTCTACGTCACCACCCCTTTCCCTGTTCCGTCTGCGACCAGCGCCATGGCCAGCGTCCATGGACGGGCGAAACAGGCCGCCCCGACGTTTCCTAACCTGTTTCTTAACCTTGGGCCGAGAAGCAACGGGTGGAGGTGCGCTTGACTGATTATTGCTTGACCTTTCTCTTTCGCTGCTGCGAGAATCATCCCGCCTGTGACGCTTGTGTACATGGCCAGAAGATGCTGACGATTTTAGTGGCGGCGGAGAATAAAGAGGAGATAGTGGAGGCGGTGGTGGTGGTGGCTCAGAGGGTGGAGGCGGTGGTGGAGAAATGGATCTAGAATGAGATGATTCAATAGTTGGTGGTTTCTGAGAAACCTGGTCTATAACAGAGGAAGTGCCATGTGCGGAAGATGCACCACTAATACTGGGACTCTCAGCCCTGGAAGGTCCTGCAGACCTACGGACTGGGCGTTTTCTTGGAATAAACAGCGCATTGCGCTGTTTCTCACGAGTGTTAGCAGTAGTTGATACGGGCTTGGCCAGTAATTTCGCAGATGGTAATGGAGGACGGGCATTAGTTCTGGGCTGGACTGGTACGTGTGGACGGTGCTGGGGAATAGAAATCGGTAGTGGTGGAGGCAGCGGTGCTTTAAGCTTCACATCAGCAGCTTGCAGCACATTATCCGCCGGCAGCCTCGCTTGGCGCTTGGTTTGTTCGGCGCCACTATCATCTGAGAGCTGTGTATTAGCTAGATTGGCTTTCAAGGCGTTACCGTCCAACTGAGAACCTTCACTAGAGCACGACCTTTTGCGTGCATTTCTGACCTCTGCCAATGCAGGATGTATTGGCCTTGCTGCTGTTATCTTCTGGCTGCCGCCTGCAGCAGAGTCAACGTCTATGGTATCATTGACATCCAGCTTAGTAAAGCTCGACCCAGGTTGACGCTGCGGCGAAAGCTGCTGCATGGAATTACTAAACTTTGTCAGTGCAGCCTCATCAAGGTCTTCTAGTATAAATTCTGCCCGATCGCCTTCGCCGTCAGGGGCACTCTGTGTGGCATCCTGACTAGAATCCTTGAAAAGGTTAGTAAGTTTAGCACTCAATGGAGCAGCACGTCCAAAAAGCGGCAGTGTCGAGTTTTTCAGCAGACCGCGTGTGTTGGCATCGTCGATCAGAGACTTCCACAGTGGACTTCCTCCTAGCATCTTTGCATTACCAAGCACAAACAACGACTTGCGAGCACGCGTCAAACCTACATTCATGCGACGGCGGTCGGCAAGAAAACCGACACCTGCCTCGCCTGCACGAACGCAAGAAAATATAATGATGTCTTTTTCCTGGCCTTGGAAGCCATCCACCGTGTTGCACTCAATGGCGTCAGTAGCCGAAGGCCCAAAGTGTTTGCGAAAAGCCTCGACCAGCTTACGCAGTTGCTGCTTGTATGGTGTAATGACGCCAATGCGCTGCTTCCAGGAAAGCTTCGGATAATCTTGACACAACCCAAACACCAGCTGCACTGCTGCTTCAACCTCTTGCATATTGAAGACCGAGTGCAGCGCACCCTTTTGCTCTCGCCCAGATTGGATGTTAAGAAAGACAAATGGCGGGTAGCGCTCATTTCGGTGCCACGGAGCACATTGCTTGGCAGCCATTTCGGGCCCGTCTTTAAGCCGCGAGTTATAAAACAGGCGCGATGGCAGCGCTGAAATCTCGGGGTGCATGCGGTACTGAATACTTAACAGGCTGACAGACTCTGGCGCATTCTGCTGCACACGCACAAACAGACTCTTGTTATAGCCATGTTTAGTAGCACTCTGCGAGAACACCGTCGGCGGCAGTTGTAGCGGATCACCAACCAGCACACATCGATTGCACTCGTATTTGAGCGGAATCAGACACGACAGCTCAATGCTCTGTGCTGCCTCATCAATGATGACTGTGTCAAACGCGCACTTGAGCGAAGTCAGCATGTCATGACCGCTTCCGCTAAGTGTGCAGCATAGAATATCAGTACTCTGCAGTATTTGCATGCGCACACGTTGCTTTCGCTCGTCCATCGCCTTTGACGCCTCACGTGCTCGCGCGCGCTCCTGCTCGAGCTGCTGGCAAACGCGTTGCTTTCGCTGCTTGACGCTATGAAACTTCTCCCGCATCTCGCGCAACGCTGCGGTGCTGCTGGGATCTGTCCGCTGCATCTGCGAATCCAGCTCGCGAATCTCCACGTTTATTTCGTCAAGCTGCGCCCGCAGCGTCCGCTGCTGACCAAGCGCCGATTTTCGTGTTTCTTTGGCGCCCAGTGCCTGCGTCGCTGCGCTATCTCCCGAGCCGTCGCCACGCACAATGTCCATAAGCAGACCCGATTGTGCCTCACTAATGTCGTCATTGGCGGAAAGACTGCCACTATTTGCATTTAAAGCCTGTTCCATAAGAAAATCCAGTGTTGTGTCGCGAACAGTGCTGCTGATGTGATCCGACTGCCCCACGCGCACCACACGTGGTTTAAATGTCACACCGCGGCTATCACGAATGCCACTCTTCAAGCGCTTAACAATCTCATCAACTGCCGCGTTGCTTGGCGCGCAGATCAAAAGCTTATTGTTAGCGGTCCGCGCTGCATCCTTGTCCTGCGACAGCAGCGCACCGGTCAGCCCCAAGATGGTCTTCGTCTTGCCTGTTCCCGGGGGCCCTTGTATCAGCGTAAAACCATGCTCGCGTTGCATTGCTGTCACCACAGCTTCAGCTTGTGGTTGGTTTAGCGAGTGCGTCTGCATGCATTTGCGGACCTCTAAAGTACTCAACGCCTTGTTCAGCAACGGTCGCGGCCGCAGAATCTCTTGCACAAGATGCTCGTCCAGATACGGCAATGACTGCAATGCTGCATACTCGCGATGGATCGGGGTCAAACTAAGCAGCTTGAAAAATTCCCACATCGAATTAAGTACAAGCTTGGATAGATGTTCCGCAATGCGTGCACCTTCAAAATGCATTCGTACTACCACCTGCGCAACATCACGTCCAAACAGCCGCTTCTTAACCATTGCTAGAAACGTCTTCCGCGTACCAAACCGTCCGCTGGACCTTCCGGCCTGTGCTAACTGCTTCTCGCGTGACTGATGCTCAACAAACACCAGCACATCACCCTCGCCAACTAGCTGTGCGTCAGCCGACGGCATCGAGAATGTAACTTCCTGAAAGTTATTCTCGCTCATATGCGACTGGAGTTGCGCCTCGCTCATCTCACTATGCGCAGTTTCTTCCTTTGCCCGCTGGAACTGCGCCCAGCATTCCAGCAGAAATAGCGGCTCAAACATTGCAATATACTTTTCACTACTGTCAAACTGCTCGGGAATCGTTTGCAAGCTTTCAGCCAGGATACTCGGCGGCATATCTCCTGTGTGCTCATATTGCCAGCCTAGAATATGTTTGTGAAGTGCTGCCATATTCGGTAGCAGCCGCATCTTTGCCCTGTGCTCAGCAAGTTCCTTCTCGCGCGTTTGCGCATCATGAAACGTAATGCTTCCATCGCGAGCGCGAATGCTGCCAGCTAAAATTTCTCCAAACGGCATCATCTTCATCGTCCTTCTGGGCGGGCCCTTAGTAGAAGTTCTACCAATGTCAATAAGGCCTGCCAGTCCGCCCTTACGACGCCTTTCGCCACAAGCATTTTCGGACTCACTCTCGGAACTGGATGTGTCGCTGGAGTCGGATAAGGCAAGTGATCGTAACCTCGTACCCGTAGAATCCTCTGTCATATTATTGCTTTTTTCGCGCTCATGTTCACGCTCGAGAATCGCTTCCCGCGATGCGTCGCGCACTTGGATCGGTGCAAGCGCATACGCGTAAGGGTCGTTAGAGCTACCAAACCTGCTGGCAGCCCACATGTCCGTCGGAACAGATGGCATCGCCCGCGACGCCTTGACTACTTGCTTTGGAATTTTTGGTAGAATTCCCTTGCTAGGTGCAATTGCCTTACGCTCTTGCACAAAGCTGCTGCGCATCTGACTCACCAAGCCTCCGCTTGCTTTGCTGTTACGACCTGCTGTGCGCGCAGACGATGATGACGGATGAGTTACTGCTCGCGAGCCTCCTGCGTGCCGAGTTTTATCCACCAGCTGTCCAGTCTTGTGCGAATTGGCCCGCGCAAGCCAATAATCCATGGATGACTGCTTCCGTCGCAAACTCAAGCTAGCATCATCAGCAGTAAAGTAGATTTCTCGCGTATCCTCTTTTGGAGAAATATCCTCGGTTAAATCAACACTGGTATCCAAAAGCACAGGCCTCGAAGTGGGTTTTTGCGAATGCGACGAGAAGCATGGCTGTGGGTGGCTGCGGGTATCGTCCTTGGGCTCAACCATAACCACAATATCATTTTTCGATGGCGGGCTTGTCTTTGTAGTGACAGGCTTCTCTCTGATCGGCGCTACTGCAGAGACTGACGCATTCGAGCTATTAACCTCTGAAACAATCGTCACATCGTCTAACACATCGCTAAGGTCGAAGCTGTCCATCGCTGCAAATGCCTCGATTTCGTCAATGTTAATCTGCACAGGTTTTGTCTCTGACACTGCAGCTAGACGTGGTTGCCAGGCCGGGCGAGATGTAATAGTCTTGAGCAGCCTTTGCTGGTCTCCGCTCAGCTGACCGCTATCGCCACTTATCAGATCCTGCACAAGCTGTGCTGGGTACAGTATTGATGCACCGCTAATTGCAGCGAGTCCGTTTGCAATAAGCCCAAACGTGCGAATAATCCTTGCCGACACGCCCAGAGGGTCATTACTTTGGAGGTATATAAGCATCTGCGACACGCAGACTGAGAGGGCATCCATTGCCTCGTCCTCGTTCACCACTCGGCTATTTTTGGCCATACGCACATAATCTGCAAACTCGGCCGAATTGAGCATGTGGTAGACCGTCGTAAATACTGTAGGAACTGCTCCGGCGTATATGCTGGTGTCGTCTGACAGGCCCACGTTGGCCGTGTTTTCGCGCAATATTGATCCCAGCAGACCGCAGAATCCATAGAATAGTTTTGCCAGGGCCTCGGACCTTTTTGACGAGCTCGAGCCGCCGACAAGGGACAAGAGCGATTGTGTAAATAGTGCAGAATTGCTGCAGCACGAAAATGCAGGACGGCTGTAGTTCACAAGGATCTTGCAATCGTGGACAATTTTAGCGAGCTCGTTTAGGAACTTCTCATGATACCTCTCATAAAGCTCGATGCATGCCAGATCTCGCTCAGAATCTGTAAGCTCTAGAACACCATTGCCGCGTCCAGAACTTATCTCAATACTGACGTCAATATCGCCATTGTCGTCGTGCGAATCGAGAGATGATATACGCAATACTTGAAGCACTGTCGAGTGAACAGCCTTAGCTGGCGAAACAAGCAGCCGAAGCAGGGATGGTAAAATATCAGCCTCAAAGTCTCTTCTGGATTCGCCGTCGACGCCTTCAAGGCTGCCAGCCAAGAGCTCCAAAGATCGCTTAAGCAACACGACCAGGCTTCCACGCATATTCTCAAAGCGCTTATAGGCGGCTGCCCACTTGGTCGGCAGCCACACTGTCAGAGTATGCGGAAGTGGGTCAAAGAGAAGTAAATACGATACCGCATGCAGAGCCTTCTTGAATACAATTGTATTCTTTGGATCCTGGAGTACCCCTATCCACAATGCTGAAAAGTGGGTCAGCACCGGCACCTTATTTCCCAGCTCTAAGCTATACTGTTCTTTCAGATGTGGATCCTCGCAAATACTCTGCGCTGCCTCGCTAATCTCTGAAATAGCCTTTAGTGTCCATGCCAAGTCATCGAAAATCATCGTCTCGATTAACCCCTCGGTGGCCGAAATTAAAAACTCGCATTGAGACATTGGGCTCTGCCCCTGGACAACCTCAATGAACCTGCCAACGTTCTGATTTAAAAACGCGGTAAGCAGAAACCGCCTATTTTCATCGAGAAACTTGTTGCTCGGAGGAAGCTTAAGGCAGTGTACAATGATCGCTATTCCCATATGAAATGCTGCCGCAGCAAACACTGGCTGTACTTGAGTATCCGCTTGAATTCTGGGTATCAGCTCTTCAAGAAGCACTTCTACTGTAGGCAGGTCCTTTGGCAGATCCAATGATCCAACAAATGGTGTAATCCAGTCTCGGATAGGCCGAAGCTGACGACTATACAGTGTCAAGGTGTCGTCGTTAATCTCAACCCCGCGCGCGCTGTTGTCGCACAGGATGCTGCGCAGCTCGTGTCGCTTAATAATGCGCTCTGCAAAATCCATCGGTGTTATCCGCAGTACCTTCTCTATACGGGGCCAAACTTCCTGTGTCTCGGAGGCGCCAATAATATCAGAGAAAACACGAAGAGCATCGAGAAACTCGCTGCCTGTAGCCTCTATCAGACATTGACACACAAGCAATATTAACCCATCAAAGTGCTCTGCCAGCTCCTGTTTACAAGCAGTAGATATCTTAGAGAATACGGCCCGTACCCCATGCCACGCGCTGGTAGTCGAAAACAGAAACTCTGTTGGCTTCAACTTTGTAATAAGTTCAGTCGATGATAACTGTAATCCTGAAATAGTCGGGATACTTGCAGCTAGTTCCTGGAATATGCCGTTAAGCCCAGGCCACAGAAGCTCCGGTAGTACATGAGCATCCTTCTTGGTTGCATGTTTTAGTGTTTGGCGCGCCCAACCGTTGACTCGTTGTATTGTTGAAAAGCTGAGGACCACAACGCCCGGCAAAAGAACTGTCCTTGTATCCAACCAGAGTCCCGAATCCACGCACGCTTCTATATATTTACAGACTGCTTCTTCAGCGTCTTTGTGGAACAAGATATTTGCAGCGCTAGCCAGTGCGTCGATAACAGCCATACGTCCAGCTTGGTTGTCGTCTATAGAGATATTGGCCAAGGCGCTGACGATACGTGTAGCATCCCAGTCTTCAATTGTTTGGAATACAGTCTCAATCGCTGGCTCTTCATAGATCATAGAATATCGCTTTCGCAGCATAACTTTAGAAGCGTAATACGAGCTAATACATTTTTCGCACTTTACAAGCCGTTCAGCAAGCGCGCGCTTGTACTTTTCAGTGCTTTCGTTTGGTTGAAGCGCAAAAAGATGTAACATCTCTGCTGCTGCGCTCATCGACTCATGTTTGCACCACCAACATTGTATTCCGCTTTCCACAAAGTACAAGTATCCGTTGGATAAAAACTGCTGTCGAAGTGACTCGTCCTTCTCGTTCTTGCGCAGACGTGCTAGAGACAGCTGGAGATCGCTGAGTGAAGGAATAGCCATGATTGTGCTCACTGAGCAAAAACTGCTACAAGTGTATTATAAACAGTATATAAACGCGGTTGCAATTAAAACGCATATAGGTAAAATCACCAACGGCAATGCGTAAGAATACGGATATAAAATCAGCCTGATGCTGATATATGCTTGTTGCTGCCTTCCGATTTTTTTTTCTTTTTACATTTCCAGTTGTGTGTAGGCAAGTAGTCTGAATCTGTGTAGTATTTGACCTACCCTTCCTAACCGTCCACGAAAAACTATTCAGCGTTAAATAGAAAGTTGGCAAATGTGTTAAATATAAGTGTATGTTTTTAATTAAAGTAAAAGTAAATGCTGGAAATATTTGTTGTTGAATAGTCAAAAAGGCAAGAGACACGATGAGGCGCGATTTTGACACCATACCACGAACGCGTCGAGCTGCTGAGCCATACTGCGTTTAGCAGCTCAACACCCTGAATCGGCTCGCCCTCAAGGTTTTCTATTTCAAGGTAGCCGTAGACCACCAAGTTAAATGCGAAAATATTCACTAATATTAAAACTATATAGAGAATTACAAGTTGTTGTCGTACTACTGGACGTAGGATGATTACGGCTTTATGTTTCTGAGGTAACTAGCAAAGGGAATTTGGTAGACTGCTCAGATAAATTAAAAGAGAATAAAAAACCCCCCTTTGAAATATACACTGAAACAAGTATGCTACAGTGGTACGTAACACTGAAAGCAATTATCACATCTGCAGACAACAAGACAATAAGCAAACATAACAGTAAAATAGAGTTATGCTACTAGCAATGATGTTTTATGATTAAGCTACGCCAAACATTGGCTGTTACAATAAGAACTGCAAATATAAATATATAAATAATATAGTCAGTAGCAGATTGCTAACTACTTTCAAGTAATAAAACGACATGTCAAAAAACTGCTCACTAGAACACAACTTTTTATCTTAATGTGGTTTTCAATAAATGCTAAATCTATTTTCATGTATAATGTATATTACAAAAAAAAAAAAAAACTATTTAAATATCAACCAACTTGAATATATACTGATTTTTATCAGTATTTCACAGTATAATGATAATTAGTATTTGTTGTGCTGTATTCATATTTTATTCTAATATATTTAGCTTTTACTTCTGACATACATAGCATTTTGTCTAGCATTACAGTTACTCAAAACCTCTCTCTGCTCTTCTTTTCAGTTCTGCCTATTTTGAAAATATATTTATCAAAAGCACCATCTAGACTGAATTTGAGGTGCATTATGTGAAATTTATTATAACTGGTGTTTGGTTATCAGTAAACCAGATTGTGGCCACAAGGCAACTGTAAATAGTAGGGATCCAAATACTGTATTTTGCAAGAATATTGGCATTTAGAAAAATTATTTTGGCGTCATTTGGTATGGCAGGTTTGCATCATTCAGGTAGTGTTTTTGCGTTGTGAGCAGGGCGTCGTTTGTGCATAAGCAGAAGTGCCGTTGGCAGTGTGGTTGGCATTGGTTTTTACAGCGCAGACTGATAAGCAGAGGGTAGCCAACACCCTTTTTACGGGCGACAAGGTAAGTTACATGTATTGTTATGACATTGCTAAAAAAACATTTATGCTATGTGTCTACTCAAAACTACTACTAATTTCTTGTTGATCTGTTTCTTGGCTCTTTCTTCTTGTCTGCCGACGCAAAACTGTACCTGCCAAATACACACACCAATCACGCACACACTTTGTTTCTCTTGACGCAAAACACAAGAATTACCTCGATTATCACACACGCCTTTCACTTGATGCACTAATAGTTTTTAAAAACAGTAAGGGACAGGTAGTGATATTCTTAGTGTGAGGGTCCCAAACAAATTATTTTAAAATTACATTATTGTGCACCCACAGCAAGAAGACGATTGCTGTTGCTGTCTGGTGTTCGGGTGCACAGGGTTTGTCATACGGTTGCGGCCATGGATAATGTCATTCTGGCGGCGGTACTTGTCATCAACTGGGTCCTGAATCTCCATCCGTGAAAATTCTGCTTCACGTGGATGCTCAAGTTGGGCGCGGTGTCTGTCGGGTTTGTAGGTTTGAGGTGGAGCAACAGGTGGCACGTAGCCTAAAGATAGATCGTTCTGTGCAAGCGCGGAAGAGCTAGAGACTCTGCGGCTGCCAACTTGTCCAGCGCGGTCATCCACATCCTTTCGAATGCCAAGCAAAGAGTCATGTATCGTATGGCGATCTTGCTTGAAATTCCGGCTGTTCGCAGTGCGCTTGCGTGAGGGGACAGAAGGCTGAACTGGCTCAAGTATTAGGTCATCCGAAATAGGTGTATTCTGCATTTCGACATCACCATTTGACGCCTGAGATTGAGATATCCTACGATCCTCTTTCAATAAAATTTGAGGCCTGCTACTATCATTGGCCACAGATTTATTGACTGCCCGACCGCGCGCCTTGGTCTTACCGAGTGTAGCATAGCCAATGGTTCGTTCCAGCTGCAGTCTCTCCTCGCGTGCATACCAGCGTTCGGATAGCTTAAAGCGCCTGTAGGTTTTCTCATCAATCTCAAAGGTTGGGTCCTCAAGAGCTGTCCGTAGTCGCTTGAATGCCGTTGGGATAAGCACTTGATCAAATGAAATATAATCCTCGCTGTTTTTATCATCATAGGCGTCGTCATCGTCATCGTATTCCTCAGGGATATCACTGTATCTGTTTGCAACGGCGCGAGATGCATGGTTTTCTGGAGGCTGCACAGTCGAGTCCTTTCTCGAAGAAGCGCCCTGCGACACCTTTAGAGCTGATGTGCTCTTAATGCTGTTAGCCTCTCGCTTCATCTTATTTTCAAACAGCATGCTGCGACGCGCGTAAAGAGTATCAACCTTGTCCATGTCGATCTGAAGCCGAGGACTAATATTGTGGCCGCTAAATGGCCGCGCCGAGGAAGACAAAGGCAATTTCTCGCCTCTAGCTGATTCCTGCCGCTGCTGTTCATGTTGCAGTGTCACCTGTAAATCTTTAGTATTAGATGCCTTATGAACAGCATTAGGTCGGTGTTCTGGCGACACAGGAGTTATCAGTGATGCTGTGAGTAATGGTGTTGTAGTGTTATGAGTGGAAGCGCACTTAGTTACAGATTGCGTAGGAGTAACAGGTGACTCTGGGAACTGCATGTCTAGCGGCTCCATTTGCAAGGTGGAATCAATGGCAGCACTATGGGAAATATCTGTCAAGAGCCCTACGCTGGGCCGCTGCAGTTGCAACTGCGGCTGTTGCGCGTTTCTAGGAATCTTATCATGCTTTCTTAGAGGCGTCGGTACGTCTAACTGCTCGTCCTGTGTGGAGGAGGAGCGGATACCGAGGCTTTTTGCAGAAGAGGCGTGATATTGTACAGGGGCATTGCGTGATTCGGAGTACCCATTCCCATTCCCACTGTCAGCGCCACCGTGCTCGCCACCTCCCTGGGCATCTGGCGTAGTACCGTGGTCGCGACCACTGAGCCGCTTGGATAAGCCATCGGATGCGGATGCTGTCATATTAAGCAGAAACGGGCGTTCGCTTTTGCGTGGAATCTTGTCGCGCTTGGCAAAAGGATCCGTGATTGTCTCAAAATCAGGATATTGGCTGTATGTCACTTTGCGCGTTGGCGATGCCCGCGAGGTGGATGGCCGCTGGAGTGCGAATATTTCATCAGATCCGTCTGTCCTGCGACGCTGCATCCGCGAACGACGTTGTTCTCTGGAACGACCCGCTGCCATTTGACTGCTATACTTTGAATCCGAAGATGGCAGCGGTGGCATGTCATCAACAGCAGTATCTGCAACCCCAGCGCTGAGTAGTGTTGCAGGCATCGTCGGCCCGTTACGTGCGCCCATGCTGGTGCGTCTTATGCTGCTAAAGCTGCGCGAGTGACGGATAACACGACCGCTGCTCGACGCACCAACTCTGGACTCGTAGCTGCCAAAGTTAGCAATATGCCCGGCTTCTGGCTCAGGCGTTGTATAGTACAGAGGCCCTACCTGTGCCTACTCAATAAACACAGCAAGTGCAGAGGCAATACCACAAGAGGTGAGTAAAAGTAAAAAAGAATAGACTGGTAGATTCAAACTTGCAAAACAAGCGGAGAAAGAGTAACAAATATCGCGGCAAGCGCGAGTGGAAAGACAAACAAGCAAAAGCTTTTTTTTTTATGCGTGGGTTTTGAAGGACCACGCGCTAAGCCCACACGCGGATGGATCAGGCACTACAAAACGTTAAAATTGTGATGGCTCTGGAAGCAGACTCGCAGGAGTCAAGCTGATAAGTTCTTGCGCGTAATCACTGATTCATGTACAAACCTTCTGGATCACACTGGCCATCGGCAGTTAGATGGGTTTGCTGTTGCTTGTATTCTGTATCTGATGTGGTTTATAGTTTGGGGTTTAACGTTTAAAAGAAAAGAAAATGACGCGAGCCTGGGATTGGAGTAGAGAAGAGATCTTTCTGGTGCAAAGCAGGATATGATCGGATGGGCATGTTCGCTGCTTCAAACTGTCAAAGTCTTCTTCTCAGTCGGTCTGAAGATACCCAGGATGCAAGCAATGTATTGTTTTTGTTCTTTAACTGCAGGCCCCATACAAGCTATTGATAGTTTCGACTTGTGAACCTCTGGGAAAGCTGTACAGCCTTGCATGGCATGAGAAGAGGATCTGCAACAACAACAGAATACTGGGGCTGCTCAAAACACCAACTCCCGAGAATCAGACTACTTCTCGAAAAGACGAGTATGTCGAGTGAGAGTGTATGGCAGACAATTGGGATGGTCCGAATCTATTCAACCGCTTTGGGAACTGCTATACCTTCCTTCTCGGTTTGGTGAGCGTTAGTGGAGAGAGAAAGCGCTTGTTTGTTTCGGGATGAGATATTTTGGCATTGTTTTGTTTTTTTTTTGAAAAACATATTACAGAAATATATATTCAATGCCACCATGTTGGTCAAACATATTGTACAGTGTAGCCGTATCTTTGTTCTGACTTACACAGATTTCATCGAGATGGTGTGTGCCATCAAGCATGCCCAACAGGCGTGAAGAAAGTCTGTCAGACGCTCCAGTATTATGTAGATCGGTGCTACTTCCGCTGTCCGAATGCTTTGCCGACGAAACACTTGTGTTGCCAGTGGCTGGCTCGCATAACATTGGATAACAATGCACTCGTTTCAAAAGTTTGAAAATAACGCCAAAGACCATGAGCCGTCGCACATCACACTGATCCACATCCACATCGTTCTCAATAACCCATTCTGCAACAGTCTTGCGCTGTCGAATGGTCGAGTACAGCTGAATTAATTTTTCCAATGATATGCTATCAGTTTGGCCGTTACTTGTTACATAGTTGTAGCATTCGCGCTGCAACCATCCGTTACGAAACAAATCCATCATCTGGTACTGTGGCTCATAAATGTTGCAGAATTGAAAAATGTCCACCAGCGCAATACATCCATAATAGTCTAAATGTTTTAGCGCCTGTATCACTGTCTCTTCACGAATCTGTGTCAGTTTTGATATTCTTCCCACATGTGTGACATTGTCGATACACTCTGTGACTCGATCAATAACTAAATCCCACAGAAGCTCATCCGACGCTTGTGTTTGATATATTGTTTGCGCAGATTTGTGTTTGGCAATGTTAAAGTCAATCATCTTGACTGGAACATGGTAGGATTTAATGTCCTGTGGATTTTCAAAGTGTGGAAATATTTTAACGCTAATTCCCGTTAAACCCATTGGTTGCGAAAGTCCCTTTAAATCCAATTCTATCTGATACTCGCCATATGCATTAAGCATGTTTACAAGTTGACGCATCATTGTTTTTAGCGGTCTGCTGCTTTCTGGGTCACTCAAAAGTTTGCTAGTAATCTCAAGCTCTTTTAAAAGACAACCAACCCGTTTTACTACCGGTCCATAACATTTCGTATCCGCATCAATGTCAAAGGTAAAACACATGTTAAATATAAACACATTACGCACATACTTTCCTTCCACCGCAATTGGATAACACATCACTTTGTATTTTCCCGTATTTATCGTGATCAGCCGCTCGAACAGAGTCAGCTTTGGTATCACAAGTGCCTGTATCGAGTTAAAGTCGATCTTATTGCTGTCTGTGCAGCTCTTATTGTGCGCAGGTCGCTTTATAAGCTTAACAACTTTAAAACGATCTTGCTCTTCGTTGTCTACGTTTTCGGCAACGCTGGTTGTACTTGATTCACTTTCGTTAGTCCGCTCATCATTCCTAGCCCCTCCATGCTCGCAATAAGTCCTTTGCTGTTCCACATCGACCACATCCTCAGGTATCGACAACCGAACCATTGGCCCCAAGTCCGGATGGAACTGTGCAAGGAAAATCGCTTTAATCTCCGGAAAGTCATTGTTTATAAACGTCATCTTTATCCTCAACAAGTTGGTCAACAAAATATTGTACAAAAAATTATGATTAGGTGAGCTGGCTATTCATTTGGTTGGTCTGTGCACCGGCCGTTGTCCATGTTGGTCAGATGCCAATCGGATCTCCGTAAGGGAAGTTTAAGGGAGAATATCACGTGAAAAGTTGCTTTTCTAACCCATCACCAGCTCAATTTACTAGACCTTGCGACCAGCAAAAAAATAATGTGGCCTTGCAATGGGAAAAACAAGTATAATTGCATTTATCGATATTGTTGTCAATATATTCTACTACTTTTGTCTAAATATGGGCGACCCGGCCAAGGATATCAATTTATATACTCAGCTATCCAAGCATGCGAAAACCAGATCTGGTGCGCCGACAGATGTACCTGTGGATCCAACAACACGAAAGTTTACAGAAGGTTTTGTCAACCGCTCCTTGGCATCAAATGTCAGTGATACAGCGATACGCACAGCATATAAGGATCGTGTTGAAGGTCGGATGGTCCTTCTTACCAATCCTTATAAAGAAAGATTGTCCAAACCTGGGCGCATAGGCGAATCAAAAATTGTCAAAAAGACCGGGCGTAAGCGGATTACAGCAAAAGAAAAGCGTGAGCTAAAATTATATGAGATTCCGGAAGAGGCGCGTCGTTATGAACTGTTTATGCCGCTGAATAAACTGTGGTCCAAATATATAGAATCGCTTCTAGGAAACACAAATGGTGATATTCATAAGGCAGATACAAAGCATCAGCAGCTATTGCTTGGAAAGTTAATAAAAGCTGATCTTCACGGGGCAAAAATGTCAGTAGTTCGTGCAAGGTGTCCAAATTTTATTGGAATCTCTGGTATCATGGCTCAAGAGACTAAGAATGCTTTTAAATTTATTACAGAAGATGATCGACTTGTTGTAGTTCCAAAGGCTCATTGTGTGTTTGCGGTAAAGCTACCATCTGATGCACAGTGTTTGATATATGGTGATCAGTTTATGTTTCGTGCTAGTGAGCGTGCTTCAAGAAAATTTAAACCAAAACCAAATGTAGATTTATAGCTTCAAATGTATTGCTTTTTGAACATTTTTCATCAAAATACTTTTTTTTTTTTTTTTTTGGATACGGAAAGAGATAATAAATGTATTGAGGCGTGAAAATAAACCAAAATAAAAATAAAGCCAGCACCAATGTATATAGGCTACTATGGCTTATCAAAAATTTTATCCAATTACTGGATATAATGGTGCTTGATTTTTTTTTGTTGTATAATATATGTTTTTAATAAAATGTGTCTTGTTGCACTTTTTTAAAGGATAAACATGAGAAAAGGGCGGCAAAGAATCTCAAGAAGCAATTGATTTGTACAAAACATCTATGTAAAAAATGCAATGTAGTTGGGAATTAGGAATATTGCTATAACAAGCTATGAGCAGTGCGATTAAAAGGTTAGCTATACAAGAAAAACAGCTGGGTGCTTTAGGGTCTCTATTAATAATAAGGCTTTCAAAATTGAAAGAAAGAAAAAAAAACAGCCATACTTTGCAAATGGTTTTACAGCGCCGTCCATATCAAATTATGCTTATTACAAAGTTTAATAGTTCTTACTGTTAATCAAAACTATAACACAGCTAAAGGGAAGCAGCAATGTCAGCAATGTACTTGGAAACCATATCTGGCATGTTGGGTTCAGAATAGTCTTTCCAATATTCATACAATACCAACAGATCGTTGACAACTTGAAGCACATCGGTAATTTCAACGTTCAAGTCAGCATACCATTGTTGGGCTTCAGTATCAGATTGATGACCCTGGTCGATGATGCGCGAAAGAAACATTGCAGCCACAGCAATGACATGCGGAGGATATATAAACACTAGATCAGTTTTGTAGGTGTCATTGATTATAGACCTACGGCGAAGAATATGAGAATAGATATAGTAGGCTAGTCAATAAATTGGTAGCAGAAGTGGGCAAAAGATGCTGGCACTAATAGTTTACCAAAAACAATGGCTACTTACCATGTTGCTTGCAGTGAGGGCTTGGTCATGGATACCTTGTCCGCTATGCTACAATTTGTAAACAAAAAGGAGTACCAAGCAAAAAAGAAAAGATTACATAAGAGATCTGGAAAAAAATGATATATGCCAAGGAAAACCAAGTTGCCAATTCCATGGTTCGGCTGTAGAAAAGTATCATTGTACTTACTCTATCAATACCTGGTAGGGATGGTAGACGACAAGGTAAAACTTCATTTCTTCCAGCAAATAGCTTTCGCATTCAGCAATATCAGAGACGTCATATAGGAAGCGTATATCAGACGACAATTCTAAAACGTAAAGAATTGATAGAAATTCCTGTATCAATAAAGGAATATAAAAAAATAGAATGAAAAAGACATTTAGACCATATAAATGACCTAGTCAGCAGCATTTATGCATACAATACATGTTCACAGCGGCAGAGTACGAATGCCTTAAATTAGTAATAACACTTACCTGCAAAGACGGCCTTTGACTCTCCCCAGACTTGTTTTATGTGATGAGGACATTCGTCAACTTTGCAGGCCAAATAAACGCAGGTGGAAAGCATAAGATAGGGATCAATGTCATAGAATGTGTTGCTACATTTGATAAAGATAAAATCTACATTAGCAAACAGAAGGAATAGAATAACAGTGACATGAAGCTTTTTTCCAAACAAATAATAAAGACTTACTTGATGTAAAAGCGCTTGAAGTACACAGTGGCAGTGGCAATAATCTCTTGTCTGATTCGCAGACGCTTCCCAAGAAGTACAATCACTACAATAAAAAAGAAAATAAATTCATATATGCAAATAAACAAAAAGGAGCAAATAAATGCAAGCCATGCCAATTTTTTTTACCATACAAGATATGCAAATGAAACATTGAAAGCAAAAAAAAAAAAGCCTTCATTATTGTTGGTAAGGTAGGGTGGTCAATTGAATGTTGAGAAAGTGGTTATATGCATTATCAAGCCATGACACATGACAGAAACACAAAAAAAAAATAGAAATATGGTATGTAGCATGGCAATTATCTACTAGTCTAAACAGGAAATAAAGAACTTTAACTTACAGTTAGCAAAGTAGATGTTTAAATAAGAAATTTCGCGCAGAGACACTTGGGCGGTATGTCGATGGATGATTTCGGCAAGCTCATATCGTGTAAGCAGAAAACGCTGAAACTGAGAAGATTCCCAATAGTTTGCAGCCATTTGCGGATAATATGATGGGTTATAGGATAAATTGTAGAAGGACAAGGCAGAAGACTATTTATAATTTTTGAGGTATATAATTAATGACAGCGTAACGCAATGTTTAATTAACACGTAGAGTTTTAAAAGGGATCAAGTTAGGGAAAAGAGTCAGGTGACGGTAATTGGCATAAAAGTTTCAGCAGCACAGAAGAACAGTAGCGTATATAGTGTGGAGATGTTAAAGCACATACAACAGCAGAATATAAAATGGTGTATGTATTTTACACTTTGGATAGAGAGCAAAAAAAGAAAAAACAAGAAAACAAAGTAGACCTAAAAAATGTTAAAAGTACTAGATGCAAAGAAAACGAGAAAGTATATCTTCTTGAGAGGAGGGAAGGCCCGGTATGTAGGAGAGAGATTTGAGCAGCGCGGATATTAGAAAGAGCGTGCAAGAAGGCATGTGGGAGACCAGGACAGCGAATAGAGCCGGAAAAAACCACATTCTAAAGTATCAAGTGTGGATGCAGTGCGTGGCATGTTGAAACTGTTGAGCCGCAGCAGCTCTCGCATGTGGCGGTAGGTACCTTACAGTGGCGAAATGAAGCTGGCAGACGACTCCTCGGCAGAAAAGTCAGCGACAGACATGGGATCCGCGGAAGTACGTGTGGTAGAAGACATGGATGCGTAAAAAGGCTTATAAACGAGCCAATGGTGAGCAAGTACAGCGTGGATGCGGTTGGCCAGCGACACCAGAAGCGGCGCCAGAAAGGGCAGCATAGCGCGGCGAAGGGCATCCGCGGCAGCGGGAGGCAGCGCAGCGCTAGCAGGAGCAGCCGGTAGACAGTTGTCGGAAGCGGCCAGCGCATCGCAGTGAGCGCGCACGGCAGCAGCAACTCGATCCTCAACAACGGCGCGTAGTGGACATTCATGGCGTGCGGCACGCAGCAACGCGCGTTCCAGTGCAGCAGCCTCGGTAGACGACAAGGCGCGCTCGGCGGTGCGTTCAGCCAGCGCCAGTAGCTCAGGCAGCAAGCGGCTGAAGCCAACATCAGCAGCAGACGCAGACAGTGGCTCAGGATGCGGTGGCTCGGCCCAGCGCACCGTGCAGCCCTCGGGCACCAGTACCAGACACTCAGCGGCAACGCGGGCAGGTGTCAGGCGCATCGCACAGCGCGGAAGACAGCGCACAAACTGCGCCAGCGCCAGCGCTACTGTAGCCACGACGGCCAGACGCTCACACTCGCGACGCAACGCAGCGATACGTACGTCGTCCATACGAAATAGCGACGGTGGTGCGCGGCTGTCATCCAGCAGCAGGTCGCGCGCCGCCGCCAAAAACACTGCACGCAGCCCACGACGATGATGGCCCTGCGTACGCGCCAAGCCCAGCGCTCCCCGCCACCATTCTGCAGAGTCGGCGACTGCCACACCTGTACGCCGCAGCGCCGCGGCAAAGTGTGCACGCTCGAAGGCTACGGCTGTTGCGCGCATGTACGAGCGATACTGCTCGATGCTGGCGTTGGCCGCATCGATTTTAACAGCCTCGGCCACGTCAAACGCGCCGCGCAGTCCACGTGCAATACGCCCACGTGCCACAACCGCCTCCACACGAGCAATTGCCGAGTGTCGTCCTGGCAGCGCTACACGCCGCAGCGCATCAGTCAGTGCGGCCGCAGCGCCCGCTGCATCAAACACGCCGTGGGCCAGCTGCTGTTGCACACGCGTGTCGTCCAGGCGCGCACGTAGCTCACCGCCAATGTGCACAACGTCCGCACGACCTGAGTCGTCGCACATCTCGGCTACAACTTCACGCAGCTCTGCCACCAGCGCCGCTATTGTGGTCGCACCTGCTGCGCCGCCTGTGCGCACATCGCGCTCTACAGCCGTCCAGTAGTGCTGTGCGGCCCTTTGCTTTGCCTCCGCTGCTGCGCCGCCCGCGTTTGGGCGAAACTCCAGTTTCGGCTCGAAAACAACTTCGTGCCGCAGCCGCGCGTTCTGTAGGATGCTATGAACCCGCAGCTCCCGTAGCGTGTACCGGTTGATTGGCGGCGGCCCGCGCGCAGTCACATGCGCTACCTCCCCGCCTGCACGTGCCGCCCGCTTGCCCGCGCCAAGGGACTGCTGCGCCGCCCCACTCGCCTCACGTGCCTGCGTCGACCCGGGGCGCGCGTGCTCACTTCCTGTCGCCTGTCCACCCACTGGCGCGCTAAGGGCTGCCGCTGATGCTGATGCACGCCGCAGCCCACCTGCAAGCGCGGGAGTCTCAAGACTGCGTCTTTTGCGTGCTGCTCGCGCACCGCCCACAGCCATCAGCACAATACATGAGTCTGAACCTCGCCGCTTGATGCCGCGCCCGCTAGTTGTCTGTCCGCCCGTGCGCCCGCTCTGGGCTGTTGTATCACCTGCTGAAGCCGCTGCAGTAGCCCTGGCTTCTCCTTCGCCCGAGCCTGCTGCCCCACCTGCGCACGGGGCCGACGTTGGAGCTCCGTTTGATGTCTCTGTGTCCGAGCGTTGGCCCGAAGTTTCTGTGCTGGTTTGTGTGTCCTCTGTTGCACCCGTTGCGAGGAACCCAGCCGCCTCACCACGAGCAGTCGCCGGTGGCCTGCGATGCGCGGCCAAGTAATCGCTGTCCTGGGCTGCGTAAGATTCTGTCATCCGTGAAGTATGTACTTGGTGTGTTCTATCTGTTGTATGTGATTGGTTGCAAATAACCCCTCCACCCAAAGTTTTAGTAAAATGATCTTTAAAATAGTAGCCTCAGGTTCCAGTTTGATAAACTAACAATAACACGCCAATTGTTGAAAATAAATGCCAACTGAAGAAAAAAGAGGATGTCTTTCTCGCCACAAAACAACCAGTCCAACAGTTGTAGTTGTCCTTCTCCCTCCACCTGCTGACTGGGAATAATTGTTTTTCCTGCACAAGCAGTTGCCTCTAACAAAAAAAAAAAAAAGGCCAATTTTGAAAGAGGATGTCTGCGCGAGATCTCCCTGAAAGCTTTGAAGCTGCTCAAATAAGAAAACGTTCAAGCAAGAGGCGTTTTTTGTAGCTACAAAGGCACATCTGGCACTGTTGGCAAGCAAAGGAGGTGAGGGCAGCAAGAAGGGAGGGGGGAGAAACGAGTTATAAATACTTATGCACAGCTGCAAATGGCTAAAGTGTCTTTCAACAGTCTTCGCCATTCGCATCCTTTAGCATATCGATATCCACAGAAAGGGTTGGAAAGGGGGGGGGGAAACGGAGTGATGGCAGTGGGACCGCTAAATCCCACCCCACGCCTCAGTATTGGCCGACAGGAGAAGTGTGAATGTGCGGAACAAGAATAGTGGGGGAAATCGCCTTGCCTGCTGCGTCTGACTCGCTGTCTCGGTAACATATGCCGATGCGCTTATGTGCCTTTTGCCGAGAACCTCCCCATCCAAAAAAAGACAAGTTAAATATTCTCAACCTGCCTTTCTTTGTGATATTCTGGGCCACTCTTGGCTATGGCCATTCCACGCTGCAGCCTCCTCTCCACTCTCCAAAGCGAACATGTCCCTCTTAGCCACGCTGCAGGGCGTCACCACTGCCCAGCAAATACAACGTACAAAACTGTGCACATTTCCCTCTCTCCAATCCCCCCCCACCCACCTTCACCCTGCAAACTTCTGCATTGTACACTCCCTCTCATCAACTGCCAAAAGAATGTGAATATGTAAGGATAGAAAAGAGATCGAGTGTTGTTACAAAAAAAAAACCCCTCACCTTTTTTTTTGTAAACGCCAGATAAGTATTTGGCCTTTTGTTAAGCAATATTCCTCACTGCCAAGCCTTAAAAAAATACCTCACTACCCTGCAGGAGGAAAACTGCAAACAAAAAGGATAAGTAGGAGAAAAAAGCCTCTGTCGCTTTAAGGAATAAACGTAGAGTGAGGCGTAGAGTAGAGTAGAAAATATTAGATTCTCCTTTACACCAAATTTATTCTTTACCTTCTAGCGTGGTTTTATATGGCGCTTAAAGAACGCAAAGTCGATAGAATCAAAAGAAAATAAAGTGTAAAGTAGGTGGAAAGATAAGAGTGGGTGTGGAACCTTTTTTTTTTTTTTGACCGAGATTAAAGACCGGAAATAAAAATCATACTTTTTTGGGTTCCTAGCCTATTAACAATAAAGACTCGTTTTAATTGGAACGACCAGACAGACTTCTTAAAGAAAAAGCCCATGGGCCAGAACAGATCTTCTCATCCACTAAGAATTCTGTGTGATTTTATCAAAGTTTACTCAGGATATGATGAAAAGGAAAGAAAAGTTAAAATACAACCCTTCTGAGGCTCATAGATAATGGAAGTGTGTGGCTTTACTGGTGGACTTTTTTCCCAAGTAAATCTACTGTAAAATGCATTTAGGAGCGGATGTGAGGTGGGAAAGGTGGAAGGGGGAAAAAAAGGGGGGAGAATAAAAAATAATCTCTTCGGAGAAAAACTCGGGATTGTTTCTTACCTTCTGAGTCTCGGCAAACAATAAGTTGCCTGTTATACTATCTGTATTGAAATAAATCTTGCCCAGTATTTTGGCAATATGTCAAACTTATAAGCAAGTACTGTAAAAAAGAATTATTTCTATGAGAGCCAGATGTCTAAAAAATTCTTTGTTGTGTTAAAAAATAATCTTTTTTCACACAGAAAACCTCTATTGTAGATCGTGTAAAAGTTGAATAAAAAATATAATAGTAAGATTAGAAAAATAAATATGCGACTGTTTTTTTTTTTGCTTAAAATACTTTAAGAAGAGAAATTGGAAAGTTTGTGGAAGAAAAAAGGTCTGCAAGCTTTTGCTTTTAAACAATTTTTGTGGCCTACTTTTTCCCCTCCCCCTTTTTTTTCTCCATTGCCAATCTCAAGTTGTGTGCAGGTGAGCATAGTGAAAAATAATACCATTATGCAAATGAACATGCCCAGCAAAACGTAACAAAATAAAAAAAACTACCCGCTGACTCTCCCCCCCCCTTTTCCCGCTCAGCCATTTGCGCAGCAGAAATAGCAGCGCCGCGGGTCACCCGTTCTTTTTTCCGAAACCGAGAATTTGCAAGGGAAAAGCGAACTGCTTTTTTGACTGCATATCTCAGCCGCAGCTCTAGGCAGACGACTAAACAAAGGGGAAAAAAACGCAACGAATGTTACAAGAAAAAGGGGTGGCAGTTTACCCCTTTTTCTACACCCCCCTTCTTCTTTCGGATTTAAATGTCAAGCGTGTTATTAACATCACCGATCCCACTAAACACCGCTAAAAAAGACACGCGCCAACCTTACCCCCCCCCCAATGGCAAATTACCCACCCCCTTTTTGTGACAACCGCATGTTTGTCTTTCTACTGTAACCCATGCCTACACATGAATCTTTAATCACCAGCTCTCCACTTGTGCTTCACACATGCCACAGCCAAGCTATGCATGTAGCCACACTCCTTTCAAAATGCTGCGGCAACATTTTAAAGAGTCCAATCTTTTGACCAAGAATATCACACACATGCAGAAGAAAACGAATGTTTATCATGGTATAACCTCTGCGCCGCAAACGCTTTCCTTTGTAAACTGTACAAATATGCATTATGTACTATTCATCTATCTTTGTCTAGGCCATTTTTAACCTATATAATTCACTAGCTTATTTTAGAAAAGAAAAAAAAGGTAAGCCAGCCACAAGTTAATTAGTTTCTCTTTTCTGTCTAGAAACCCATTAACAAGATCTGGAAAACTATAACACCATCATTCAATTATTTTTCAATACAATATACTACTGTTTCTCTTTTTATTAACACCTGCTATTTACTTTTTAACAGATTTGGCCTTTCTTTTTTACTTCTCTTCCGAAAATGGAAACCAATTATCATGGTCGCTTCTGAATAACTTTACTTGATTGCTTTTTCAGGTTTTCTTGCCCATTTTATTATAGAAAATCACTTGAATTAAAAAAGTTTTTAGATAATATGTCAGAACAAGGTTTTCCGACTGCAATTGATCTAGACTGCCACATCTAGACCATTCTTATACTTTTTCTTTTGCCTTTATTTCAATTTTATACCTTTCTGATACTATTTTTTATTCTACTCTATTATTATTGCCACATTCTCAACTGTGGAATCTAGCGAGAGATAATGGTCTAGAATACCATAATGTCTATCTGAACCTTTTTTTGTTTTCTAACTCTGTATAACAACCGATCTGTATGCTTGCCTATGTTTACTTTTCTGATTCACTAGCCACTCCAATGTCAACCTATACCAACTCTATTGATATACGGAACGGTCTCGGGTTACTTTCTTTTCCATTATTTCACATATCCTCCTTTCTTCCTTGTTGCTTTTAACTGGTTTCAAAGCCGCTCCTTTCATTATTCACGCGTGGCGGGAAACCTACCATTCAATATTCTCACAAAATACATTCTACTCTTAATCCCTTTTTTTCTGGTTGTGGCACACCATCCTCTTTCTTGATTATTATTTTCCCAAGCCATCTTACCTTGCTCAAAAAAAACAACACACACACACACACCCAATTATACAACTTTCCTTTTTTACTTTTGTTTGATCAATTCTAGCAATAAAACAAAAAACAATACACAAGCATATTTCTTGATACCTGCCAATAACTCCATTGTTTTTTTCCCTATTGCCTTGAAATTACTTGGCAAGGCTCCCACGACCGTTACATTCTCTTCTATCAATTCTTGAATTCTTTGTCTGTATATCCACATAAATGAATTTATAATGGCTACTCGTATGTTGGTGTTTCTATTTTTCTCATCTGTTTGCATGTTTCTGTTACACATATGTGTGGCTGGGATCAAATAATACCTTTCTTTTCTTCTTTTCTCTTTCTCGGAGGCGCAAGTTTAAACCATATTGACGATACGGTTAGTATTTCCTGAGCAATTGCGCCCTGCTGAAGGTTGGACTGTTCCCTCACTTCTTCATCCACGCATATGGCTATCGCCTTGGCTGCATGTTTTGACTAATTACAGCTTAAGCTCTCTACTCCCTCCTACGCCGTGCATATACCATAGTACGACACACGTGGCAGGTATCCTTAAACAAGAATTTAGCTTTTGTCATTGATACGCTCAAGAATATTATACATACCAGTAACTGCATTTTCTCGTTATTGTGTTGTTTGTGTGAATATCATTGATCATATACATGGATGATAGCGTGTGTTGCTAATTCTGCATGGCTGGGACTCTTTGGGAACACTTTGAACTCTGGCAAATCCGCCAAATAGCAGCGAGTATATTTTGCTGTCTATGTTAGCAAATTGAAGTGGCACATACATGGGTATATCTACGGTCGTCAACATCCGCATGTGCTGTAAAAAGGGTCTTTCTTGTGGCTGCATACACACTACAACATTTTTTTCTGTATAGTTTTTTTTTTTTTTTTGTGCAAAAAAAGGCATGATTCGGTAGAAGCGACCAGTAAACACTTTGCTGCCAGCCACCATGCGGAGAAAAAAATAATCACATTTGACCAATTGCATATAGAAGTGTCTGAGACATTCTGAGCCCCATCTATTTTGAATGGCGCAGGGAAAGTACTACATAAGCAGTTAAATGCCATTCAAACACTATGCAAGATCGCCAATTTCAACACTGGTCGCTAAGCACTCCATGCATATGGAAGGTATAAGCACCTGGAGATAACAACATGGTAAGGTGGCTTCTATACAAGATGCTGAGAGATGGAGGCAAAAAAAAAAAAAAGCCAATGGGCCCAGAGATATGCACGCCGGGATATCTGCACTCTACCACACAAATATCATTGCAGTGCAAAACATCCCGACATGAAAGAGTGGGAGCATCCGAGCGGCATTCGCGCTTCTTCTATGGATTAACAATGTCGCCTTGGTGTAACGTAGCCAAATAGGAGTTCTTTGTGTATCTCTACTTTCCTGATGCTTTGCGCCAGCTTGGTTGGGATCCATTGAGATTTTCATGAGTGCTGGGGGCTTGGACTTTGTGCAACCATAGGGGGATATGCGGGACGGGACTAATGCGAAAAGGTCCGTCACGCATGTTTATGCATGGCCTGGCGTTGATCTGTTGCTAGTGGCTACTCCCACGATAAAAGCAAATGATGCCTACGTGCTCGATGTTGTTGTTACTAATAAGCATAAGTCTATTGGTTATCCGTCAGACTATCTCACCACCACCACCATTCATCTTGCCAGCCCCGTGTCGGTCCTTGCGGAGATAATGTGTAATAATCCATAATATATCACCACACCAGCGCGGATACTTTGGGAGTGGCCTTTTTTCATAGTTGGGCTAATGGTTTGATCGTAGTGTCTTAAATCATAGCCAGTCGCAAAAATAATATCTAATTCCTGACATTCTGCTAATGACCGATACAAACGACACGTCAAGCAAAATCCGCGCTGCTTCGCAAAGCCCAGAGAACAGGAGAGTTTCTTTACGCGAGTTTCTGGATAAAAGACCCTCGCGTTTTATGGATCCTTGTGCGATAGAAGCCAAGGCCAGTTACAAGTGTCTTGATGAAAACAACTATAAAAAATCTACTTGCGATAGCTACTTTGATGCTTACAAAGAATGCAAGAAACTCTGGATGGATGAACGCAAAAAGGCAAAGCTCGAAGGCCGGCTCAAGTAGCTAGATAACATCGTTCTATTTTGTTCTAAATAGTCCGTGATACCTGCTCCTCCATATATAATCTGTTTACTCACTTTGTTAGCCGTTGTCTAACTATCTTACGGACGACGCTAGATAAAATGAGTGAATACGCGATATCCTACAGATACCAGTCTGATTATAGATATTGGTTCAGATAAAAAGTAACAATGCTAAATTAATATTACCTAAAATATAGTCTTGTCTGTAAATATTGGGCATATTTTGAAGCATTCATCTGCTTTAAACTAATTAAACAGAAATGGTTGATAATACAATACTATACGATACTCAAATTAAAAAAGGTAAAACATGGAACCAACTGTCTGAAAAAAAAAACGTAGAATCAATAATGCAAGAATCGTATCGTAAACAGCGTCAGCCAAATTAACATACTTGTAGTTGTATATATTATTGAGGTGTTTGCATTAAAAAAAAAGGGAGTTAATTGAAATAGAGGATTATATCAGTAAAATTCACATAGCACCATTACACACAAACCATTAAAACGACAATCTACTGTCTTGAACAAAAGATGTCATGTAAATTACTGATAGTCTATACCAATTTATTGACATGAGAAGTGTCCCAGGAAGAGCAGCAATCAGCCATAGGCACAGATTTAAATTAAGAACAAGGTTACCTAACATATAATCTTTTAAATTTTTTTTTTTTCAACAACTTGTATGCAATAGCTTCGCAAAAAAAAAACCACCAAACATAAAAGTACCAAATGTCTCCATTTTTCAGAATTTTCAGTAGCGTCGGTCATCTCTACGGCGTCTACGCGAGCTATCTCTGTGGCGGCTATCCTGTCTGTGATTATTGTAGCCGCGACTGTCCTGCCTGCGGCTATTGCGAGCACGACTATCCTGACGACGGTAAGGAGAATTAGAGCGTGATCTCGAGCGACCATGAGCGCGAGAACCATGACCACCTGAATAACTCCTATCGCCACCCCTGGCTCCAGACCCTCTCGATTCACGGAGTGATCCACCGTTCTTTTTAAATTCTTCCAATGCCTTTTGAATGCGAATATAACCTTGATGTTGCTTGCCTTCGTTGTGAGCATCAAGACGCTTCGACGCATCGTTAGGAACAAGAAAAGCACCACAAACATCGCAAACCTCCAAGCGCTTTTCGTTCTTAAACATTGGGTTAACAGAATCAATACGTCGCTTCAGCGCTTCTAAATCACCCTTTAGTCTTTCCATATGTTTATAAACAGCATAAGCTTCAATAACTTGTGCCTCTTCGCCGAGATTTTCTATCTGTTTCGCCATTTGTTTGATCCGTTCGTCAAGAATAATCGCTCTCTCTTCTTTTTCCTCGCGATGCGGGTTGACTAATTGCTCGTCTGCTTCGGTTGTAATGCGGTCCAAAGCTCGCCGCACTTTCCGCTGCAGATCGTGCGAAAGCCGTTGCAATCGGTCGTAGAATGCGTCTTCATACCCTAGTTGTCCCCGATCGCTAGACTTCTGGTATGTGTTGCGTAGCCGGTCATCGTGGACTAGCTCGCAAGGCCCAAGATCCGCCTTTGTGTTGGTAAACTGCTGATTCGGACAAAAATCCACCAGGTAGTCTTTGCATACGTCTGGGTCTGTATACTTTTTGCCGGTATCCTGCAACTCACCCATCAGCTCCTGTAGGAGCTGCCTTGCCATATCAGTCATTATCAAAATTCACGCAAACTAAGGACTATAGAAATAAAATAGAATAGTGTAGACGTGTTTAAATGTTTTATAACAAAAATTAGTGAGACGCCTAATATGTATCGTAGCTTTTCTGTAAACGCCGCCTCTATGACCAACAACGTCATAATTGTTAAAAACCCATCCAATCTATGGGCATCCACGTGGAACCCTGTTCGATGGAGTGTTTGCATTACGACAGACAAGCATTTCTGCGCAGCTCTCTAACCACAGTTGCTTCTCTTTTCCCCCACTTGACAAAATTAACAGCGAAATGAGGTTTTTCATTGACGATCTTCCGGTTATTTTTCCTTACGACTATGTGTACCCAGAACAGTACCAGTATATGTGCGCGCTAAAGCGGAGCCTGGACAGCAAAGGACATGGGATGCTGGAGATGCCTTCGGGTACAGGAAAGACTATTTCGCTGCTGTCTTTAATAATCGCATACCAGCAGTTTTACCCGGGACGACGGAAATTAGTATACTGCTCTCGTACAGTGCCCGAGATCGACAAGGCACTTGCCGAGCTGAAGCGGCTGATGCAGTATAGACAAACGCAAGGGTGTCATGACGAGAATTTCTTCGGGCTTGGGCTCACCTCACGCAAAAACCTCTGTGTACACCCGCGTGTAAGCAAAGAGCGCAAGGGTGCTGTAGTTGATGCGCGCTGTCGTGAGATGACTGCTTCGTGGGTGCGCGCCAAGGCAAAGACAGAGGGCAATATTGAGCTATGCGACTTTTACGAGAAGATACAGACATTAGAGGCTGCCGATCTCATTCCTTCAGGAGTGTACACACTGGAAGATTTGACAGACTACGGAAAAGAAAATGTTATGTGTCCGTATTACCTTGCACGACGGGTTATACCATTGGCTGATGTGATTATTTACAGTTTTCACTATATGCTTGATCCTAAGGTCGCCGAGTTGGTTTCTAAAGAATTCGAAAAGGATTCTATTGTGGTATTTGACGAAGCTCACAATATTGACAGTATCTGTATTGACTCACTGAGTATCGATATCAACCAACGCACACTGCGAGCAAGCACCGCCAGTGTTGAGAGACTTGGCGAACGTATCGAGGAAATGAAGAATCAAAACTCAGAAAAGTTACGTGATGAGTATGACCGACTAGTTGATGGACTTCGGGACGCATTAGCTGCACGCGACGAAGATATGGTGCTTACTAATCCAATACTACCTGACCACGTATTGCGTGATGCGATTCCAGGTAACATTCGTAAAGCTGACCACTTTGTGCGCTTTCTTAAGCGGTTTATTGAGTATCTCAAAGCGCGCATGCGCGTAATGCATGTAGTAGCAGAGACCACGCCATCGTTTTTAAAGCATATCAGAGAGGTGACTTATATAGAACGCAAGCCGCTGCGATTCTGTGCAGAGCGGCTGGCTTCTCTAGTGCGTACATTGGAGATCACAGATCTTGAGGAATATGGCGCATTAGCAAAGGTGGCTGGGTTTGCAACACTATGTTCAACATACGATGCTGGCTTTATGGTTTTATTCGAACCATATGAGAGTGATCAGAACAGGGTTCTGAACCCAGTACTGCACCTTGCATGTTTGGACGCAGCGATTGCAATTAAGCCTGTATTTCAGCGGTTTAACACGGTAATCATAACATCAGGAACGCTATCTCCAATGGAAATGTACCCGCGGATGCTTGAATTTGTGCCAGTGGTGCAAGAGTCATTTACTATGACACTTGCCCGCCAGTGCTTTGCGCCGCTGGTAGTCACACGCGGTGGTGATCAGGTGACGGTCAGCAGCAAGTTTGAGGTGCGCAATGACCCTGCAGTGGTGCGCAACTATGGTAATCTGTTAATTGAAATGTCGCGGGTAGTACCAGACGGCATCGTGGCGTTTTTTCCATCGTATCTGTACATGGAGTCGATAGTAGCAATGTGGAACGAAAACGGAGTACTGAAGGACGTATGGAAACACAAGCTGATATTTGTTGAGACGCCCGATGCCGCTGAGACTTCTGTTGCACTGCAAAACTATCGCACTGCCTGTAACAATGGACGCGGAGCAGTGTTGCTTTCAGTGGCGCGTGGTAAGGTTAGTGAGGGTATTGACTTTGACCACAACTATGGCCGAGCTGTGGTTATGTTTGGAATTCCTTACCAGTACACAGAATCACGTATTCTAAAGGCACGATTGGAGTTTATGCGAGAGGCACATCAAATACGAGAGAATGACTTTTTGACATTTGATGCTCTACGCCATGCGTCGCAGTGTATTGGACGTGTTTTGCGTGGAAAGACTGACTATGGTTTGATGGTACTTGCAGATAAGCGCTACTCTCGTGCAGACAAGCGGTCCAAACTACCTCGTTGGATCAATACATGTCTGACAGAAACCAGTCTGAACCTTTCAACTGATATGGCAATTGGTCTGATGCGAAAATTCCTAAAAGCCATGGCACAGCCATTCGATATGAAGTCACAGCTTGGCGTTAGCATGTGGGCTAACGAACACATTGTTCAACATGGTGGACGTGGCGATGTTGTGACAGTTGAGAGTACCTCAATGGAGGTTGATCAGGTCAGCTAACTACGCGTGCAAGCACAAAAAAAATCAATAATTGGTATTTTCCAAAGCTTGTTTTATATTGTTGACCTAGTAAAAACTAAAATAAATTAGCAGGTCACAGATGTCATAAAATCTGGCTGAGCAGCCGGCTTTTTTTATACATAACTAGCTTATCATCAATGTCATTGAACAGGATATTCATTAAGAAAGGATCAGAACGTGGTAGAAAATTATTTTTCTATATGTTTTAGTGTGGATAGTGGAATATTTTGTGGTAGTCTTCCAGAAGGCGAGATAGGATCCCTACAACCATGCGCAAACAAAACCTCCACCCACAACACAAACACACTGCCCGAGTGGCGGAAACCCGCCACACCTAATCCTCCCAAAATAATTATATGCCAACGCTAATAGTTTAGTAAATTACCATAGTGTCTTTAAGCAGCACTCCCAGTTTCCCCCCTTCCCTTTTCTCCACTACTCAGGGTACAAGAAGTAATTTCTGCACATTCTTTGAACAAGGACGAAAACTACGTGTTTATTATTTTAGGTGTGATGCACTTGGAGCTTGAGTAGGATCCACCTTTAGCGTAGACAACAACCCGGAGGTAGCAGCAGATATGCCATTCGGCCAGGTTGTGGTCGGACCTCCCGGATCGGGAAAGACTACGTACTGTCATGGGATGCAGCAGTTTCTTAATGCACTTGGGCGCAAGACAATAGTGGTTAATCTGGACCCAGCAAATGGGAATACGCCGTATTCAAGTGCAGTCAATATCGAAGACCTTATCACGCTGCAGGATGCAATGGAAGAATATCAGCTTGGTCCTAATGGAGGAATGGTGTACTGCATGGAATACCTTGAAAAGAATATGGGTTGGCTGGGCGAGAAGTTGAAGCCATTTGCAGACGATGAATACTATTTTATATTTGACTGTCCAGGACAGGTGGAGCTCTACACACATAACGAATCAATCCGAACAATAGTGCGGCGACTAGAAAAACAAGACTATCGACTAGCATGCGTGCATCTAGTAGATGCAAGCTACTGCACAGAAGCGGCAAAATTTATATCGGTGCTTTTACTATCACTCACAACCATGAGCATGCTCGAGATGCCGCATGTCAATGTTCTGGCCAAGATTGACTTGTTGGGACAGTTTGGACAGCTCGACTTTAATCTTGAGTATTACACCAGCGTGATGGATTTGGATTATTTGCTCTACCATCTGAATGAACGCGAACCCAGTGCACGATTTGGAGACCTGAACAGGGCTATCTGCGGTTTAATTGAGGACTTTAGCTTGGTCGGATTTAGCACCCTGTGTGTCTCGGATAAGCATTCAGTTGCGATGTTGCTCAAGGAGATTGACAAGGCAAACGGTTACATCTTTGGAGCACTGACCGAGGGCAATGAAAGCATTCTGCTGGCAGCAGACTCAACTGACGCGCTGGCAGAAGCCCGCGACGCGCAGGAACGCTACGGTATTCTGAAGGATGGTGGTATTATTGCAGATGACGGCAAAACGGATGGAGCACGTGCTCCGCAGCTATGCGCGATGATGGACACGCTCAAGATTGTCGAACATAAGGAGATGGCACCAGCATCTAGCAAGTAATCTTGTAGCAAAAGGATCCTGTTTGAGTGTTGTGAAGCCCAAAAAAAAAAAAAAAAATCAAGCTTCAGAGGGGTCTTGTTTTCTATACTGCTTCGATGCTGCGGATAAGGATTTATGTTACTCTCCATGAGCGCTTACCTGCCAGGTGCTGCATGTGGGATTCGGATCTTCAACGCCAACTGCACTCCGCAAATCACATGTTCTGCTGCGTAGTTTTGGCTCAGCAAGCTGAAACTTAAAGTCATTCGAGAAAACTCTGCCAGGTTCTTGGCACCACTGTGCCTCCTGGCAAAAAAAAAAGGCAATGCCTGGAATTTAAACAAACAAGCAGCAACTGCGCTTGTGTTCTGTGGGTGAGTGGGGGCGATCACAGTAAAGGAATTGCAGGACCAGGGGGCATACTTCCTTTTGGTGGTTGATTTGCTGCTCATTCCCTGCAGCGACCCAAGCCAAAAAAGACAGTGACTTGTAAGTGTTGGCGGGCTGACTTGGACATGTCCAAGGAAAAGTGGGGGTGGGGTGAGATGGAGGCGGTGGCGGCTTGGCTTTTTAACAACAAGAACGTCGTCCCTTTTTGCGCACACGCCCCTTCCCCCATCTTGCTTCCAGAACTTCTTCACTTCTATATTTTTTCTGTCTCTTCTGACTATTTGCGCAGGACTGCAACAATTAAGCCTATTTTCCTCCTTCATCTTTTCTAACGTGCTAACACGAATAAGGGCCTATTTATTCGAATACCCTACAACTAAATTTCTTGTAGAGGCGAACATAACGCCTCATATCCATTTTTTTTTATAAAAGCAGAGTATTTGATGGCCTCAGCAATTCGCGGAATGTGGCACCAACTCTCACAACAGCCAGAGTCTTATGAGCGTAAGCACTACTATACTTTTGGACGTGTGCTTGGAGCCGGAACGTTTGGAGAAGTGCGTGAGGCAGTATTTAACCCTGATGGACGGCGTGTAGCAGTAAAAGTTATCAAAAAAACAGCACTGAATGGTGATGAGCAGATGGTATTGAAGGAAATTGACATTGTACGGCACTTGCATCACCCACACATTGTTCAGCTACTCGACTGGTTCGAGTCAAAGGATAAGTACTACTTGGTGTTTCAGCTGTGCACGGGTGGCGAGCTGTTTAACAAGATTTCTGAGTATGGTCGGTTCACAGAAGAAGATGCCGTCAAGCTCATCCGCTGTGGATTTGAGTCAATTGCATATTTGCATAGCCACAATATTGTTCATCGAGACATTAAGCCAGAGAACCTTATCTTCTTGGACGAAACGGAAAATGCGCCCCTGATGCTGGCGGACTTTGGAATTGCGCGTATCATGAAGAGCGACGATGAGGTACTCAACACGCTGTGTGGGTCGTTTGGGTATGCGGCACCAGAGATTTTACTGCGTCTGGGACATGGCAAGCCGGTGGATATCTGGTCGATGGGTGTGGTGACATTTTCGTCACTGTGCGGGTACAGTCCGTTCTGGCAATATAATGACCCGCGGTCGCTTATCATGGCCATGCAGAGCGACAATGTTGAGTTTGACGAGCGCTTTTGGTGGGGAATCTCAGACCACGCCAAGGACTTTATCCGCCGCTGTCTGTGCGCTAACCAGCATGATCGTATGACTGCTGAGCAGGCGCTGCAGCACCCATGGCTATCTGGTGAGCATGTATCTACTCGTGATCTACTGCCTGACGTCCTTCACAACTTTAACGCAAGAGCCACCCTGCGTCGTGCTGTGCTGAAGATCCAGGCTGTCAATCGCATGCGCCGTCTTAGCCAGAACCACAGCAATGGCTCCTCTGGCAGCAGCAGCAACTCATTTAACTCTGACAAGGATCTCCCCACCTCATACGACAACTCGAAGAAGCAGACTGTCACTATTGTCGACACCAACAATTCCTCCGCTCCTGCTGCTACGAGTAATAGCTCGGCGGATGGAAACCCCTCCATTCCCGGAGGCTGGACAAGCTGAGTACATTTCACATATTTTGCGAACATGATACCATTTCTTTTAATAGTCCAGTGCACATGTGCACACAAAACCATATCATTGAAAAAACACAAACATAAGCCAAGTGCCATGTATCTACTGCTGCTGCTGCTGCTCTGACGTGGCCTACTTTGCTGCTGCTGCGGCTCTTTCCTGTTCGCGGGCGACATACTTTGTATGACTTCCTGTGGCAACCATCTTCTCGCCACTGAATATGTCCACACGAGTGTAGGCCAGCGTGCGGCCTAATTTGAGCACTTGTGCGTCAAATATAATGTTGCTGCCTTCGCCAGAGGGTGCTAGAAACGAAACTGACAAGTCAGTCGACACACCTGTTGTCTCAAACCCATGCGACGCAATTGCAAGCGACCCGCCTACGTCGACCAGCGTCGATAGCCAGCCGCCGTGAGTGCCACCGATTGCATTTAGGTAATCCCTAGTCACTTCCACCTCGCCACGCACCCTACCTGTCTCAGCTGAAAGCAGCTTCATCTACATTAGGAATCGTTCTCACTGTCTGTGAACAAAATAATATTTGGATATTAGCTTCTACATCGCGTGTATTTTTTTTTATTGGAAAACTGGTACTTTTCTTTAGAACTTGCCTTGCCAAAGCAGAGCGCGTCGAATCCCTTCCGCTCACTGATAACGCTCATCAGATGACGGATATGGTTTAGTGTTGTTGCTCCAGTAGCTGCCATTGTGTCTTGTTTAAAAGAAGTGAAAATACAATATGTTTGTCTGTAGTAGAACAGAGAAGAAAAAAGTGATGCAGCACAATCTAAAATATTGACCCAAGTATACAAGAAACAATCACACGCGCTAGAAACTGCTACAAGTTACTTATAAAAGCAAAAATAACCAACTGATAGGGTGCCAAAAAGGCCAATTGTATTAACTGTGCAGTGAAAAAAAACAAGGTTTTGTCAAAGTCACTAGTGCGCGATCGGTCTAGCGTGTTCAGGACCAGAAAAATCCAGACACTTTAATCGAAAAGACCGAAGCCCATGTCGTCGTCAGATTCCTCCTCATCGGCGGCGGCCTCCTCCTTCTTCTCCTCAGCAGGAGCAGCAGCACCGCCAGCAGCAGCACCAGCAGCGGGCGCAGCAGCAGCAGCTGAGCCAACGTTCAACAGAAGCTCGTTAACATCCCGGCCGGCAAACGCCTTGGCGAACAGGCTAAAGTAGATAGGCTCAACCGTAACACCGGCTGCCTTGGTGATAGCCTGAAGCTTATCGGCCTATATGAACAACAGATGCGGAAAGAAAAAACGTATCGTCATACAGACACATTTGACACCAAATGTTAACTTAGTAGAAAGAATTGGTGTAATTTGTTCCATCCCACTGCGTGCTTTTAAATTCCAATTCCCTTAATGGAGAATTCAAATTCCCCATCACACCCTGCGGAAAACAGAAAAAAATATCCACGTAGACCGTCCTAAATCCATCCACATCTAATCGTTCGTATCCATCGCGCATCCATCTATTCCTGAGTACTTACAGTGATGTCGACGTTGTCGTCGGCAAGGATCAGAGTAGCGTAAACGATAGCCTTCTCAGCAACGGACATTGTAGCTAGTTTTTTTTTCGTGTGTTTCTGTACGAGACGACAAAAAGGTCTTTTTTAACTCACAAATGGAGATCAGTCGCGTTTTTCGAACACAAGGGAAAAGGAGAGTGTGCCTCTAAAACCCATCGTACGCATCCTGTACTTCAAGGCTATGCACGAAATCCCCCACCTCAGTAAATCTGCTTGCAACTGCAAAAAAATAATGTCTGTGATCAAAGTAGATTGGATCAATCATGGACCCAATGCTTTATGACGTTTTTTTTTTTTTTTTTGGGTGCATTTCGACAAACTCTTGTTTTGTTTAACGCATTTCAACTAAACCATCTAGTCGCATGAGTTAATTTAGAATGGATGCACTTGTCACGCGTGTCGCTGCTTTGGAGCGCTGTGTGTGCAGTGTAGAGGATAATACACAAGTAGAGAATCTCTTGGGTCAGGTTGCACTCATTGAGCGTCAACTTGGGAAAACACTCAGTGAACATGCATCACTAGCACTAGGGTTTGAGAAATGTATGGTCTACAATTACCACTAGTGTATTAATATTATCAGTACTATACTTTATATGCTTCTTATACATGTACTCATTTTTGTAACTTGTTTGCTCTTCTTTCTTTTTTGCTTGTGTAGATGAGAAACTCAGGGATGTTATTGACGGAGATGGTGATATTGAGCTCAGTCGACGGATGCTTGGAGTTGATGCGAAGATGGAACTGATTTTGCTTAATAGCGACTTTCAAAAAACACTCTCTAGCATGCGTAATATTCGTGATCTTCAACCGCGGGTTAATCAGCCTGAGTATGCAACGGCAGCAGCACTTCTGCCGCAGTTGCATAAGATCGAATTGCTACATGCTGACCAGACTTCTAACTTTGGACAGGTTGTAGCTGAAATATCATCGATTGTCGACAGATATCATGCAGAGACTGAGGCGCTGTCGGAGATCTTTATTACCTGGGATCGCATGCTTACTACCATTGAGCGCAAGGTCTCAGCACTCGAAGCCGCAAAGGCTGCTGATGACTGAGGATCCCGTGTGCCAAAACTTCACAACATTTCTATTAAAACCCTTACCTCCTGGATCACAACCCTACTCCAAAACGAGCGTGAGAATATTACATGTTGTGGTCACGCGGGTGCAAAGGGAGGGCCCGGTTTTGCTTGTGCACACTCCAAACATTGGTTCTGACTCCTTCACACGGGCTGGAGGGAATATAAAGCACATCCACTACAAACCACAGCAGTGTAGATGTCATTAGGAGTTATAGTTTTCTTCTTGCATTTATCGTCACCTCTTTTAGCATTTTTGGCAAACCAATTATTATTGTTGTTAAAGTAATAGTCGATCAAGAACTCTCTCTTTCCAGTTTATTTTGTTAGTCCAGCATGTGGAGATTGGCTCTTCGAAAGCCTTCCTGCGCAGGTTCGTACAAAACAAGCCCGCTGCGTACCACAGGTGCTCCGTTGAGACGATCCTATCATGAAGATGTTGTCTATGGATACCGTGTTCCCAAAAAGTTCGAGTACCCTGACTATTCCTTGGAACAACTACAAAACAGGCAACAGCAAGCAGCATTAGTTTGTCTTGTCGGTGCCTACCGTTCTACTGGTCATCGTGCTACAGACCTGGATCCGTTAGGGCTGCAGAAAAAGCAGACCATTCCAGAACTCGACCCTGCACGCTATGGAATTACAGATCCAGATGCTCGCTTTAACATTGACGGTATCTTGGCAGTGCCAGTTCGAGATAAATCTGGTTATTCCAGTGCTGCTGAAATTCACCAGGCTTTGAACGATATCTATTGTGGCCATGTGGCCTTTGAGTTTGAACATATTCCAGATACTGCTGAAAAGAGATGGCTTGCAGATTATGTTGAATCCACTAGCAAGGAGAGTAAACCTGATAGTTCTAGGAGACGCAGGTTTTTCGAGCTCCTTGTTCGCTCAGAGGTAAGCACTTCAAAGCAGGCGCAGAAAGATTTCCGACTTTTCTTATTATGTCTAAGCTGACCGAGAAATGACAAGATAACCTGCATGGCATATAAAATGTAGGCGTTTGACAACTTTATGCAAAAGAAGTTTGGCCAGGTAAAGCGTTACGGCCTGGAAGGTGCTGAAAGTGCTATAGTCGCTCTTGACGAACTATTCTCGCTATGTAATCAGTCTGGAATTACCGAAGCTGTGTTGGGAATGCCACACCGCGGTCGACTCAATATTCTAATTGATCTGCTAAAGTATCCGCCACGAGCACTATTCCACAAACTCCAGGGACATGCTGAATTCCCGGAATCATTGCCTGCCTCAGGCGATGTGATATCACATATTTCCAGCTCTCCAAGTCTGAACTACGGGTATAAGGAAAATCTCAACATCACCATGCTTCATAACCCATCACATCTTGAAGCTGTGAATCCAGTTGTTGCTGGATACGGTCGCGCCAAGCAGATGTATCTTTTCGATAATAACATTGATCCCAGTTGCGCATTAGGAGATCGATTAATTGGTATACAGATCCACGGTGATGCTGCATTCACAGGTCAGGGTGTTATCATGGAAACCTTGGGGCTATCTAATCTACCACATTTTAGCCTTGGAGGTACCGTACATATCATCATTAATAACCAGATCGGTTACACAACTCCTGCTACCAATGCACGGTCGACACTCTATACATCTGATATTGCAAAACTTGTCAACGCACCAATAATCCATGTCAACGGTGATTATCCAGAAGAAGTAGCCCGTGCAATGCGCATTGCCTTTGAATATCGGCGAATGTTCCGTAAGGACGTTATTGTTGATCTGATCACTTTCCGTAGATGGGGACACAACGAACTTGATGAGCCTTCATTTACGCAGCCGCAAATGTACAACATAATCCGATCACGCGCAAGCGTTCCCAAGCTCTACGAGAGCAGCATACTGGTAAGTGCATATGTGAATGTTGATGTTTTTGGGATTAATGCTACAGGTCCAATGTAAATATCTAATGGTATTAATATTGGTTAATGTGGTAATCTGCACGTAATGTAAATGTAGGAAGACAACATAATTACAAAAGAAGATGCCGAGCAGACGCGGCAGTCATTCACAAAACATCTTGAGGCAGAGCTTGCAGCTGTCAAGGACTATATTCCACAGGTAATGTTTCAGAAATCCAGGTATTCACCATCAGCCACAAACACATTGTTTTTGGTATGGAATTAGGCACGTTTATGCATGCTAAATGCATTGAAATGTCAACCAACACTTCTGCTTTTAATGTGCCTCAAAATATGTAGGCTGATCACTTGAAGGGAAAATGGTCTGGTCTAGTGATGTCAACCGAGGCGATAACACAGATAGACACTGGCGTGGCAAGGGAAACGCTTCAAGAAGTTGGCAGGAAATCTGTTCTGGTTGACGAAACAATCAAAGTTCATCCACGGCTGGTAAAGCACCATATACAGCCTCGGTTGAAGCGACTAGAGGAAGGGACAGCAGTGGATTGGGCGACTGCCGAAAGCCTTGCCTTTGGCTCCCTACTAAAAGAAGGCTACAATATCCGGCTATGTGGACAGGACGTGGGACGTGGTACATTCAGTCAGCGACATGCAATGTTTGTATGTCAGGAAACTGAAAATGTAGGTGTGCCACTCAACAATATTGACGTGGCACAGGGAAAGCTGGAGGTTGCCAATTCAAATTTGAGCGAGCTCGCAGTTCTTGGGTTTGAGTATGGCGTGTCCATCCAAAGTCCCAACATTTTACCAATCTGGGAAGCGCAGTTTGGGGACTTTAACAACGCCGCTCAGGTAATTATCGACACGTACGTTTCTAGTGGCGAAACTAAATGGTTGCGCCAGTCTGGACTTGTGATGCTGCTTCCACATGGATATGATGGTGCAGGTCCTGAGCACTCTTCCTCGAGATTCGAGCGTTTTCTACAGATGTGCAATATTCCAATGAGTATGACAGAGAATGATGTGGTGCAGAACCCAAATATGCATGTGGCGATTCCAACTACACCAGCACAGATATTTCACCTGCTACGTCGACAGATGAAACGTAACTATCGTAAGCCGCTGGTAGTTGCAGGGCCCAAGACACTACTGCGCCTTTCGGCTGCCACTTCGTCACTTGATGAGATGTTACCGGGAACCTCGTTTAGACCTGTGATCCCTGATATGCTTGCAAAAGATCCCGAAGCTGTCACGCGTGTTGTGTTTGTTGCTGGTAAGCTCTATTATGATTTAGCCAAAGCACATGCCTCACAGAATGAGGGACTCAGGGACAAGATTGCCATTGTTCGTCTCGAGGAGCTCTGCCCATTCCCACGCCAGGAGCTACTGCGCGAGATCGCGCGTTTTGCCAATGCAGTGGAGTTTGTGTGGTGCCAAGAAGAAACGATGAATGCAGGCGCATATGCCTTTATCTGTCCGCGCCTACGGTCAATTCTTCCCAAGGGGACACCGCTTCGCTACATTGGACGTGGGCCTCTGGCTGCACCAGTTACTGGAATATCCAGTGTCTTTAAGACGGAGCAGTCTCAGATACTCCACGATGTATTTGCCAATGTGTAGTGTCAAATATTTTTTAAATTTTATTGTTGTCAAAAACCCCGTAAGATATTTATCCAGCACTGAGCACTCGAATATGGAGTGCGGATAACATGCGTTTACTTTTAACATAGCGATATTCCATGCTATAATAAATATATTTCCTCACTTTTAACATAGCGATTAGTGCATACAATAAAACATCCTGTTTACATAGAAATAGACAGCCATGCTGCTTGATGCTTTTCTGTTTTTTTTTTAAGAGAAACACCATAGAATACATGTAGAGAATGTTTTTAAGCAAAAAATCTGGTGCAACTATTGACATTGGAAAGCAATGTAGAAACAGATATACGCGTAGCTCGGTATATCCGCGGTGGTGTCAATAATTACTATCCAAGTAGTTAACATTTATCTCATAAGCCCAGATACAAAAGTCTCTAGAATTGAACACCACCGGGATCGTAGATGCTCATACAACCATTGTCGTTTAGATTGCGATAATTATTCCAGAATTTTGGTAGTAGATTGGCTTATTGTTCCAAATACATTCAGCACACAATTGTAATGTTATATAGATAATTAAAACAGATAAAATTTCTAGTCAACGGGAAGACTACATCCTCTATCCGTGCGTGTATATTTGTGCTTACCAATTTACATAAATATAAGCATGCAAATACCAGACAGACTCCTCTTCAGATTTTTTTTTCTTGAAACAGCTAAATGTTATTTTTGCAAAAAATACCCAATAAATCCTCCTGCCATTGGGATAGCCATATACAAACGATTTAGTGTAGGTCTACTGAGGGTATTATCGTGATTGGAGGAAAGGCAAGGGCTTCTTCTGGCAATTCAATAGCTCAAAAGCACCACAGGGTACAATGCAACCAAGCCATGACAGCAGAGTGTGGTTGCGCAGCTAGCAGCGCCATAGCTATGCTGATATCGGTATGGCTTGAAGCCACGGCCAGCTCCGCTTGCCAATAACATTTCTAAGAGAAAATTTCACCCAAAACTTACAGTGGTGTTATTTGAATGCAAGCGATATACGAAGGACAAATAAGTAGGGCTTGCAGCAAAAAAAAAAAACGGCCCACATATACTCAAGAGAGAGAGATAAATTGAGGCGCTTTTTTTTTCCTCTTTATTTGTATAGGCTTGGCACTGGTATGTCCCTCCCTTCAGAAGCACCACCATGACCAATATATTTTTATCGTACTAAGTATATGTTGTCATTCCTCTCTATAAAAACAACTATCTTGGCTTAACATTGTCCTATGCAGAAAGAGGGGAGTGATAGACAAACTGTGCCTCTCCCCATTTTTGGGTATTTTTCTGTACTTAGCCACATTGAGTTCTAAGCCCAGAACATCCACCAGCCGCTATCGCGATTGTTTAGTGCATAGGCTTTGTTTTCCTAGTTTCGCTTTTTTTTTTTTTTTTTTT
>KZ303488.1:264942-276561 GCA_002705745.1 Coemansia reversa NRRL 1564
GATTTCTGAAACATTTATTTTTGCGTCTAGAGGGTCAAGGAGGTTAGCTAATATTGCAATTAGCCAAAGTATTTAGGGTAAGCCACCCTGGTTGCAAACACCCCCACCCACCCCTCCTCCCAATTTTGCTCTATTTTGCCTTTTTTTTTTGCGCAGGCATCTTGTTTTGAGAAGCTATTTCAAAAAATACATATTTTTTTTCACCGCAGGACTGGAATATAAACACCTATACCTGCCTTTCTTCCAATTCATGCTCATTATAACAAACGCGAAGGGTGTTAGCTGTATCTTCTTTTTATTTTTGCTTTTTTCTTGGTCTTCTGTTGCACACCCCACTTTTTCTCCTATATTAATTTCATACTCGATTTTTTTTATACCGACATCTTGTTTTCGGAGATTGAATATTTATCACAACTAGGAATACCTTTGTGCCTACTCCCAGTTTTCATTTCCTATAATTGCAAGCAGAATATAGTGGTTCTTTTTATTCTTGCTTACTAAAAGGACATTACTTTTTTCGCGATTTAGTAGACTGTCCCAGATAACAACCATGTTGAAGGCTAGAACTTCTCTTCGCAAGGCAGCGGCACAGCGGATGTCTGGAACTCTTGTATCGCAAAGCATTGGCCAGAAAAGCATTCGTGCTATTGCCAGACTACCGTCGTTTTTCTTGCTTGCGCATGACTATCATGATAGCACGGAATATGGCTGTTTTTTGCCATCGCAATCAAAGCCGGAAATATGTAAGTACCAAGATGCTTTACCTTTATTATATTATTTTATATGCCGACATTGCAGCTGCAGAACTCTACCATCTGTTAAATGCCTTTCTCAATACACCCCTATATCTGCTTTACTGCTAATCTCAACTCAGCCTCACTTATTGGCGCAAATAACGTTTGAACCTGTATAGTTTCGGAAGAAGAACGTAGCAATCGCCATGAAAATGCCAACCTGCTATTGCTTGCCAATGCATATCGCAGATACGGACACATGGCATCAAATTTGGATCCGCTGGGTATTCGAAAGGCAGAGTAAGTATAGTTGGTTAATACCATGTACATCCTCAACCACACATAAACTTTTGAAAAAGGCTAGTTGACTGTGTCTGTACATAAACTTGACTGTACGGCGTCAGCTATGATTACAACAACAGAGCGCACTGAAATTGTGCTATTATTGCTTGATTTTCTATAGTTTGGATTTTGCATACTGCAAGTCGTCCACTAGTACTCACAAATTTTACATTTGCAAATACTTTCTTATCTATAAGAATCTTATAGACGTATCGAGGAATTGTCGGAGGATACGTATGGTCTGACAGAAGAATCCAAGATGTACAATACAAAGGGTACGAAGTAATATTTTCCGTTTGCTTACTTGGCTTGTAGATACAGCCAGCAACCGTTTTGTGTGGGTTTTTTATGCGCAACAAACTAATGATGCTGACATTTGCCGTTGCCGTGTGAATACACTGGCAGGATATGGCGTACTTGTTTCACACGATAGGAATTATCGCTCCTTCCAAGAGCCTTCCGTCGACTGCAAGTTTATCCACAATTGTAACTGCTTTACAAAAAAAGTATTGCCAGTCAATTTCTTACGAGTTTGAGCATGTAGAGGTAAGTGACCACTGCTGTGGCGGCTTGTTTGCTTATTAAATGCAAACAATGGGCCACCTGAAAGTCTTCCTAATTAGTTCCGGACTCTAGCGCGCTGATGTTTTATAGCCTCATTCTTTTTGCTTTGGTGTGTAGTCATCGGCTGTCCGAAAATGGTTTGCCCACTATATCGAGTCCATGGAATTTGACGCCACTTCAGCAAGGCTTGAAAGATCCCACGAGTTGCTAGCGAAAACAGAGATTTTTGAGCAATTTCTGCAGAAAAAGCTTCCCAGTGTAAAGCGATATGGACTTGAAGGTAGTGAGAGTATTGTCGCACTCATGGATCAACTTATATACGAAGCCACGCAGCATGGTATTTTTGACATTGTCACCGGACTTTCACACCGTGGGCGCATGAGCATTCTTGCTTCACTATTTGATTATCCAAAAGATGAGCTAATACGAAAGTTGCGTGGAGGAAGCGAGTTTTCGAACGAGGCACCATTCAGCGGAGATATGCTTGTTGATTTAGCAAAGCCAGTTACGTTATCGTATCCAGACACTACCGCACCAGTCAATGTAGATATTCTTTGGAATGCATGTCATCTCGAATCAGGGATGCCTGTGGGGATGGGAAAAAGCCGCACAAAGGATTTAAACATTGCCAAAGCTAGACAGACTCAGAACCACACAATCGGAGATCATGTGCTGCCAATATCGCTTCATGGAGATTCAAGCTTTGCCGGACAAGGGATTGTAGCAGAATCCTTGGGAATGTCTGGACTGGCCCATTTTACAAACGGAGGCACTATACACATTGTGATAAACAACCAGATTGGATACACGACACCTGCATCACATACAAGGACTACACGCTACTCTTCGGATATCGCAAAGTTTGCGGATGTTCCGGTTATACATGTGAATGGAGACTACCCAGAGGTAAGAATATGATATACCATGCATTCTTGCTAGTCCACAAAAACAACCGCCAAGTGGTTGTCTAGCTTCTCTACATTATCTAAATTGTCTTATATCGCTGCTGAGTTTTGCATGTAGGAGATGGCTGGGGCGGCTCGTGTTGCCGTTGCTTATCGACAGAAGTTCAGACGGGTATGTATGAGACGCAAGGATTTTCAGGTTTCATTAAATCGAGAAACGCATGCATTTTTATACTTGAATTTCTGATTATTAAGCTGCTATACAGTGCATGTAAACTATTGTAGGATGTGGTGATTGACGTATGGACATTCCGCAAACGTGGTCATAACGAGCTGGATGAGCCATCATTTACGCAGCCTGCTATGTACAAAAAGATCAACGCACGCAAATCCATACCAGCAGCCTTTGAGGAAAGACTTCTTTTGAATGGCCGATTGACCAAAGAGGAGGTAGATTCAGTCAAGGCGCAATGGCTCGAGTCACTTAACGCGGCTTTTGCAGCATCTGCCACTTGCAACCCAACTGATCCAATGCGTCCGCCTGGATGGGGGCTTCTTGCCGCACCTGGCGACTATCCCACAGAGGATACCACTGGAGTAGATATTGCGACATTGTGTGAACTTGGGGTAAAGTCAGTGACATCAGCAGAGCATATGAAAGTACATCCTCGCATAGAGCGCTTTCATATTAAACCACGGCTGAGAAAACTACAAGAGGGTTTAAGCCTTGACTGGGCCACAGCAGAGGCACTGGCTTTCGGCTCGCTTCTTGTAGAAGGCTACAACGTCCGGCTAAGCGGGCAGGATGTCGGTCGGGGCACCTTTAGCCAACGGCACGCCATGTTTGTGTGCCAAGAGACTGAGCAAGTACATGTGCCCCTCAATCACATAATTGCGGCCGAGGACCAGAATCAAAGATTGGGAAAGCTGGAGGTTGTGAACTCTAACCTCTGTGAAGAGGCGGTTGTTGGGTTTGAATATGGCGTATCTGCAGAAGATCCGTTTACGCTTGCAATCTGGGAGGCGCAGTTTGGCGACTTTTACAACAACAGCCAAACAATTATAGATGGCTACATTGCTTCTGGAGAAACCAAATGGGGACAACAGAATGGCTTGGTTTTGCTGCTGCCACATGGCTTTGATGGCGGAGGCCCTGACCACAGCTCCTGCAGAATTGAGCGTCATCTGCAGCTTTCGAATGACCCAGTCGATGGACACGTCCGCACGTTGCCCAACATTTACATGGCATATCCCACCACACCAGCACAGTTCTTTCATCTAATGCGACGCCAGATGAAGCGCAACTTCCGCAAGCCGCTGATTGTTGCAGCGCCCAAAACCATGCTGCGCTTAGCCAGCGCAACATCTTCGCTGAGCGAGATGAGCCCAGGCACGCAGTTTCAGCCCGTCCTCGATGACATGAATATCCGCGATCCACGTTCGGTAAAGCGCATAATGATAGTTAGCGGCAAGCTTTATTATGATCTGGCCAAGGCTAAGAGCGAGAACCCCCTCGGAGAACATGTAGCTATTGTACGCGTCGAAGAGCTTTCTCCGTTCCCTCGGCAGGAGCTCTATCGCGTGCTTTCGCGCTACACAAGCGCTACAGACTTTGTATGGATACAAGAAGAGCCACGCAATGCCGGTGCATATGCGTTTGCAGCACCTCGCATCACCAGCATTTTGCCAAAGCACACTGAACTGCGCTATGTGGGTCGCTGCGAGTATGCTGCGACGTGCTCGGGTATCGATTCGCAGCAAACCGCCGAGCAGATACAGTTGGTCCAGGAAGCTTTTGATGGCTTGCGCGGACTGGTCGCGGACTTGGTTATTGACAATATTACCATTCAGCATGGTCGCCAACATCAACATCAGCAAAAGTTCGATGAGCCTGCAGCGGCATCAGTAATGTCGGCTAGTGTTTCACACCGCTGGGACAATAGACCAGTATATGCGGCAGCACAGAGTAGCGACCATTAGATATCTGACTAATCATTTCTGATATGTTTTAATTGAAACAAACAAACCTAACAAAAAAAAATAGTCTATAATCCCAGATATACTTTTTTAATTTGTATTTCTAGGCTTCTGCTTCGTAGTTGTCATCATACCACTTTAGCAGCTCATCAGCCTCGTCGTCTGTCAATGCATCGCTCAGATCGTCGTCTTTATCAGAGCCTTCACTTTCGCTGCTAATGGTACCATCTTCAAGATCAGCGTCTGATTCGACCGAGTTTTGGTTGTCAAAGACAGGCCGCTGAATGTATTGCCTCATAAACGATTCTTCTTCTTCCTTAGTTGTAACAGCTCCATTACGCGATTCTTTCTTTGTTGGATGTGGGAGACGACAGCGGGTTCTTTTACATTTTCCTTTTTCAACCCAGTCTGGGCACTCAATGACATGACGATGTAAACATTGGTTTCCCTTAGCGCAATATCCTTTGTAAACAAATGGACGACATATTGGCGCATTCTCATTGACTTTTACATGACTAAACGGACAATCTGTTTTTAAACAGTTATCGTTTTGATAATGTCGACATATCGGCACCACCTCTGGAGAAAGTACATGTGAATAGCGACACTTGTCAGCTAAATTTTCACACTTACCAAAGAGGTGTTTTGTACAAAGTCGCCGTCGTACTGAAGGACGTTTGCGCTTCTGGTTCAGAATCCTCAATGCTTCTACACGTACAAGACTTCCTTTTTTTGTTCGCACATACTTTTCACCATCAATACTTACAATACGTTTTCTTTCTACAGAAGGCGTTGTTGTGGATGCTCGAACTAGTTTATTTCCACGACCTTTGCGTATAAACTCCTCACCATCAATAACCACCTGTTGTGTTTGCTGCTTTATTACTCTATTCGGTGCTCTTGGCCGAGGGCGAGCCGTATATGCGGGTCGTATCATAGCAGCACCACTACCGACGCGAACTAACTTGTTGCCGTAGCTTACATATCCAGTTGTTACACTGTCTGTAGAATCGCCTTCTTTACCGGAATATGGTTGCGCATGCTTCACTGTAAGCTTCAAATTGTGTGAAGGACGAACATGTGGCCTACCCCGCCGTGAAGTAGACCAAATTGGATTGTATCTAGGGCGCGTCTGCTGGTATTGTTGTCCCTGGCGTTTGCGCTGGCTGATTGCTGTCTCTAACTGCTCAATTTGTTTTTTTAGTTCGTCATTGTCTGACATTGTAGAAAAAAAAATACAAAAAAGAAAAAAAATGAGAGAAGTAAAGTGGATTGGTTGATTGAGAAGTTGCACTATTAAACCCCAAAATGTAATTGGGTTTTCAATCTGTGGATTAACTAAAGCAAGCTTCAGCTAACCCACGATAATCCGACTAGGCTACCTCGGATTATAGCCGCTGCCAGTCTTCAGATAGAGTCTACGATGGACTGCGTAATCCTTGAACATTGACACAGGTATATTTTGTTATCCCATTTTCTTTTTAGCGCTATAATACATTTACTGCTTCTCGCATTGTATGTTGGATTTAACCGTATATGATGAATATTAGTTAATAGAACATGCTCCATCAGCGACATTTTAAAGAACTGCATAGGTATCTGTTGCGAAAGGTGCGCGACTATCTTGAGCAAGTGGCTTTTTTAAAAGAATAGTTTATCATAAATAAATATTCGTAAGGAATCTACAAACAACTACTACATGCGATTCCTTTTTATAGACGTATGCATACACCCTTTCAATGTCTTTTTAATTAGCTCGCATTGAAGGGTGATGCATCACATCTTCAGGGATGCTCTCAGGGTGATTGTACCATCCCTTTTGTCGGCCGACTTGGCTTTGCCCATGGTTCATGTCCGGAAGCCATCTGGCCTCCGCAACATATCTTTCAGTCTCTATAATCTTTCAAGAGACTATAACATAATACACATTATTAGAAGCATGCATGCATGCAAGAAACAAAAGAAATAACAACCGCAAGTAATTTATTGTGCAAAATTGGGTTTCTCGCTAGAGAGAGTCCTCTAGCATAACAGACATGATTTTTGTCAACATACGCTTAATCTTCTGTTCTTCGTTGTTCACTCGCCAGATACGTGCGAACTTTGCTGCAAGGTTTTCCAGATCATCCCGCTCATGAACGTGAATAGGTGCAAAGCGGTTCTCACTATACGGTATATTAACCGAAAACACATGGCGCCCACGATCCTCGTCGTGTACTTCGTATTGACGACGCAGGTAGCTGGACGGTATTGTCCCTGATTGCTGTGTGTGGCCGTCATTGGAGCTCGATCGAGAGAGTGGTCGTGAAAGTGGAGGTGTGTCAGGTTTCAGTGTTGGAGATCTGCTTGGGCTGGGCGGAGCCACAGACCTGGAAGGCCGGGATAATGTCCGTGCATTCGCCTGCCTTCCGCCATTAGGGATGGTTGTAGTTGTAGGGTCGGTTGCCTTTGCGCCTTTGATTTGACCACCAGACAGGTTCCTCGCCGACTGCTGCTGTTGCTGCCGCTGCTGTTTCGGAGGAACTGGTGATTCTCGCCCCCGAGCTACCAAATTTGATTTCTTTGTGCGAGACGACTTTCCTTCAGAATTGGCAGCAGCCTTCTTCGCCGACCCGCGTATAGAGATCCCCTGTTCCGGTTTCCCGTTCCGAGGTACCGCATTTCGACGAGAGCCAACGGACGCACGGCGTCCGCCATTAGCAAGATTGTCGCTGGTATCACATTCATAGTCTTTATCGTCATTGAGTAGACGCTCAGTTCGATCCTCTCGTGTTAGCTGCGGCTTCTTCCCCTGTCGGCGGCTCTTTTGTTGTTGCTGCTGATGAGAAGTTACCGAACGTTGTGGATGTTTCAAAAGCTCATCGGTGATACTCTCAAAGGGTATTTCCAACCCACCATTTGCAACAAAATTTTCCCACTCCATCTCAGGACTCGACCCTCCATACTCGTTGGCCTCCTTATTCAATGTGTCTTCAAGGTTGGGTAGCGTAGGTGGCTGTACCGGCTGCTGCAACTGATTCTGAGGCAGAGGCGGATGGTCATCAGCTGAGCTCTGTCGGCGATGTGGTGCACGGTAGCGCTCAGCACCAACAGAACCTGACGGCGACTGAGGTGAAACCTGTTGCAAACTAGAACCATTTGCATGCAAAGCAAAAGGTTGCCTGCCATGTCTCAGCCCAGCAGCGACATCTGCAGCTGCCTCGTATGCATTAATACCACTGGCCTGGCGCCTAGCAAACTGATCGTACGAAGCAGACATCTGCGGACGTGATGAAGCATTGCTATCTCGTCGGTTAATGGTAACGTGCGAAATCCCCTCCTTGCCAATCTGCTCAATCCCAAGCCCAGTATTAGCAGTGGTGTCTCTGGTGTTATAAACAGAAGTCGAGTTGCGCCGAGCACGCGTATTACTGCCTTCTATCGGTGGTCTAGGACCCGACCCGGCAGTGACATCAAACTTGTCGTGCTCCCAGCGGTCGATCATATCTGCGCGTGCACGACTGCCTGAGGGAGTCGAGCCTCGCCAGTTGCGCGCCCGACCAATACTCCCCGAGCGCTCAGTGCTCAAGCTGCGATCGCGCCCCTGCCTTGAGCCCCCGGTCATGCTCTGTGGCTGCGCGGTCCCCGGTTGCATCTGCTGCTGTGGCTGTTGGGAATTATATCCAGCCCGACTGCTCGAGCGAGCGCCACGGGACCGAGGTCTGCCACGACTAGCGCTACGAGCGGTCTGATCATTGCGTGCCACACCATTATACCCGTTTCCAAAATCTGCACTACCTCTCTGTGAGCGCCCACTCTGACGCAACTGGCGACCACCTTTGTTTCGACGACCACCTGGACCACCTGTGGGTTTGGGCGATGTGCTCATATTACCAACACCCTCGTCCTGTTTCTCAGCAACATTAGGGTGGGGCTCCTCGACAATTGGTTCTTCCATTACCTCATCCGCCCAATCGAGGTGAGAGTCATTGTTAAAAATGCTATCGTCCAGCTCTTTCCCTGTTAGTGAGTCCATTTTTTAACCCCCCCTTGCACTATTATAGTGCTCTCCTTATAGCGCACAACAACAACAAAATAGTAAAAGGTGAAAAAAAAAAGGATTTTATAGAAGAAAATGCGAAGAGAAAGAATGACCAACTGACCTCTCGACTGAAATGTGACAAAAAGAAAAATAAAGACCAGAGGCAATTTTGGGGTTTTATAAGAAAACCCCTTCTTGCCTCTGGAAAAAGAGCAATAAAGTAAGAAAAAAAAAATGCCAACCTAATGGTAAAAAATAATTTGTGGTGGTTATTTTATCAACGCAACTTGACAGCATGGAGAAGCAGAGGAAAGATTAAAACTCAATGGGAAGAAGAGTGGGCCAGGCTCTCTCCCTGCTGGTGCCAACGAAGAGAAGGGGGAGAAGGCGGGAAGGGTGGGGGCTGCATGCATGTTTGCCGACAATTCTTCCAGCACTGGAAGCGTGTGTCAATGCCTGTAATGTTTATTAACCAACGTACATAAGACTAACTGCGTGGTTTTAGGAACCACACGAACAAGCAAATGACCACAAGTGCGAAGCTTTGAGAAATAGAGTAATGGAAATAAGAGGAAATGATCCGCTAACACTAAAAAGAAATAAGCAAACCGTGAAATAGAAGAAAATCGGCTGCTGAGGAAAAGCGGACCCAATTTTTTTTATAGTAGCACCATACGCCGGGCTCCACTGATGCAACAGATCTGATGGCATGTGGTTTCGTCATCGGGATGCCATGTAATCGCTGGTATCAGCACCCTCCACAGTAGGGGGATTGAAAAAATGAATAAAAGAGGACCTGGTCAGGTGAGGAGCTCTAGTTCTCCGACGCCGCCTTCTGCTCACCCTTACTGGCCTCAGCAGGCTTCGGAGAGTTAGCGAGATCATCCTTGTCTGCTTCGGCAGTCTTCGAAGAGTTGCTGAGACCATGCGCGGAAATATCATTGGCTGGTGCATCGGCAACATCAGCGTGAGTGTCAACGTGGGACGTGGCGTCAGAAAGGTGTGGGCTGCTGTCTGACGTAGCAATGTCAGCATCGTCATCGTCAACATCGTGAGCTGTGCGTGAAATAATGGCGTTGATGATGGCATTGCTGTCGTCATGCATATCAGCGTCGGCGCTGGGGCGGTCGATCTTAGGCGATGACTTTTGGCCAGACGCCTCGGCAACGGCCTTGACGTGCTCGTACCACTCAGCCTCAGATCTGCCGTTGAGAAGGGCAACAATGATAACGGTCATGTTGTCGCAACCCACGCCGCCTAGCTCGCTCTCGGACGCCAGACACCGATCCATCATGTCTTCACAGATCTGGTCTAGCTTCTTGCCCTCAACGACCTTGGCGTGGACAAACTGCACCACCTGCTCGTTAGTCATGCAATCCCATATACCGTCACATGCGATTACCAAGAACTCGTGCGCACTGGTGAGTGTGCGCCCCACGACGTCCGGATTTGCCGTGACAATCTGCTTCTCCGCCGGCAGCGTACGGTTGTTCTTAAACTCGTAATCGCCAATTGCCCGCGATAACGCCAGGTTGCCGTTGACCCGCCCAAACTCCACAAACCCGCCACCCGACACAATGCGGTTGAACTCGACATCGTCTGTGGGTTTGTGGTCGTGCGAAAGCGCTTCTGCCTTACCGTCGTTGCTGATGACACAACGCGAGTCGCCTGCGTTGCCGCAGAACACACGCCCATCTCGCGTCAGAAGCACGCAAACCGCTGTGCATCCCGACGAGTCGTTGGCCATATCAGGATTCTCTCGCAACACCCCGTCTGCTGTCAGATATCCAGCCTTAATCGCTTCCTCAAACTTGCCGTTGGCGTAGTTTTCATCCTTGATCACAAAGTTGTGCAGCTCCGCCCCAGCGAATTTTGCCGTTGCCTGCCCGCCATGACCGTCGTATACTGCAAAGAACGCTGACTCGCCGTCTGTGCCGAGCTTCAACAACGTCGTGTGCGCATCCTCCATAGCTATCCATGCAATCCAAGCAGCAAATCAATCATCTGGTAATCAGTATTGTGTTCCCATTAGCTATGCGCCAAAGCTAAACAATTCAGAAACGGAGAGCTGAGGGCTGCCAAATCCTCTCCCACTCCTGGCAACGATTGCACAATGTCAGCCCTCGCAAAAAAAAAAAACAGGGTGGAAAATTTTTTGACAGAAGGCAGACCTGCCCCGTGTCTGCAAACAGCCCCACTATTGCGGTCAAGCTGCAAGAGGATTATCCCACCACTCCATCCATTAAGGCCCCACGCAGCTGACCTGAGCTGGGCTCAGCAGCCATCAAATATATGAAAGCTTCTCCCCCCCACCCGCCTCAGAAATTCTTTAGAAGACATAGCGCACAAACTGCCCCCCCCCCTGGCAGCTGCTTCGTTACGATTTACACAAGCCGCACACGAACAAGCCCTGGTGCAACATAATATTTGACCACTTGACCGTCCCCACATCCTGATTCCCAAGGAGCGCACGCACTGCGCCCAAAGCCGCATGCATGCTTCGCAGAGGCACTGGAAATGGAAAAGCATATCATAGAGACCAAGATGACATGCAGAAGGGTGTGAGGTACAAGAAAAGGAAATTTTGCGTAACATAGGTAGCAGGAGAAGAGAAACATAGCTTTCAAAAAGGCTTCACAGATGTAGTATAGACGCAAATGAAATTACCACAATCCAAAACAATCTCGCTCACATTCTCTCTCTAGCATTAGAAGAATGGCGCAAAGACAACGCCGCCCGCTCTCTAACATAGGCGAGAAAACAAATTCGGAGTAAAATATATGTGATGCTTACAGATTCGCCAACCTTGCATGGCTGAGGCACCGTAGAGGAACCGCTCATCACCTCCCGACGTCGTGTGTTTCTCCACAACCGGCTCTGAGAGTGTCTGACCCATTGTCTTTTAATCAAAAAGTATCAAGAAGGACTCGAGAATAAAGATATCTTGAAAGAAAGTTTTTGGTAAAAGTAGTGCTGTTTTGTTTTGAAGAGGCAAAAAAAAAAATGGTGAATCAGGCTTATAAAATTGCGTCAAGATGACAAAAAAAAAAAAAAAAAAAAAAAAGTAAGAATAGAG
>KZ303488.1:276986-293943 GCA_002705745.1 Coemansia reversa NRRL 1564
AGTAAATACGCGCTTGAAGTAAAGAAAGCACCTCCTGCACTTCTCTAAATGAAGTGTGTCAGTGTAAAGTTGAAGAAAAGAACACGCCAACAACAAAATTCTTGTTAAACGAATGAATTATTTTGTGAGCAGGTCTTTGAAAAGTAGTATTCGCGCTTGCAAGACAGACAGTTGGAGGCATGTTCATTTCTTGCTGTGCGCTGGGCCTTTTGCTTGTGTGAACGCGCCGCAGATTCTTGTCAAAACGAGTCGAAGTCAAATCTTACAGCATATTGTACCATTTTCCATTGTGCTGAGCCGCTAGAGAAAAGGCATACGATTCACACAACTAAGAAGCTGCACGTGATCAACAATTTTGCAGTAGTCACAAAAGCACAGCGCAAAGCGGCGAGGCGGCCTTTTCAACTCTTTAGACTCATTAAACGCTGTGCATCAAGGTGAACCTTAGAATCTCTTAATCAATGGTGCAGAATGAAAGGGCCTTGCCAACATTTGCCGACCTATTACGTCTGCGGGACGTCCGGCGCGAGCGGTTACTTGACCGCCGTGCCAAGCGGCTGGAGAAGAGCTATGGAAGCAGCAGCACTGCCTCAGGATACCCATCTGCAGACAGGAAGGGCAAGGGCAAAGGCAAGCAAAGCGTTGGTGGTAATAGCGCAGGTTCAGGCTACCAAAGGAGCTTGGCTACAAAGTCCTCGAGTGATACAAGCACAACGCTTTCGGTCGATCAACACAGCCAAGTTCAGCTATATGCTAGTAATGAGAAGCCTAGTTACGAAATTGACACTAGTGTCTTGCACGAGATTCAAAACAGCGTAAGCCGCGAGCTTTACCTCCGGCGTACGCTCCTAAACCTGGATCTGGGTCCAGGAAATAGAGCAACAGATGGCGCGAATATAGATACAGAGTCTACACATGTACATAACGGCCGCAGCAATACTTGCAGCGATTACTACGATATACACCCCGCGCTGCGGCCAATGCCAAGTTTTTTGCTTCGACCTGATCTCCAAGAGCACATTAACAAATTGGAGAGCGAAAAATCAACTCGCACCGAGGCTGTTGGACGTTTAGACGGGTTTACTCGGGGTTGGCTGCTGTCCAAGTGCCGGCCTATTGTTTTAGCTACAGTTGCAGGCGTGGTGGCGGAAGAGGCAGTCGAAACTCTGTGTACGGAGATTTTTGCGCTGCTGCGGTCTGACCGCAGCGACGACGATATACAGAGCCAATTACTTGAGCTAGTTGGGTTTGATAATATGGAGTTCCTAGGAAGTCTGATCTCAGAACGGGCCGAAATTATACGTGGCATTACTGCCGAGTCTGATCGAGCGCGCGCGGCAGAGCTGCACAACAACCGAAAAATTCCGGGTGTTCAAGCGATTGTGCGCACAGAGCGGGATGTGGCTATTGAGAAGGAGGTTACTAGAATGCGGCGCAAAGCCAAGCGCAAGGGGAGGGAGGCAGATGCTGTTACGGCTGATGAGAATACGCCTACTGAGGAGCAGCAGGCAGCGCAGATTCTGGGATTCGGGTCCGATCTGCGCCGTTCTCGCGAACGCCAGCTGACTCAACGCACGCCCGAGGTGCTACGGGCAGCGTCAGATGAGCCCCAAAGGTTCCCACATGTCTATACATCCACGCCAGGGGGCCGCGGCAGTGGCGCAATGCTATCAATGTTTGGCACCAAATTCTCACTGCCTGTGGGAACTAAGCGCGATGAGCTTGGGGACCACGAGGAGATCACTATTCCGTTTGCAAAACCAGCAGCTCAGCGACAGACAGAGAGGCCAGTGGAAATTGGTGAGATGGATCCTTTGTGTCAATACACATTCCGCAACTACACGTCGCTTAATCGCATCCAGTCAATTATCTATCCGACTGCGTATGGCACCAATGAGAACATACTGCTTTCTGCGCCCACGGGTGCGGGTAAAACGGATGTTGCGCTGTTGACTATTCTTCGAACCATAGCGCAATATTGCACACCATCGCCCAGTGAACTCGATTGGACTGACACCTCGCGCAAACCTGCGCTGGTTGTGGCGCGTTCCGAGTTTAAAATTGTTTACGTTGCGCCAATGAAGGCGCTGGCAGCTGAAGTGGTTGAAAAGTATAAAAGCCGTCTGCAGTGGCTCGGAATCCAGTGTCGTGAACTAACTGGCGATATGCAATTGACAAAGGCAGAGGTTAAGGCAACGCAGATTATTGTCACTACGCCAGAAAAGTGGGATGTGGTCACTCGCAAAGGTAGTGGCGACATGGAGCTGGTGGACCAAGTCAAGCTTCTAATTGTCGACGAGATTCACTTACTAAATGAGGATCGTGGTAGCGTGCTCGAGACGCTTATTGCGCGCACTCAGAGACAGGTAGAAGCGCGGCAAACAATGATCCGTCTTGTGGGTCTGTCAGCTACGCTGCCTAACTATGTGGACGTGTCAAATTTTCTGGGCGTTAACCCTCATAAGGGTCTTTTCTACTTTGACGGTGGATATCGACCAGTGCCTCTGGAGCAGCACTTTGTTGGAGTGCATGGAAAGGCTGGCACCCCCAGTACAAATCGGCTGCTCAACCGTGTGTGTTACGAGCGCGTCAGCCAGCTTGTTGCCGAAGGAAATCAGGTTATGGTATTTGTACATGCGCGCAAAGATACTGTAAAAACCGCGCAAGCGCTATGCGAGCTGGCTCTGAAGGACGGTGCCGGGGATGACTTTTTGACTCCTGAAGATACCCAGAAACACAAGGCACTGGTGGCGCGTGTAGCAAAGTCACGCAACCGTGAGTTAAAAGAGCTGTACACCAACGGGTTTACAATCCATCATGCGGGAATGCTGCGATCGGACCGCAGTCTCGCAGAGGAATTGTTCGGCAAGGGGTTAGTGCGCGTGCTTTGTTGCACATCGACGCTGGCATGGGGTGTCAATCTCCCAGCTTACGCAGTGGTTATCAAAGGGACCCAGGTTTACGATTCACAGAAGGGCAAATTCGCGGATCTTTCTATCCTTGATGTGCTGCAAATTTTTGGACGCGCTGGGCGCCCGCAGTACGAATCGCACGGTGTTGGGTACATTATCACTACACACGACCGTCTAGCACACTATGTGTCAGCAATTACGATGCAGCAGCCGATTGAATCTCGTTTTGCTTCGAATATGGTCGACAATCTCAATGCAGAGATTAGTCTGGGGACAGTGACCAACGTCGAAGAGGGCGTGGCATGGCTGGGTTACACTTACTTGTTCATTCGGATGCAAAAAAATCCGCTTGTGTATGGGCTCACTGGTGAGGAGGTCAGCGACGATCCAATGCTTGGACAGCGGCGTGGTGAGCTGATACGCAAGGCAGCAATGGTGCTTAATCGGCTACAAATGATTGTGTTTGATTCTGCAACCGGGTTTATGGCAGCCAAAGATCTGGGACGCATCTCCTCGGCATACTACTTGCGGCATGAGAGCATCGAGACATTCAACCAGTTGATGCGGGCGCGCATGACCGAGGCCGATTTAATAGCTATGCTGAGCCGCAGCAAAGAGTTTGACCAGATTCGCGCCCGTAATACCGAGACCCTGGAACTGAAGGAGCTGCTTAAAAGCGCCTGCTGTTGTGATGTGCGCGGCGGAGCAGACAGCGTGCACGGTAAGACGAGCATTCTGCTACAGGCCGCAATCTCGCGCTCGATAATAGAGGACTTTGCGCTGGTTTCGGACTGTGCATACGTAGCACAGAACGGTGCGCGCATAGTACGCGCTTTGTTTGAAATAGCATTGAGCCGACGCTGGGGGCCAGCGGCAGCAGTGGCGCTGTCATTGAGCAAGGCTGTGGAGCGGCGGATGTGGCCATTCGAGCACCCCATCAAGCAGTTTGCAATACCGCAGCACATTTTGCGATACTTGGAGAGTGACAGCGGGGTTATTGTAGATATGGAGCAGCTGTACACAATGGACAGTGGTGAGCTCGGTGCTTTGGTACGCAACCAGCGCTATGGCGTGACACTGGCTGCATATGTGCGGCAGCTTCCGCGATTAGAGCTTCAAGCAGAGGTTGCACCGATTACGCGCGGCGTGCTTCGTGTCACATTGACTATATCCGCGGACTTTGAATGGAACGATCGCGTGCACGGCTCAGCCGAGGCGTTTTGGATATGGGTTGAAGACGTTGACAACACCGAAATATACTACACTGAGAACGTACTGCTTCGTAGAAAGGGGTACCTGGAGCCTCGAGTATCTGTGTTCACAATTCCAATTCACGAGCCGGTGCCCACGCAAGTATTTGTGCGTGCCATGTCGGACCGATGGATTGGTGCGGAGACGGTGACAGCAGTGTCGCTGAAACATCTTGTTTTGCCCGAGCATCACGAGATGCATACGGATCTGCTTGATCTCCAGCCGTTGCCAATTACAGCACTGGGGGACCCCTGCCTTGAAGCGATCTGCCGCGAGCGATTTACGCATTTTAACCCGGTGCAGACGCAGATTTTCCATACGCTTTACCGCCAGCCACACAACGCGCTAGTCGGTGCGCCAACGGGCTCTGGCAAGACGGTTGCGGCAGAGCTAGCTATGTGGTGGGCATTCCGTGAGTACCCACAGCGGAAGGTGGTCTATATTGCTCCGCTGAAGGCTCTGGTCAGGGAGCGTGTGGTTGACTGGGGTCGTCGTGTGGTCGGGCCAATGGGACGCTCACTAATTGAACTTACTGGCGACGTCACGCCAGATCCAGCTTCTATTCGACGTGCAGACATTATTATTACAACACCTGAAAAGTGGGATGTAGTCAGTCGTGCCTGGCACGCACGCGAATACGTGCAACGTGTGTCGCTGGTGATTATCGACGAGATCCATCTATTGGGCAGCGATCGCGGCCCGATTCTCGAAGTGATTGTATCGCGTATGAATCATATTGCAGCACGGACTGGTGCTACTGTGCGCGTGGTTGGGCTGTCGACGGCATTGGCCAATGCGCGCGATCTGGCAGATTGGCTGGGTGTAGCGCAGGCGGGGCTATTTAACTTCCGCCACAGCGTGCGGCCGGTTCCGCTAGAGATGTACATTGATGGATTCCCCGGACGCCATTATTGTCCGCGCATGGCATCTATGAATCGTCCAGCATACCGTGCTATTCGCACACATTCACCGAGTAAGCCTGTGCTGATATTTGTCAGCTCGCGGCGGCAGACACGACTGACGGCGCAGGACTTGATTGCATTTTGCGGCATGGAAGACAACCCACGACACTTTTTGCACATGGATGACGCAGAGATCGAAGGTGTGTTAGCACGCACGAACGACCCGAATCTGCGGCTGGCTCTTAGCTTCGGAATTGGTATGCACCATGCAGGGCTGACCGAGGGCGATCGCCGCATTTGTGAGCAGCTGTTTCACGATCGCAAGATACAGGTGCTGGTGGCCACGTCAACACTTGCCTGGGGTGTCAATCTACCTGCGCACTTGGTTATACTGAAGGGAACTGAGTTTTTTGATGCGCGCTCTGGTGGCTATGTGGACTTTCCGCTGACTGATGTATTGCAAATGGTTGGTCGTGCTGGCCGTCCACAATTCGATGATCGCGCTGTTGCGCGTATTTTTGTTACGGATTCAAAGAAGGAGTTTTACAAACGCTTTCTTCACGAACCGTTCCCCGTAGAATCATCTCTGCATACGCGACTTCATGAGCATATCAATGCTGAGATTGCTGCTGGTACGATCTCCAGTGCGCAGGACGCGGTTGAGTATCTGTCATGGACTTATCTGTACCGTAGATTGCGTCAGAATCCATCCTACTATGGCGTAAAGGATTCGTCCGAGGCTGGTATTAACCGCTATCTATCTGACCTGGTTTCTACATGTTTTGGCGAACTTGAGCGTGCTCAGTGTGCTATTGTCGAATTTGATTATGCACGTGGACATATCGCAGTTACGCCCACACCATTGGGAAAGATTGCTTCACAGTACTACTTATCGCATGCTACAATGCTCACATTTTCCACACGCCTAGAAACCATTGACAAGGAAAACTTGGTATGTGATCTTCTGCACTTGCTTAGTGAAGCTACTGAATGGGCAGAGTTACCTGTACGTCATAATGAGGATTTGCTTAATCGCGAGCTTGAACGTAAGGTACCGTTCCCGATCGCTCGCGGTGGTCGTGTAGATTACCTGAGTCCGCATGCGAAGACGAACTTGCTCCTACAAATGCATATGTTGCGTGGAGAGCTTCCATGTAGTGATTATATTACGGATACTCGCACTGTGTTGGACTCTTCTATACGTATTTTGCAGGCCATGGCTGATGTTGCTTCAATCAAGGGTGACTTGATCTGTGCACTCGCTGTCATGGAACTTATGCAGGCTATCAAACAAGCTGCTATGCCTACTGACTCTCCACTATTGCAGCTTGATCCTGAACCCTCAGCTGAAGCCATTAGGACAATCTCTTCTTCTGATACGCACAAGCTACGCTGCTTGGGTGAGATGCTTGTTATGTCTGATGCCAAGCTACGTTCTGTATTTACGGCAGTGAATCCCGTCGAACAGTCACATGTTGAAATGTGGTGTCAGGGGATTCGCGCTTTGCCATCGGTTGATTTAACCTTCAAAATAGGTTTGGGATCTTCTGTAGCTTCTGGAGAGAGAGACACAAGCAGCACATCTACAAAGGTGCCTACGCTTGATAGCCTTATTCCTCAAACGCAGTACTCGCTTATTATTACACTTGCTTATGCGCCAGCGCAGACTGCCTTTGCGACTCATGGGCTTATAAAGGAGCCAGGCCAAGCATTTACACCCAGATTTGGAAAGACGCAATATGAAGGTTGGTGGATTTTGCTAGCCCAGGATGATGAGCTGTTAGCTGTCAAACGCGTGTCAATGCAAGGACACATTCAATCAGATAAGAGTGCTCGCAATTCCAAAGCATCTTTGGCTATGGCTGATACTTCCAGTTTAAAGAGACATGGTGCTGCTCAGTCGCGTACCACAAAACTTTTATTTATTACGCCAGAGAAGCCTGGCACTTACTCACTGCGACTGCTGTTTGCCAGTGATGCATATCTGGGCCTTGATCAAGAGTTTGAGATTCCGATCACTGTTATTAGTGGTACAAATGGCCATATGGTTCTGCCATCGGATAACTCAGTATTCACTAAAGATCGGGTCAAAGAGTACCAGTGAGCAGTGTTTGTTTTGGATCATTGCCTACTCGCATCTTTACTTTTTTGTGTTGTGATATTGATTATTTAAATAGATTTGCATTGGTTAGTTTCTGGAAACAGTTGAGGTTAACATGTACATTAAAATTTAACCAGTAAAAAAACTATAAGAAACAATACACTGGCAAAATCCAAGGTGTTAAGTTTTTATAGAGAATTTCGATAGCGTAAAATACAGAGCACTAGGCGGATTAAATATACTGTTGTTAGAAAGGTGCAACTGTATTCTAGTCGCTGTCGCTTGCATAGGCTCCAAGCATTCCGCTCAAAGTTGTCATTGTTGCTTCGGGTGACTTCTTATTCTCTTCTTTCTCGGGTAAAGCTGACTTTTTTCTCACATTCTTGACGCCTAACAGCGCGCGCGACAACGCGTCCGGTTTTTTTGTGGACATCTTATTACTGGTTACTGCCTGTTTGATACCGTTTTCCCTTTCAACTGCATCCTCCTCGCGCGCACGTTTAATTCTGCGACCACCAATTGTACTGAATGCTTCTTTAGCAAGCCGCTCATCCTCATCAATTAAATATTGTTCTGCCTCCTTTTTTGCTTCAACTGTTTCTTTCATCGCATCACCACTACTGGCTACTCTCTCACCCCTTGCATTGAGTAGCCTAATCTCATCCAAAGTATCCATTATTTCCATTTCTCTGCGACTCTGTTCAGTTCTGTTTTCAAGCGCCTTAATCGGATCATCCTCTTCTTCCTCCTCCTTTTCTTTTTGCATCTTTTCGTTTAATTCCTTCTCCTCGCGCCAAGGCTCAAAATTACGTTGTGCGCCTTTCTCTGCCAAATAATTGTTGTTCTCCGGATCCGTCTTAAATGTGATCTCAGCTGCGCATCTTTGGCATCTGATATAGAATCGGAACACTTGTATGCTATGAAACTTCTCCCCCTCCACTGGCTCCTTACGTGCATTAAATTTGGTCCCCTTCCCAATCCACTGTCCACAGGTCGAGCAGCGCATGGAAAAGGGTGACATTAACCGAACTTTGATCTGTCGGTTCTTTCCCAGACGCAGCCGCGGAATTTTAGACGGGTCAAAGTCTGGAGGTATGTATTTGTTCAGTACCTTTCGTTCGGACATATTGCTCTATTTTGAATGTATAAAGTAGGTAATGCAAAGCAAGTCTATAATAAGCAGTTGATTTGCTACAAAAAGAAAAGCGTTACCAAACAACCAAAATATTTAAAGACGCTTAGTATAAGTGGTTGTGTATGGGCAAGAGTCACATGACTAGATAAAAACACGCTTGTAGCTTTTAGCCGCACCTGGCGGATTGCTGCAGCTAATGAACAGAAGCTGGTAAGTGCCAGAGATATTTTCTGAAAGAAATAGCTAGGAGGTAGAAAATTATGTTGGGAAGTGTTAAGTTAACTTTGCATAAAATATCAAGTAAGGAATTCTCGTTTCTGGCGCGCTTTGATACAAGCAGAAGGCTGGGTGTATAGGTAAGAGTTATGCTAATATTAGAAACCAAAATTTACTAACTTTTTAAAGCGCATTTTTATAGCTCAACTAGTAGGAAATTAAACAAGTTTAACACCAATTGTACTCTGTAAATCCACATGTAAAGTTGTCTGCGCCAGCAACATCAAGTCAGAATATCTCTACTTTTTTATAGAAGTCTTTCAATTGAGTATCTAACTATACAATTTTATTAAACGTTATTTAATTTACAATTTTATTGATAAATTTTATCATTAATGTTGTAATTGTAACAATGCAATCTATACTTTAAATCTATTGTCATACCGCCTAGCCCAAAGTCTGCTATCTATGGCGCACTTGCAGATAGAGATGGCAAAGACTTTATTTCTTGTACGCTAGGGAGTTCTTCTCAAGAATTTGGGCAAGATTTGTTAGCCTGAATGGGAGAGAGCTGAACGGAATATAGGGATTTATGAGCGAGATAATATTATTGGGATTACTGATGAGTAGTATTTCACTAATTACTCGGCGTATGATATACTACTAAATAGCAAAATTGAAGACACTCATTAAAATATACTGGTATCACTCTTAGCAGCAGTCGAGCATTACTTAGATTATAGTAAAACTGAGCATTGGCAGCTTATGTGAGATAATACTTATTTAATGCTTATAGTAAAAATACCATATAAAATTATTATAAACTATTAAACTAAAAGTTCTAGAGTTTGTTGTTTTTATAGAGTATTTGTGTGGTATACTATCAAAACAATTTAAGTAAGGTACTTGGCTATCTGCTTTCACATGTTTAGGGGAAGATCAGAGCAATGGCTATCGTCTCAAACTGTACTCGCTCATTGGGCTCATATATTTATTAATAACCTTTGCTCACAGTAGCATATAATTTAAGAAGCACAATTAAAACTGCCGGACACCATTTTTGAATATCTAAAAAATGATCAGCAAGCGCAGCAAATAAAAGCATAGCCTCAGACAGGGCAGAGGTGGATGAGAACAGTGAGAGGTTTATTTAATAAAAAAGATAAAATAGAAGTAGTTGGTTTGTTGGTTCTTTGTCATTACTCGAAATACCACCTAATTGATATTCTGTCCTGTGCGCTTGTACTTGTCTCCTTGGAAAGCAGAAACGCTGCTGTTCCTTTCTATATATACATATATATATTGCGGCAAGAAGGCCGACTTGTTATTAAAAGTAGTTAATGTTTTTAGAATTATTTATAATCGTAAAGAAACATTCACAAAACTAGCAAGAAACTGTGTTCCTTTTTATAGTGCTAGAACTGTACTAATAGATGTGCAAATAATGCCATTCTCATTGTATCTGTTCAATCTCGTCCTGCGTTTGTTTTCTCATGATGACTATCATCATCATCTTCATCACTTGGCTTGATTTAGTTTATGGTCATGTCTGTGAGCCATTTGGCTCCCGCAATATATATATATATATATATATATATAAACCAGACAGTCGAAGACTGGAAACATGTGATGTCCTTAAATAAAACTAAAATAATTGTTTAGAATCCTCTAGGCCCAGGTGGATCTGGCATAAGGGCCGTACAGCTCTTCAAGATAAGAATGTCAAAGGTACTCTGAAGTTTGGTGGAGGAAGTCTGATGCTTTGGGGCTGTATGTTTTATCAAGGCATTGGGCTTTCATGTCGAATAAAAAAAACAGCGACTGCTGCATCATATACTGACATTATTAATACTAATTTACTGAACACCATTGAGAAACAACATATGGAACCAGATCAGATCATATTCCAGCATGACAATGATCCTAAACACACATTTAAAAAGGCAACAGTTTGGCTTAAAGTTAACAACATCAATGTTTTAATGTGGCCCGCACAGTCTCCGGACTTAAATCCTATATAAAATTTGTGGTCTCATCTCAAGAGACACCTTGGAGAGTATCCAGATAACCCAGTTAGTATCTAAGAGCTGTGGAACTGAGTTGAAAAGAATGGAGCAATACTGGTGCAGATTACTGCCAAGCATTAATTTCAAGTATGCCAAGATGCATAGCTGCTGTTATTAAAGCTAAAGGTGGCTATACCAAGTACTAAATGATCAGTTCAAATTTTGAACGGAAACTGTTTCTATAGGTTGTTTGGCTATAAAGTTACTTTTCGCGAAAATTTAGTATCATTTGAAACAGCACTAAAAATACTACTAAAACAAATTACTAGTTTGTGGATAACTTATCTCTGGGCGATGAGTTCATCAAAATAAGAGTGGCCAAGAAAGCATAGAAACACTTTCCGTGCCCACTGTATATGTTAACCTTTCAACTTGAAAAATATCAAGTGTTCAAATAATATTATGTGTGCGCACATGAGCTATTAATGAAGTTTTATGTTTATTTATTTCTTGTATAAGAACTTTGAGACAAGTGTAAAAGTAGAACATTATTATAAAACACAAGCTTAGCAAGCAGTTTTCTTTAGATTGAGCGTTTGCCATGAATATTCAAATATCACACAATAAATTTATATTTTTATAAGAAAAAAGTAAGCGCTTGGCGTGGTATCAATAAGTATTTAGAAATACAAGAGCTTCACTCTCTGAATGTTACCTGCTTACTTGGAGCCATTGTCGGATAACTGCGCTACAACCAATGACCGGATGCAACATGACATAGGCCAAGAAAAATTGCAAACCATTTTCGCGTTTCTTCAAGAACCTGTCTTCAAATTTTCCAAAAGCCTTTTTGGGGGGTAGAGTAGGAATTCGTTTGCTAAAAGTGCGATAACGTTCACACAAAACCTCACGAAGAAGTTCAAAGTCTGTATAGCGACGCATAACAGTCAAGTTCTCTCCATTTGTCAAATGAACAATGACTTTAAACTCTGTGTGCACATCCAAACCACTTCCACGAGTAACCCAGCCAATTATTCGCACATCGTCAACAACTGTCCGACGACTAAGACCATTGCTAACAGGAGAAGATGTAAGATGTAGAGTATTTGTATATATACTCTGTGACTCGCCACATGGCATTATTGTATCTGTAGTTGGTTGGCAATAGCTGGATGTAGATCCACCTGTATTAGACAAGTGTCTGGCATCAGATTGTCTGCGTGCATTTTCCATTTCATGCTCTACTTGCATCAGCCGACTGAGTGGCGGACTAGCGCTAAGCCGAAGACTAGACTCCAATGCTACATTTCTCCCTCCTAATAGTGACCCATGTGCGTCACTTGTACTCTGTGCTCGCGCTCTATTTCGCTCTCGAATTTCACCAACCAATTGTGCTACTGGAAGCCGCACCGATCTCGGAGAACTAACCGATAGCGAACTAGAATCTTGCGTCGTTTGCTTGCAATGCGCACTGGTAAGAAACTCTGTTATGCACGGTGTGCGCCGCCACTCATCAATATCCATACAGGCATTATAAAGCTTCTGCTCACAGTCTTCTAGCGTGGACGTATGTTGTTGTCTACTGTTGGCCGATGTGCGCTCATCAATAATTGGTGCTTCGTCGGATGCATCAGCAAAATATTCAGCAAGCCCCATCGGAACACCTCGAGCAGTTCTAAATGTCTCAGATGTTGCACTAAGAGGAGGAGGTACTTGAAAGGCTTCAGAACCATGTTGCACAGCTGCTGCGTTTGTGGATTGGATATCTCCAGCCTCGGCTGGTGTACTGCTCGTTGTGGCGGCTACAGTTGCATGTTTGCTGCTTAATGCTTCATGTTGTATCATATCTAGTGCATCTGCTGCTTGCCGAATGTCTTTACGTAGCTCTGTATATAGTACACCCAACATAAGCTCGTCCATACACTGGCCCATTCCCTTGTGGTCCTCAATCTCAGTGTCTGCCATTTCTTCAAGTCTAATAACTTGAGTTTGTAGCACATGTATACATTGGCTACGAAGAGCGTGGGACGCTTCAACCGCCACTGTCTGCAGCCGCTGAACCTGGCCCAGTGCTTGCATTTGCTGTGTGTTATTCGAGGGCGAATCCATTGTACGCCTTTGCTTGTTAACGTATCTCAAGCACACGCACTGGTATTATATGTCTGAAATATGTGTTTCAATTTTTTTTTACCACTATAAAATACTACAACGCTGCGAAATGCCGCTTTAAAGCACGCCAAGAAACTGAGACTTGCCACGATGTACGATTGGCGCGTTCTTTTTATAAGCTATGCATGAGCCACGAGCCGAGTCGGGAGTAGCAGGCTGAATCGCCCCACCATCAAAGGCAAAGGCTTCAATAAAACAGTGCACTTCAGTGTTCAAGAAAAACAAAACATCACAAAGTCCGCAATAGCAATAAAAGAAACAACCTAGAGTGGGTTAAAAGCCAAAGTCCGCCTCACCCTCGGCTGGCGCATCGAGATCCACATAGGAGCGAACTGCACGCGGATCGCTGCGTGCACCGCCTCCGCTAGGTCCGCGCCCACCGTTGCTACGTCCACGGTACTGCTGGGTGTACATGCCTTGTCCACGGTCATTGCCCATCATGCCCATCATGCCTGGGTTCATAAAGTGGCCACCCATCTGCATCATACCCGGCATCATGCCAGGAACCATACCCGGCATCATATACGGTGCAGCCATCATACCAGGGTTCATCATCATCGGCATCATCTGCGGCATATAGCCAGCGCCGTTATCGCGCATCCCGCCACCACCTCCATGCCCCATGACACCAACGCTTGGTAGTGTTCCGCCTGTTCCTAGTTGCACAAAGTGCGGCGCCTCGCGAACAAAGTTGTTGAAAAACGATATTTCATGCACAAGCGTGTCAGGGACCGCCTCGGGGTGCTTGTTGCGGATATGCTTGCGCACAAACGCGTCGCCTTTAAACAGCTTCGTGCACAGCAAGCACCGGTAGCGGCCCTCGTCAAGCTGCTTGATGTGTGTGTCAAGCACATTGTCTATCTCGCGCTCCAGTGACTTGCCACCCTCCTTATAAAGTCGCTCACCCTCCAGTGGGTAGATGATGACATCGTTGCGGTTGTCAAGGTTACGTATCCAGTTGCCTGATGGCTGCGGGGAGCGGTTAGGTGGAAGGGCACGACGCAGATGAACACGTGCGCATCGCCGTGCAAAGTCCTCAGCATTATCAGCAGTGTGGCCACAGTAGTAGCAGTAGTAGTGCACGCGGCGAAGATACTCGAGCAAAAGGTCGAGTTCGCGGCGCGCTGCATCCAGACTGATATGGGGTCCTTCGTCTTTAGGCTCCTCTTCAATAGCTCCGGACTCCTCTGTCGGCTTATCAACGCTTGCCATAACCACATCCTGGTCCTCATCGGTGGGACTAACGCCATTGCCGTTGGTTTCCTTATCTTCGGCAGAAGTCAGCTCGCCCGCTGCCTGTGAAAGCTCCTTAGCCTTTTGCTGTAGAACAGGCAACGAATGGAATACCTCAGGGTCAGCACGCTCATCAAGAGATTTCACAGCTTCGCGCACAAGCTTCAGATCCATGCGAATGCGTTCCTCGCTGCTCGAAACATCAGGCGCCAGACGCATGCCCGCCGACGAGCTCTTCGAGTGAGGTGAAAAGTGGAACTGGAACTGGTCAATGTTAACATTGCCCAGGTTTGACTGCACCTTTTCCATGTCAGTGCCGTCCTCAAAGCGCACCCAACCAAAGCGATGGTACTGTTTGTCTTGGCGAGGTTCGGAAAGAGCCAGGTATTTAAAACCTGGCTGCTTCTTAAGCTCTTCCTCCAATGTGGACCGAGGAACGCTAGGAGGCATAGTGCGGATAAACAGCGTATGAGCCACAGCATTATCATCTTCACCACTGTCATCTCCCAGGCGACTAGAGCTAGACTGGTCGCGACGATTGACCTCGTGCTGCATAACTTGTTCAGTAGTTGCCGTAAGCGTGTGATTGTCAAGCTTACCAGCTTCCAGATCAGCCATAAACTGCTTCAAATTTTCAGCTTTGCGACCAGAAAGCTCTGCAGTGTACTCCTTGCGCCGCACCGGATCAAAGCGCTCGCTAAACCAATCATCATCCTTGTGCGCGTTAAAGAATTGAGTGTAAAGACGCTGAAGTGCCTTGCGGCGGTATTCCTCGTAGCGCTCTCTAATCTCGTCCTGCTCCAGACGCCGTCCACCATCCTGGGTTTTAAGCCACTCTGCAAAGTATTTGAACGGCACAACCTGCTCAAACGACTGCGGGTCAGGCATGCTGGCCGAGCGGCCTATCATATTACCCGAGTAATGGCCGTCAGATTCGCCGCCGCGACCCATGCGGCCTCCACGACCACCATACCCACGGTATCCGTGGCGTCGATCTCCAGAATCGCGGTCGCGATCACGCTCGCGATCGCGCTCGTAGTGAGGAATATAACGATCACCCTCATCGCCAATCGATGGGCGGCCGACAGGCGAGCGCGAGCGACGACGGCCCATGCGCATATCTTCTGGCGACCGGCTGCGGCTACGGCTGCGGATATCGCGGCCAAATCTGTCACGGTGATCTGGACTGTCTCGGTCTCTGCGGAATTTATCTCTGGGAGACCCAGATGGAGCATCTGCATCTACGCCCCAGACACTGCCACTCGCTGGAGTTGGGTCAGAATCTGCTCCCCAGCCACCGCCCGAGGACGTGGCAATATCACCAGAACCATGAGCATCTTTGTCTTCAAATGACATGACAGAGGTTAACACAGGGGGTTTCAGTTAATTTTGCTGCCTACTTGTGTCTACTAAGCCTTTTGTGTAAGGTATAGCGTCTACAGAGTTGTTCAAAGGCAGTTCGATAAAAGCATAAAAGAATTGAAGAGGTAATAAGTAGAGAGTTCAGATGTAGTTATATACAAAGGGACGAGAAAGGTGTGTAAATGAGTGCAGAGAAAAGAGAAGAAAAGCGTGCATATGTTATTACCGGTATTGTTAAAAAGCAATATACCTCGCATACTAGCAAGGTATTCAAGTAAAGAATATTCTGGGTGCCAGGATAATAAACAGCTTACAAGAGTAAATAGAAGTAAGCAGAGATGGTGTCAAGAGATAAAAATATAATGAGATAATACAAAGGTAAATGCGGACACAATAGCTTGTAAAGCAAAAATACAAGCGCGCTCACACACTCTTCCTCTAAAAGAGAGGCAGAACGCCATGGCTTTTGAAACAGCCTAGTAGGTTAATTGAATGTTTTGGCTCATATTAAACTCCACGACTGTACAAATTTTAGATTTGTACATGAAAATTAAGATAAAAGGGAATAGAACCACAAATACATGCACACGACAGAGTAAAAAAAAAAAAAGAAGAAGGTGAAATATAAGAAAGTATTAATGTGTAAGCTTACCAAAAAGAGGGCGAAAAATGGCGATAAAAATCACTTAAGAAAGAGAAAAAGGCACAGCGCGCTTTGCGACAGCAATCAGGCTTTTTTGAAAGACATTTTCGTAATGGCACCCATCTTGCAATTGTCCCAATCACAACGCGCCACAGTCACGTGGATGCGGAATGAGAATGGCTGCCAATACTGTATTTTGCAAAAATATTGGCGTTTAAAAAAATTATTCTGGCGTCATTTAATATGGCAGGTTTGCGCCATTCAGGTAGTATGTTTGTGTTGTAAACAGCGCCGTCGTTTGTGCATAGGCGGAAGTGCTGTTGGCAGTGTAGTTGGTGTTGGTTTTTGCGGTGCAAACTGATGAGCAGAGGACAGCTAATACCTTTTTACGGGCGACAAGCTAAGTTACATGTATTGTATTGTATTGCTACGTCGTTGCTAAAACCATCTATGCAATGTGTCTACTCAAAACTACTACTGACGTCTTGTTGATCTGTTTCTTGTTTTAGGCACTTCCTATAGCCAAATGGCTTCTCCGAGGGAGTGGCTTATAAAATCATTTTCTCCGTCCGTCCGCCCGTCTGCCCGTCCAAGATCAGATCCACTAATTGTGTTTATGTACACAGCCAATGGAGCTTTTTCAAACATTAAAGTTTCCAATTTTCGTAGAATATTCTTTGAAAAACATTAAACTTTATAATAGATAAAAAAAACAAGCATAACACTTTATGATAAGACCCTTCCTTGAGCTGCGGGAACAACGTCTTTGTTTTTAGATTAAACAGTATGCCGTATAAGGTGATAATAAAATTCTGTCCTGAGCGGCAGGCAGCAACGCTGTCATTGCAAAATAGGGCAGGAAAAACATCCCCGCTGTGAGATTAAGCACTGCATACTGAAGAGTAGTGTCCCATTGGTCATGCCAAAGGCATGGTCAATGGACCGAGCCCGGCACTAAAGGTGCATGGGGAGCGGGTTGTAAATGTTTAAAAGACAAAATAGGTGATTCGAGAGTTGATCGATTAGC
>KZ303488.1:296504-360894 GCA_002705745.1 Coemansia reversa NRRL 1564
AGCAGCACTAGCAGAAGGCAGTTCTTAATTAGAAACAGTATTCAACTAATATATTACTTATTCAACATTCCTGATATGCAAATAGACTCCGTTTTTGGCACTCCCTATAGCCAATTGGTTTTTCCGAGGGAGTGACTTATAAAATCGTTTTCTCCTTCTATCTGTCCATCTGTCTGTCTGTCCGAGATCGGATCCACTAATTGTGATTATGTACAGAGCCAATGGAGCTATTTTAAACATTATAGTTTCCAATTTTCGTAGAATATTCTTTGAAAAACATTAAAATTTATAAAAGATAAAAGAACAATCATAATACTTTATGATAAGACCCTTCCTTGAGCTGCGGGAACAACGTCTTTGTTTTTAGATTAAACAGTATGCCGTATAAGGGGATAATAAAATTCTGTCCTGAGCGGCAGGCAGCAACGCTGTCATTGCAAAATAGGGCAGGAAAAACATCCCCGCTGTGAGATTAAGCACTGCATACTGAAGAGTAGTGTCCCATTGGTCATGCCAAAGGCATGGTCAATGGACCGAGCCCGACACTAAAGGTGCACGGGGGAGGCTTTTTTTTTTTTTCTTCTTGTCTGCCGACGCAGACTGTACCCGCAAATTGTGCCCGCCAACTACACACGCCAATTATGCACACAATTTGTTTCTCTTGACGCAAAACACAAGAATTACCTCGATTATCACAAACGCCATTTACTTGATGCGCTAATAATTTTTTTTTTTTAAAAAATAATAGTAGGCGGCAATGATAGTTGTCCGATCGGCTGCAAAAGATATATTTGAAGGCTAAGCCTGATGAAGAAACGCAATATATTTAAAGCACACATGCCTAGAAAAAAAATAATAATTACGCGAAGCACTTCTCACCGCGATGTCTGAAAAATGCCAAAACAAAAAAAAAAAAATACGAACAAGAATGAAGTATGAGTAGCACTTGTTGCATTTATTCGTCGACCTCAGCGGCCATGAGTTCATACATCAAATCGTAGCACTCATTAAGTAGAGACATAACCACGCCCTGACCCTCAGGAATGTGGCCCTCGTCATCAAGAAACTTTCCATCGTTGCGCAGGTTGTCAATACTGGAAAGTTTCATCTGATAGGGATACAAATCACGAACTGACATGGGACCACCGTATTTTTTCACTTCAAGCAGACAGCGCCGCAGAGTGCGTAGCTGGTTATGTACGGGCATCAGAGACTCAGCAACAGGTTCGCTAGAAGAGAGTAGTTTATAGACCAGATTGTAGCACTTGTGCAGCAAGAAGTTTAGCGCTGCCTGAGCCTGTTGCGGCGCAGGATCACCACTTGTATCTTTAAACTGACCATTGCGTCGCATAGCATCAATGTCCTGTAACTGCACCTGATAACTCCACAGATCAGTTTCGCGCAAAGTCCAGCGACTAGTGAGTAATAGTTTCTCAAGTTGCACGCGAATTTCCATTAACCGATCGTAAAGCGGCATCATGTCCTTTGGAACCGTGCTTCCCTCAGCCATTAAATCGTGTAGCCTATCAAAACACTCCTCTAAAAGTCCAACCACCTGTGTTTGCCCTGCGGCAACTTTGCCACTTTCAGAATCAACAAAGCGGTCATCCACGCGCAGATCGTCAATTTCAATCAACCGCTTTTGCAAGTCCTTTGCCTCAGGCATTGCAGAGTCGTGCGAAAGAAATGACAACACAGTCAGCCGCCTCCGAATATGTATTAACTCGCTGTAGACTGGAGTCAGGGCATCGTCAATTACACGTGTAGTCTCTTCAAGTAATGCAAGCTCCTTCTCACATTGGCGCAGCCGGCGAGACACTAACAAAATTTCGGGCCTGGGTGTGTCATTATCCTCATATTCTTTATTTGTTTCTGTGTCAACCAATTGGCGAATCTCTGTCAACCGGATCTGAAATGGACTGAGATCATCTATCACAGCAGCAAAGAATTGCAGGGAAAGTATTAGCATATTTACTGCACATTATCGGCTTAAATGACACAGTACTTGAATTCCAGAGATAAACGCAGGCATATCAGAAAACATGCGTAAGAATAAGGCAAGTGCAAAAAAAAAAGCATGGATACATGTCACATGCACGCGTATGTCATTTATATGTAAACAAAAGTATGTAGAGTGGAGAATGAGATACAGAGAATAGCGCATAAGCGCACGTATCTGCGACGCAAAAAAAACAAAACAGATACATTGTACTGCATAGTGTTCACGTGGATACAAACAGGACAGTATTGTATCTCCGCTACCTTAATAGTAGCACAAGCGCGAAAAAAAAAAGCATGCAGATGAGCAGAGGATAATGCGAACAATACAAATAGGATCTGACCATGACATACACCTTTTAAAAAAGAAAGTTCCAGGAGATTGGACACGCTTGTGCATTATATGTGCGGTTCTCTCCCTTACAAGTGCGGATAAGGCATATGCGGGTAAAGTCGGAATCGAGTGCACTTACCATCAATGTAGATGCCCGTATCATTCATCAATTCAAAGTTTTGCTATACAGATGTAACAATAAAACAAATAATAATTGGCTTAGCAAAGCATACGACAGCTAACAATGGGCATAACAAGTGTGGAGAAGCAGAGATAATGGAAAGAGCAATGCGAGAACAAAGTAGTAGCTGAATGCGTAGTATCAGCTCCAAGTGTGTCGAAAGAGAAAAATTTACCTTAATAGTAACCAGTTGGACATATGTTGCTGGAATCTCCTTATTCTTTCCTAATGCCAAATAGAAAAGCGAGAATAACTGGAAGCACTCGTCTAGCACTGAATCCAGTCTGTTCTTAAAAGTGTCATTATCGTGATGCTCATCCGCCCTTACAGCCTGTAAATGTTTGACCTGTACCAGCAGTTCATTGTACAGTCCAACAATGTCATCTGGACGATAATAATTGCCACGGTCTTTCTTTAACGCAGCTAGTCGGTTACGAATTCCAATTAGCGTATTGAGAATGGGTTGTTCTGCCGAAGACACTGTCTGCTCGACAATTGGACAGCTCGCAGGCTGTATAGGCATCGTCGAAAACATCAGTAGAAAAAAAAAAAAAAAAAAGGAAGCGGACTACTAGTTATTTGTCGCGTAAGAGGTGATAAGGTATTTAGACAGACAGAATCTACAACTGCAACAATACAAGATAAGGGTGTCGTTTTTTTTTGGAAATTGAATAATGGAATTCGTTGTACAAAAGTGTGGGGTGTGTGTTTGTGTAGTCTGGAGAAGAGGCAACGAGCAAACCAAAAGAAAACTCTGAGGCTTGAGACCAAATGCAAGTGGAGACAAATAAGCGGAGGAGGGGAGATTGTTGTTTGGTGGGGAGTTTACTTTTTTAGACCTTGGGAAAAAAAAAAAAAAATTAACATAAAGAGGGCCTGGCCTGAGAGGGTTTTGCACGTCCCGAGCAAAAAGGCGATAATTTTACGGCGCGGTCCCGCATGTCACGCGTGACGTGACGCACCAGCATTACCCCTCTCATGCGCGCTTTGATACGAGCCACGGCTAACCTTACCCAAAACCCTTAGTAACAGCTGAGCCAAGCTTTACCAGTAACAGCTGAGCCGTAGTGGGTTGATCTAAAACACACACACATACAAGAGACTTTGTGTGCACACCCAACACGATATTTCTCCATCTTTTTTCTTTTGTAATATATTCTTTTTTTTTTACTTTTCTTTCCTTTTAATTCTTTCCACTTTTTTTTTTCTCACTATATACACACATATACAAAAAACGCTATGGATACTGGATCGCTTTCATCAACAAGCAGCAACAGTACTACTGAAAGCACAACCAGTCAATCTTCGCAAACAAACAGTGAAGTTAGCAGTACACAACACTCAAATAAAAGCCATGGTAGCGGCACAGTACTTGTACGTACTTCTCGGTCGACCAGTACACGACAGCTAACATCAGTGGAGAGTGCATTATGTGGAGCTACGGCAGGAGTAGTATCACGAGTGATAGTTTCACCATTTGACGTGGTCAAAATTACGCTACAACTGGAAACACAAAGAAGTCCACTGGCGGTTCCACGTGGATTCAACAATAGCGTAGTAGCGTGTGTCCGACAAATTATGCAAAAGGAAGGGCTTCGAGGCTTCTTCAAGGGTAATCTCTCCGCAGAATACTTATATTTGACATATGGAGCTACGCAGTTTCTGGTATTTGGTGCAGTAGAGTCGTGGCTTGAGCGTACGGGCGGACTTCCAAAACAGGCACGATCGTTTGTAGGAGGTGCATTGGCTGGAGCAGTCGCCACATCAACCACATATCCGTTTGATCTCCTGCGCACACGATTCATTGCGCAGCAACTCTCCAGCCGCGTGAATACGTCGATAATAGGGGCCTTTCGTCACATTCATCATGAGGAAGGGCTGCGCGGGTTTTACCGTGGACTATGGCCGGCGTGTCTGCAGATTATGCCATATATGGGAATTGTATTTACCAGCTACGATACTTTGGCTTCGGCTTACCGGTGGGCACGCACTAAAAGCAACTCACGACTGCTGAGGATAATTGATCCAGTGCAGGATGCGGTTGTAGGAGCTAGCGCCGCTGTGATTGGAAAGACTTGCGTTTACCCACTGGATTTGGTGCGCAAACGTCTTCAGATTCAAGGCCCTCATTTGACCAGCTACGCGTTTGGCGGCGTACCAAAGTACAATGGAATGATGGATGCCTTAAAATACATTGTTCGCCACGAGGGTTTCCCAGCACTCTTCCGTGGTCTTACTCCAGCATTAATCAAGGCAGCACCAGCTTCAGCTTCTGTATTTTTTGTTTTTGGACACACAAGGGATATGTTGCTTTCAGCACGGCCATGATTATTCACTAATCTTCCTGCATTCTGCACTAAAAACACAATAGTTCTTTAGTACTGCATTTGTAAATTTAAACACATAGGAATATAATAAGCAATCTAACCAGCCAAAATTAATCCTTGAGAAGACGTGCAAGATCGTCATCGTCCACATGAAGATTCAGATCGCTACGATGCTGCGTGCTTGTGGATGGATCTGGATCATTAGAAGACGGATCAGACGATTGGTGTAATTTTGGTAGTGTCGATGTGTGGGCAGGGTCGTCTTCATCTTTCATCTCACCCAGCAGTTGGTCAACCTCATCAAGAAGGTTCTCATATGGGTCAGCAGGTGCATTTACAGGGGGCTCCTGCGGGGCGTTTACCCAGCGATGCTCTTGGTGGTCAGTCAGAGGGGCGGATTCTGGGGATCCAATCTCAGCCTCATTTTCTTCAGGATCAGCCCTCAGCGACAATTGCACCATATGCTCAGCAATCTCATCATCAGGGCCATCAGCAAGTGTCGACAGTGCAGAAATCGCATGAGGCCTCTCAGTGTCCTGCACCATCTCAACAGTTTCCGGTGCAGTCTCGGCAGCGCTACGAACAACAGGAGTAAGTGCACTACCATCTACAAAACGACTACCCAACGCAATAGTCTGAGCGACACGAGCAGACATTCCCTCAGCTACCAAGCGACCACCAGCCAAAAGACGTGCCGAAGCAGACTCCGCACTACGTGCAATAATTGGTGACGAAGGAAGGCCTGTAGAGATTGCACGTTTAGGATTAGCCAATTCCACACCATCAGTGAAGCGAAACGATACAGGCACAATATCAGCAAAAAAGTGCTCAAGCATTTCGTCTTCCAACACTGCCATACGAAACATACCACGTCCAAGTTCAGAATCTGCCATCTCACTGTATTTAACAGCACGCTGCAAGAAACCCGAAACCGAACGCAACAAACCTTCCTCATTTGTTACGCCATCGTATTGCTCTTCACGCGTACCTGACTCAACATCTTCACCGTGGCCAATGTACAGAATGGCCTCAGACAACTGGAACATTTCCTTCCGACCAATTTTTTCTGGTGCCGTTGCATACATATCAAAGAAAACGTCCATGCGCGTCAATAAATCTGTATTGACTATCCGTCCCAACGCAATAACACACTGCTGAAAAGACACGCGCAGTCCACTCACTCCCTGTTGATCATTCTCATCCAACTCATTGTTGTCTGCAATTGATGGAAGCGGTTGTTTTTCCTCACTCGGTGAAACTTCAGATGTAGCAACTAAATCATTCGACACAGCACTAATAGCATCAGTGTCCTGCAAGCCAACACGACTACGCGGTGGCACAATATCTGCTGTATATCTGAACAACGAACCAATAAACCAACCAGGGTTTTTCAGTCCCACAGCAACCTCACGCGCAAGATGATCAGCACCTTTGCTGCCTACACTGCGATGATTCTGAGCGTGTTCTTTGGCTTCCTGAATCTGCACACGCATCCACGATGAAATCTCAAACATAAAACGCGCAAATCCGTAAATATCCAATGTAACACCATCGTTTACGCTCGTTCCATTATCCTCAGTAGTCTTTTGCGCAGTGTTGCCATTTTCGCTACTTTTACGGGTTGAAAAAAGCACAACGTAGTAGCGGTCGTACAACAATGAAAGTTGCTCACGCGTAAAGCCACTAGCGTCAATAATACTCCGCAGAAAAGTACGCTTCGAGAAATCCTCAACCGAGTGAACTATTCGCAACTGATGTGAGCGCCGCAGCTCCTCAATGCGCGCATGGGTGATGGCAGGGAAGTCGCTATAAGCAACATATAGCAACTCGTGAAATTTTGTGACCTGCCGTGCACGTGCATTGGTAGCGTCAGGATACGCAGAATCTCCAAGTGTGCGGTAGTACTCCTTCAGTATAAACAGAAAGGTACCGTCATCAGTAACTTCCAGCAATGCACCACCGTTGATTTTGAGAATCGCCAATCCGATCTGAAACAGCACCCGTGGGCCTTCAAGGAAAAAGCAGTCCAGCACACGGAGTGCATAAGTCAGTGGCATTGAGTTGACAAACAACGTCAGAAACCATGGCAGACATGCAATTGAAAGCTGAATGTCATTGCGCTTGAAGCTTTCTGCCAGCATTGGCATAGCCTCCTCAGCTAAGCTCTGGAAGATTGCCTGATCCAACGACGCACCGTACATCGATGGGCTGTAGTAGCCGGGTACCATGCGGTTACACATGACAGTCAATGTCCAAAATACCTGCTCTTCGCTCATAAACACCAACATTGTCGAGGCAACAATATTCATTGCCTGACAGTATCCCAACTCTGCATCGTGCAATGAGTACGCGTTTAACACACGTCGCAGCGCAGAAATTCCCTCTTCAGCCTGATATCCCGCATACTCTGGCAGCGAGCGCGTGAGGTCCTTCTCGATCTCTTCAGCACACGGGCCTGGATGTTCCAAATAGTCGCTGACATATTTGTCATATAAACCGCGGTTTTGAAAACGCAAGTACATTGCGCCCGAGCTCAGCTCCCAAATCTCACCACGTAGGTTATTGGGAAGCCCCACACGAATCAACCGGTCAAATTCAGACGTTCTAACAGTGGTAAGATTGCGACCATACTCACGCATATATTTTGCCCAGCGTTGTCGTTTGGGTAGCTCCTTCAACATCTTTGAGTCACCAGGGAATCCAAACTCGCGTCCCAAACACTCTGGTATTTCCGCTGCGGAGACTTTTTCACCTGCAGCAAGTAAAGACTCACTAGCACACGTCTTACAAAATCCTTTAATCGTGTATCGCGTCATCCCAGTTTCGCTGTCCTTAGCGCGTTGTTGTTCGGCAACCATAATCTTCAGCTGCGCACGGAGTGCATCGTACCAATAATTGCAAGCGTTATTGTCCAGTGGCACGCGAAAAGCAATGCGCATCTGGTGCCACACAGTGATTATAAGCTCATAGCAGTGAAGGCCGTTAGTGTCAGTGGTCTGCGCACGCTCAATCCGTCTCACCGCTGCCAATGGAATTGTGATGCGACATCCGCGGAAGCTTTGCGACATGTAACATACAAAAGACGTTGATAGATAAAGTCGACCACGATATACCGTTGTACTACCTGGAACTGCCAATACTGCCGTCCAGATCACAGCTAACAATTCTTCGCTGCGTGGCAATCCGAACTCGTTACGAAACTCATCGTTACGTCGTTGCTCTGCAATCTGCTCAGCAAGTGGCACCCCAACCCGTGCTTGCCTTTCTTCAGTTGGAAGCCTTGTATCTGGATTAACTGCATTCCCATGCTTCCGTACCTGTTGCTGACGCTGTGCAAACTCAGAGTTGAGTAGTACACGTCGCACTGTGTTGGCTGTCAGTTGCGACAACATCTCAAATGTCTCATCACGATGAAATAGATTTGAAAAAGTCAGTCTCCGACCATTTTTAGTTACCACATCGATTGCATCATCGCGTGCACCACCCATTGACCGTGCACGCGCCAAATCTTTTATTTCGCGCAGTGGTATCATTTCCTTCTTCTCAGATCCGAACATGTAAGAATAAAAACACATGTGTGCTTCACTCAAATACAGCCATCCCTGATGCAGCATAAAATTGCTGTGTAGCGCACACGAGTAATACGTCACTAATCGCTCTTCTCGTCCTACTGCAAAGGTTTGTCGGAATGTAGTGGTTGCTGCTCGCATTTTACGATCCACTGCTGCATCCTGTTGTACATCATCTTCTGTAGACACCAGAAACCGTATCTTAGTCACCACAAAGTCTGTCCTTTCCGCTGTCTCGTCTAACTCTGCTACCACTGACATCATGTTCTCTGCCACCCATTTCCAGTCTCCTTCAATTTCAGCTGCATCCTCTTCAACTGCTAACAGAATAAAACTGATTGCCAATGGCTCATTTCGATATACTATACGATAAGCCGGTGGTTTTGTTTCAAGCACATTTTGGATTGTTGCTAGTACACTCTTTAGAAAGGCGCCGCCCGTTGTGCTCACTGACTGTTGTAAAACAAAATTTTCAGTTGCCTTGACATCATTCCAGAATGCGCTAGGCTCAGCAGGTGCTGGCAACACAAACATGGCCCCCCCTTTTTTTTGTAACTTTTTAAAGTCAAATAGAAAGAGATAAAAAAAAAAAAAAAACAACTGGTAGTGTTTAAAGAAATAAAGTCCGCGCAATGAGCTTCAGACACTTGCTGCAGATACTTGCTTTTTTCTAAAATAAAAATCAGTCGCGTGCAGAGCCACCCTTTTGGTTGCGACCTTCCAGACGGAAGAATGACTTGCGTTTCCTCTTACGACGCGCATCAGCTTCATCTTCTTCTGCCCTGCGCTTCTTTACATACTCTGCCTTTTGGCGCTGTGTCTTTTCGCGTTGCTTCTTAGTCTTATCCTTGTGAAGAAGATTGATCTGACCCAGTAAATCCGCAACGCGCTTGTCATGCTTGTCCATAACCACTGCACGCGACGCCCCATTGTCAGTCTTAACATGTTTGGTCTTAGACTTGAAAGGCAGCTCAGCCTGCACAGATTTGGGAATGCGCAGTGGATTAAAGCGCTTGACCACACGCTCAATGGGTTTGTAGTGCGAATCCTTCTTGTTAGGCACTTTCATGTCCTTGCTACGGCGGATCTCCGCCACTGTGCGCATATATGTGACCGACAGTAACGACGTGATCGGGTTGTAGAACTTCTTGATCGGAATCGTGTGGAATGCCCGCAGGAACACAATATCGCTAGCTTTGATCCTGTCCTCAAATGTAGCCCGGAACACTCCGTTGTTGCCAAACGCCTTCTTCACCTGTCCACGAATCCCACTGACTGTTTTTAACGATGCGCCCTCAAACTTGGCCACTTCCAGCGACGAGTTGAACATGCGCTTGATGTATGCCGTGTGTTTAAGAATCTTCTCCGGATATCCCGTCAGCTTGATCTTCTTGACAACATCAATTGCCTGACTGTTCTCCAACACTGTCCCTGTGGCCGCAATGCCAAATCTGTGCTGCCGCGTCAGATGGTAAGCGCAAAAGCCCGTACCCGGCTGTATAAATGGCGCATATACTGCTGCACTACAGTGCATGTGCTCGGGCGTGTACTTGAGCATGCGGTTCTTAATTCGGTCGTTCATAAAATACGTAGGAATCGTCTGGAACCGTCGCCATCCTACTGACACTACAATCGGATCGCCTGTCTTAAGGATCTTTGGATACCAGCGGTGGCGCTTAATACGCAGCGTGATCAGCGACAGTCCCTCCTCATTGGAGATCCCGCCCACTACCACAGGCAGATACGGGTTGAACCCTTGCATAAACTCTGTCGGCATATCCTCAATCACTACTCGCACGTACTCGCCTGCCCACCGATAGTCGATTGATGACAGCTCATCCATGGCCAAACGCGTGTCATCTACGTACTTTTGCAGCACATCCTTCTGCTGCTGGTAAAAGTCCTTTTTCTCTTCGTCCTCGTCGTCCGACCCATACAGTCGCTCAAATTTGTTTTCCAGCTTCTTCATCTTGTCCGCTGGCAAACCAAACTCGTTTTCCTCTTCGTCGCCATCTTCTTCGGACTCATCCGCTGTTCCCGAAGCTTCATTATCGGACTGTTGCTCGCCATCAGATCCAGCCTCAAGATCTTCAAAATCACCAGCGTCATCCTCATCATCGTCACCGCCTTGCTCATCCTCGCTATCGCCTGGATTTGTGATAAAACATTTGCGCAGCTTGTGCTCATCCAGATCAGTATCCACAACCAGCGACTTTGCATTATCGTTGACGTTCATTATTTCTGCTGAATCGTCTTTATCTTCCAAGGTCTTTCCATAAACAAGTTCCATAAGATTGATCCGCTTAGAAGCTGTGTGTATCGGTGCCAAACGCTCCACGTTTTGATTATCGTCGGTATCGTCATCGCTATTGTCGCTGTCATTTGTATCTAACGCATCAACACGGCGTAGAATGTCTTCCTCATCTGCACTATCAATCTCGCTATCAGACTCATCCGCACTGCCTTCGCTAGATGACCCATCTCCATCGACATCGCCAACAGTACTTGCAGCGTCACTATCACTCTCAGAGTCACTGTCTGATCCATCTGTATCAGAGTTGTTTGAGATAAAATCGACCCCTTGAATATAGTCAGACTCAGCAGGCCTGCGAACCGAGTCGGCAGTCAAAGGCTTGGCACCTGAGAACAAGTTGAACTGTTCACCCGCCAAGCGGTCTGATATGGTACCAACCTTTTGCAGCTCACCCAGCATTCTCTCGCCCTCTCCTGCCTCGGCCTTCTCCTCGTGACGACTTTTCTTGACGTCAATGTACACAGCGTCTTTATCGTACATTACGCCGTTAATCTCAGACATGGGCGCGTATACCAGCTTGTGGCGCTCGTCCAGGCGTTTGCGCTCTTTGTCTGGAATCGGACACGGATCAGGCAACTGCTCTGCTTGATCAATCCGGTAATCGCCGGCTCCTGGAATGTGTACGCGATCCCCGCCCCTCATATGCATGCCGCGCAAATACCCGTAGAGCGCCACTGTACGGTTGGCCTTGGGATTGGTTTCCAGCACCTCGGGATCAGTCAGATCCTGTATGCGGTCCGCCAGCATATAAGGATGCGTACTGCGCCAAGCCAGTGGCCGCAGCTTCATAACAGAGACAAAGCGCGAGAGATTGAGAACCTCGCGATCCAGATAGCGGCCGTTCTCAACTCCTGACAGGTAGAAAAGCTTGGCCCCCTCGTATACCTCCGACCAAAACCTATGTTTAAAGTTCTTCTTGACCATCTTTAGACGCTTATTATCTTTAAACTCGTCTAAATGTGTCAAAACACCCATGACTTTTGGCATTCCGTGTGTCTGCAAAAGATTGAGAAACTCAAAAGTCTCCATCTCAAATCCAAAGCTTGCGTCAATGGTCAGAATAACCAGATCTGCGACCTTTGCCAGATCAGTCATCGCACTAATATCGTTTGCAGACTCCATAAAAGTCAGTCGCTGGTGTTTACCGGTGACCACCGTGACAGGACCACGTATCTCACTCAGCGTATGCTTAGTGTACCGTCGTATAAGCGACTTTACTAAAGTTGTTTTACCACTTCTTGGTGGTCCAACTACAGCTACTACAAGCGGTGGCGGCACTTTTGGAGTGCGATCGGCCATAGGAACATGGTATTTCTTCTCATCTAACTCTGCTTTTCTTCGTGACATACGATCAGCACGCTGCGATGACTGCATTGTAAATGCCTTGGGATTATTCTTCTCAGCATTCTTCTTCTGCGGCTTCTTAGCACTTGCTCCAGACTTGCGCACACGATGCGCCTTGTGTGTCTGTTTAGTGTCCATATTTCTAGACAGCTCTTTATCTTCTCTATGGGGGTCTCGTCTGTAGTTATTGTGCTGATATGACAAGAAAAGCAAATTCAGAACTAAAGACTGAGCTTGTAGTAGAACCGATAATAAAAAGACAAAATTATTTCCAGAACAGTTGTTGGCGCTTGGTGTTTGTCTCAACTTTTTTTTTTTTTTTTTTGCAGCTTTGAAACAAAATTTATTTATGATTGGCTGATCAAATCGTCGCGTGCATTTGTGGTTTATTCTCGGATGGTGGATCCACACTCGCTGCGGCTATACAGTGGATTGTACAGCTCGTACTGTGCTCTAGTTTGACGCTATGCGACATCAAAAGGTCTTCTACCGACCTCAGCGCCAAAGACAGAAAAGGCCTGTGCAGACTGATACTTTTAGTCAAAGCGATATAGACAACAAGTGTAGAGGCTCAGAGTTGTTTACTTATTGGCATGCACCTATAAAATGACTTGAACCTGGACTATCTGACTTTATGCGCAGAGCATGCACACTCTCCTTCTCTCATCCCCTTTTCCCCTCCTCCATACTTCACGCTACAATATTTCACCCAAGGTTAATTTTTTTGCCACGCCAAAGCTCTTCCTTCTTTTCTTTCTCACTGTCGCTGCTGTTATCAGTCTGTATTTACCCACCTTTTCTGTTGTTTTTGGTAACAACTCTAATTTCTACACCAATGTCTCTTGCGCAGGAGCAGACTTCCTTCGCCACCGCGATGGATGGCCTGCTAATCTTCTTGGATAGTCACAGTGCTCCCAAAGAAGAAATCAACCTGTCGAGCTTTAAAACGCACTTGAAGCAAGTTTATAGCGCACAGGATGGAATGATCGAAGAGGATAAATACTTGAATACAATGAATTGGCTTTCGCAAATTCAGGCTATGACTTTTGAGGATGCTATGAAGCTGTTAGAGATTCTATGCCCACAATTTAAGGGTATTGGCGTGGGCAACAGCGCTGAAAATGAAAAAGATATAACGACAGCAACCGGATACACCGGTAATATTATTGATGAATACGAGGAAAACGCCAATATTCAGACGGTTCCTGATGCAGATACGCGTTCTGATGTTGCTACTGCATCGCTGGATACGCGCTCTCGTCGGCGCACCTCTCCTGTAAAAAGATACCAAACATCCTCAACAGCTGAGGGAAGTAGGCTTCGTGGTCGGAACCGTGCTGCAATGACAAATGAGGAGTACGACGCGTTAGCAAACAATATTCAGCCGGGGCTTGTCGATGACATTACCAGGTATGCGGCACAGACTGGTATTGGTCCATCACACTCTGCTGACACTGGTGCAAGCGAGCAGACGCACAAGGACTATCCAACTCTATCGGATCCGGTAAGTTATTATGCTTGTTCTTTTAAAATCTATACTATTCCCAGAGTGCGACCTGCTATCCCAGCTTTTGATTATCATTTTTGAGATGCAGTGATGTCAAGCAGAAGCCGCCTCCTGTATTTCTGGATGCTCACAGGTCCTCTATATTGCGTCATTGGAACTGCTAAAGCTGGGAGTAGAGATGTCTGCACTTTCATTTATCGTATTTTATTTGCACACGCGCAAAGCGCCTCCTTTTCTGTAGAACGCATACATTTATTTTGCCTCATTGTTGTATGCTTCTCCTCTGCTCATTACGACACATTTGGAAGTTTTTGTATTTTTATTCTGAATAACTACCCTAATTAGGAACGAAGTGGATTCTCAACGCCTCATGTTAGCCGCAAGGCTATCAGGAGACATATGTGCACAATTGGCAGGCCCTCCCAGTCAGGGGTCCCTGGCTCATACAATAACATGCCCATTAGTCCTGATAGCTCATTTCACGAGCCGCACTCGCCTATACGCGAGATTTTGTCGCCTGCGCGTTATGCAGAGCATAATGATGAGAGACAAAAGCAAATCCAGGAACTTTTGAACAACAATATGGAGCTGCAGAAGTCAAATAATGAAAAGACCCGGCGTCTGGAGCTTGAAGAGAGTCAGAACGAGAAACGTACCGCAGGGCTGGAGCAGAATCTAGACGAATGCAAGGCTGAGCTGACAATGAAGAAGCGTGATATCGAACGTCTTAAGCAGTCCGAGAAGAACTATTCCATAAATTTGAAAGTGGCTGAAGGCGAAATCGAACGCCTGGGTGTTATGTTGTCTAATGAGATGGCAACTTCAGCCGACCTACGGCATCAGCTTGATAAAAAGACGTCGCAGGCAGCTGAAGCAGATTGCCGGGTTTTGGATAGCCAGTCGGAAATTATCAAGCTTAAGGCTGAGCTGAACAATAACTTTCAACAGCAGGAGCAACTAGCCAAGGAGTATCGTCGCTTGAAACTAAAGTATCAGGAATTAGAGCACGAGCTCCGTGCTGCACACGAATACAGGGACGAGGCCCAACAAACTCAAAAGGAGAATGCCCGCCTTAACGAGCAGGTTGAGACCTTGAATCGGGACCTGAGTGAGCTTCGGTTGCAGTTGCAGCAACAACATCAACAGTCTGAGACTGCTGGCTCTGAACAAGATATTGTAGACGGCCAGCGACTTCTCCGTCCCAAGTACCGGAGTCTACAGGATGAACTTGCTGGCAGTGAAAACCAGGATCTAGACGTTGACGATATTAACTACGCAGCCTTAGCATCTACAGATAAGAAGCCGACGCTTCTTAAGCGTCAGATAACAGAGCCGAAGACTATAAGCGTTGCAGTAGGCCCAACTGATACTGATACACGGGATCTAGGCGATGCAGCTGTGCGTCAATGGATCTGCGATGCGCTGAGCCGCTGCTCATCTGAGGACCTGGTGATTCTTAGCGAAGTATGGAAGCGCATTGAGTACTGCGACACTAGTACTGAAAAACAGGGTGATTTGCGCCACGAGCTTATTGAGGTGTTTATGGCGCCATACAAGTACGGACTGAAGGAAGCTATCCGCAGTCGCTCCAACGCAACTCTCACGCGTATTGTCGACAATGTTGCAGGTGAATACAATGGAATGCGCCTGTCTGCTGGTCACCAGTATGGCAACAAGACCGGCCAGCTTAAAGGGTCAAATGGCCTAGTTCAGGTGCTGGCAACCGGGCAATACACAACGGTGGCGATTATTCTCTATTCGGTTGTGCTATTTTGTCTCGGGATTATCACGGCCAGCTACTTTAACATTTCACAGCCTCTTGCAACATCTGTGCCATTTGGAGTTACCAACGGCACTGCAGCTACTTCAGCCCAGGACTCGGCTGACGGCGGCGCCATGAATATTATGCGGCATATACTTGTTGTTGATGACACGCCGGTTCACAAGTACTACACACCCCTTCGCAAGCGTAATCCGCGCTCGCGGTTTGGCGAAATTCTCTTCTACTGGATGGAGACGCTGCTATGGGATGACGCTGACATTCAAGTCCCGACATGAGTTAACAACGGGGAAATCTAGTATATGTCTTTTTTTTTTTACCGACGGTCTCGCTACGTGGTCTCGAGACCATCGTGCACACACACAACCACTGCCAATTTCTTTTTTCTTTTTTCTTTTTTTTTATTTCTGTTTTTAAACCCAAACTGCCGTGATAATGTGATTTTGATTTGGTGCTCATCACACCCAACCAACCAACCCCCTGCAAGCCTAGTGAAAAATTCTCTTGAGTGTGTTTGAGTTGCAGAATGAATCTGCATCGTTAATCTGTGTCTTTATTTTTTTTTTTTAGTTTGTCGCTGCAATCTGCCTCTCTCACTTGGAACATTAGACCTTTGCGTCATCATCTGGAAATTCTGCGTAGACTTACTTGCAAGAATTCAGAAAGTTTCGAAAAAAAGTAACAGCAAGGCGAATCTAAAATATGCCGCCGCCCTATCATCAGCCACGTCCGGAGATTGTGCTTAAGCGCGCAGAGGGTAAGTTGAAAAAGAACAGCACCAGAAGACCCAGTTTCAGGGTACCAGGTTGCGCAACATAAAAAATGTTACCTTGAGATATTCGGTTTTTAGTAGATTACGCCTACTAATTTCAGATTGCAAAATTCCAAGGGATCTAACAACGCTTTATTTCCAGTATAGAGCTTATCAATGTGGGCCAGTCAGTCGGAGCACTTGAGACGCTCTACGATGCGTTAATTGGGCGTCGGCTGCGCAACGCCAACGCGAGCAACACGGAGCCGTACATCCGCAAGTTTGTAGAGCTTTGCATTGAGCAGCGGCGTGGTAAGCAGCTCAAAGAGGGGCTGACACAATACCGCAACATTGTGCAGCATAACAATCCCGAGTCACTGGGCACAGTGGTTGAGGGTATGTTGACAGACATTACGGCTCGCGTTACAGCGGCGCAGAAAAGCGCGGAACAAGTGACAGTAGGGCTTATTGAGGATTTGGATGAGGGCGAGACCCCGGAGAACATGATTCTTAGCCTGGTCAGCGGCGAGCAGAACAAGGACCGCGCGGACCGCGCAGTGGTAACACCATGGCTCAAGTTTTTGTGGGAGGCGTACCGCAACCTGCTGGACATTTTGCGCAACAACGCGAGATTCGAGAAACTGTACCAGCGGATCTCTAACAAGGCAATCGACTTTTGTCGGACGTACGAGCGTAAGACGGAGTTCCATCGTCTGTGCGACTTGCTGCGACTGCATCTGCAGACAATTGCCAAGTACTCGCATCAGCAGAACTCAGTGAACATGGCGAACCCCGAGACTATGCAGCTTTTCTTGGACACGCACTTCCATCAGCTTAACACGGCGACGGAGATGGAGCTGTGGCAGGAGAGCTATCGCTCGGTGGAGGACATCCATAATCTGATCCAACAGTCAAAGCGGCCTATCAACCCGCAGGCTATGGCAAACTACTTTGAGAAGCTCACACGCATTATGTACGTGGCCAAGAACCCACTGTTTCTGGCGGCGGCGTGGCACCGGTACTATAACTACATTTTCCGCCAGACGAAGATATTTAGTGCTGAACAGCTGCAGAGCGTGGCGAACAACGTGCTGCTATCGACGCTGGCTGTGCCGATTATCACTCCATCGCCGCGCGTGCTGGCTGCGACGGCCAAGGAGAACAAGCACCGCACGCAGCGCTTTACCAGTCTGCTGTTCCTCAGTGCTGCGCCGACGCGCGTCAGTTTGGTTAACGATTTGGTTAGCGGCGACGTGCTTACGCGCGTGCTTCCAGCGTTGCGTCCGCTGTACGATTTGGTTGAAGAGCAGTTTCATCCGTTGTCGATCTGCAAGAAGCTTGGACCCATCCTATCGGACCAGATTTCCACTAACGAAGATGTGGCCAAGTACGGCACGCTGCTGTGCAACGTCATCCTGACACGCCTGTTGCAGCAGCTGTCGCAAGTGTACGCTTCGGTGCAGCTGGACTTTATCTTTGGGTTGGCACGCTTCCCGGAACCGTACTCCATGAGCGCTGCAGAGATTGAGCGCTTTATTATGCACGGCGCACGGCGTGGCGAGTTCCAGTTGCGCATCGACCATCAAGCGCGTTCCGTAGTCTTTGATACCGATCCATTTGACAGCTCACAGTCACTGAGCAACGGCGCGCAGCTGCAAGCGTCGCCATCCGATCTGATGCGCTCGCAGCTCAGCTCTTTGGCCATCTGCTTGTCTAATGCGCAGCGCGTAGCCTGCCCCGAATACGTCGCCGAAAAGCACGAGCGCAAGCAGGCCGCAGTGACCGCTGCGTTGCAGCACATGACCGCTGAGCACCGCGAAGCTACTGCACGCAAGCTGGTAATTGATCGCAGAAAGGAAGTCATTGAGAACGCTCTTGCGCGCAAAGAGCGCACTGAGACGCGCGAGCGCGCTATTCGGCTGCAGCGTGAGCAAGAACTTGAACGCGAACGTCTTGCTGAGGATCAGCGCCGTCGCGAGGCGGAGCGCATGCAGAAGGAGCGCGATACCATACAGCGCCAGGAGGCCAAGAAGCTGGCCGAGTCTATTAAGGTGAAGGCTGGCATTGACGTTAGCATTGACGACCTTGAGCAGATGGACACGTCCCGACTGCTAGAAATGCAGGTTGAGCAGATTGAACGTGAGAAGCACGACATGCAGGCGCGCTTGAAGGCAATGGCGCGCAAGGTTGAGCACACTGAACGTGCTTACCGCAAGAGCGAATTGCCGTTGCTTGCCGACGACTACGACCGCCAAAAGTTGGCAGATCGCGAGAATCACGATGCTGCACGCGCTGCACAGTTGAAGCAGGCTAAGGACAAGTACACCCATGATGTTGGCCAGAAGGTGCGTTTCTCTCATATGTATGACGACTTCAATTCCCTGCGCTCTCGTCTCGATCAGGGCCGCTCCGAGGCGCTGGCTGCTGAGCGTAAGCGCGTACGTGAGGAGCTTGCCCATGCTCGCGATGAGCGTCTTGCTGAGTACCGTCGTGTGAAGGCTGAAAAGGACGAAGTTGAGGCTAAAGAACGTGCTGAGCGCGAAGCCCGCGAGGCTGAGGAAGAAAGAGCCAATGCTGCGAAGGCTGCTGAAGTTGCTCGTCTCCGCGAGGAAATGGCTGCCCAGCGTGCACGCGATGAAGAGGCTTTGAAGCTGCGTCTTGAGCGCGAGCATGAGGCTGAGCTTGAGAAGGACCGCGCTCAGAAGGCTGCAAGCAAAAGGTACATCCCGCCTAGTCGCCGCGCTGCTGCTGACACTGGCTTTAGGGCTACTTCTTCTCCTTCAGCTGCGTCGCCTTCTCCTGCTCCTTCTAACACAATGTCATCTAGGCCCAGTGCGTCTCCTCCTGCTCCTCCTGCAAAGGGCAAGTATATTCCGCCTAGCCGCCGCAACCAGATGCAGTAAGCTCTATCATTTAGGCTTTTTATTGACATGAGGCGAGGGTCCGGTGTAGTGGAAGTTGTTTCATTTTTCTGTTGACCTGATTCCTTGATTCTCACTTTATCTTCTTTTCCTCAAATAAAGTTACGCATTTTTAGCTTTTGTCCGTCCGTCCGTCCGACCATGGACAACAATACGAAAAATAATTGAATGCGGCGGTATCTGACAAATCTCAGACACCATGCAGCTATTTGATTGATTTGTATAAAGAGTTTGTTAGGCAAAATCACCTAGCATATACAGTCAAAACAAGTTATATATTACTGAAATTTTTGTTGTAGACAAACTTAATTTCAACAAAAATATCTGGCATGTAGCTGCCTATTTTTATACATAGGCATTCATATATGCGCATCACTTTTACTTAAATATCGCCAATAAGGTCATAGAGCCACATATACGCTATGTGACTAACTGATTAGCAAGTACTCAATGTGAAAACCGCTCAATAATTTCCCCCCTCTAACACTTTCATTCTATCTTTACAGCAGAATTCTATATTTCTCCTCTTGTGGAACAGTGTTAATGACCATGCGGCCGTCAAAAGATAATGAGGCAAAAAGCCAGGGATCTGCGGCAGACCAACAGGCAGCATACACGCTGGTTTCATGGTCATCGAACTGTGCAACCAGGCCATCAGAAGGCTTTCCAATTTCTTCGTCATCGATGTTCGAGCCCTCATCATCCCCCTTGTCAGAAAGGCCGTCTTGCGAGTCTGCGTTGGTAACTACCTGCGCCGAAGACACAGATACTGTACTCTCAAGGTTGACAAGGCCATCTCCTCCAGCAGACAGCAGCAACTGATCATGGTTTGGATTGAAAGCAACGCTGTAGACCCAATGTGTATGGTTGGCAATGCTCATAAGCTCGCTCGATGGATTGCGTGTATCCCAGATTCTGACTGATCCGTCATCGCCACCAGTTGCAATAATATACGGCAAATTTGGGTTGTAGTCAAGCGAACGTACCTTGCCACTATGCGCATAGTCAATAGACATAGTTTGGTGACTCGAAGTATCTGCGCGCATGTCCCATGAGCGCACACACATCCCATCGGTTGTTAAAAGCTGTGTCGTCGCTGTCGGGTGCCAGGCAGCGGTCCCAATATCTTCCATCGAATTCTGGGCGGCAGAAATAATATGAACTAGAGACGGCGCCGATTGAGTAAAAGTCCATATGCCTACGCCGGTTGAAGCCACTGTTGCAACCTGTCGACAGTGTGCCGCAGAATGGCATATGATTTCGTGTGGTGACGGTTGGGGCTCTGTAGAGGCATCTGATAACAATGCAATACGTCGCGCTGATTGCTCCAACATACTTTCCTGGCTTGGAAACTTCTCCTGAGGAGATATTCCAGGTAGCTCTACCAGCTCTACGGATGGCGCGCTCCCAATAGCATGAGTGTTGTCTCTACCTACAACCAGTAGCTGTGTTGGATCCCAGGACGCTGAGGCTAATGCTCGCGCACCACCTTCATGCTTATACACAAGACTCTGGAGCGTTCCCTCGTCGCTGTTAAAGTCAACCAGGTGTATCTCGGCTGGCTCAGTAACTCCCAGTGTGCCGAGAACAAATCGATTGCTTGTGGTATCACCAGCTACTGCCGCCAGGCACAGGGTATGTCGTTCTATCCCGTATACATGAGACGCTCCGCGACTAACTTCCATTTCCAAAACTAGTAATAAAGAAGTAGAGTAAATGCACCGTGCATTTGCTACAATGTTGGCTCTAAGAAACAGACCGTTTAACCATCGTCACTAGCAGCACAGCAAAGCTCAGAGCGATAGAGTTGTCTAGATCTGTAGATAATCAGATCACTTGCGTTCTTTCTCCGCTGACTTTGATCGAAAATAATTGTGGAGTCCTAATGCCGCTGTCCTTTTAATTGGCTTCTTTCTTACTTCCTTTAATAAAAAGAGGATTCTAATTTTGGTGCTAGGATACTAGCTTTTGCCCATTTAATAGTTGTAAATTCTACCTTAACACAGCTAACGCACCGTGTGACATGACCACTGTTGACGGAAGTGCCAATGCGGCAAGTGCCATAGAAAAGGGTGTTGGTAAGCTATCTGTTAGCAAGGAAACTCCCATTACCAAAAATACCACAAATGGTAAGTGTCATAGATTCGGCTATGGTGTGACTTATCATTAGTAGCTATCACTGAACTATACAGACTCTGAACACCTTTACAGCCATGCTAATAGTATTGTGTATCTTTGATTTACTTGAGAATGGTAGACAGCGATGAGGGCGGTGACAGTGCTGAAGAGGATGCAGAGAACAAGGATGGTGCAGCAAAGAAGAAGAAAAACAAGAAACGTAACAAGAAGAAGAAGAAGAAGTCTGGCGCAGGGGCAGCTGGGCAGTCCGAGACGCTATCGGTGCCAGTGTCGCAGCTGTTTCCGAACAACAGTTATCCAGTGGGCGAGATCAGCGAGTATGTTGATGACAACAAGTACAGGACAACTAGCGAGGAGATGCGTGCAAAGGACCGGCTCAATGAGCAGCAGCTGTTTGACTTGCGCCGTGCAGCAGAGGTGCACCGCGAGGTACGAAAGAATGTGCGGCAGCGTATTAAGCCTGGGATGGACCTGACAACAATTGCAGAGATGATCGAGAACGGCACACGGTCACTGGTCGAGGTCAACGGATTAGAGGCAGGAATCGGGTTTCCGACGGGGCTTTCGATCAACCACTGTGCAGCACACTTTACGCCAAATGCTGGAGACCATGTAGTACTGCAGCAGGACGATGTGCTCAAGGTAGATTTTGGCGTCCAAGTCAACGGCAACATTGTTGACTCGGCGTTTACGATGTCATGGAATCCGCGTTACGATCCTCTGCTGCAGGCTGTTAAGGAAGCTACAAACACTGGAGTTCGTGAGGCCGGAATTGACGTGCGTCTGGGTGACATTGGTGCGGCTATTCAGGAGGTCATGGAGTCTTACGAGATTGAACTTGACGGGAAGACCACGCATATTAAACCCATCCGCAATCTATGTGGCCACAACATTGGCCCGTATCTTATTCACTCGGGAAAGTCAGTGCCAATTGTTGCCAACCACGACCAGACGCGCATGGAAGAGGGCGAGTTGTTTGCAATTGAGACGTTTGGATCGACTGGCAACGGGTATGTCCTAGAAGAAGGCGCATGCAGTCACTACGCAAAGATTGGCGGGGAACATGCAAAACCTCGCATTCCATCAGCGAAGAAGCTGTTACAGACAATTACCAAAAACTTTGGCACACTTCCTTTCTGCCGCCGCTACCTCGACCGCTTGGGAGAATCACACTACTACCTCGGATTAAAGTCTTTGGTGGACTCTGGAATTGTCAATGCGTATCCGCCACTTTGCGACGTCAAGGGATCGTACACCGCCCAGTCTGAACACACTTTTATTCTAAGACCCACTGTCAAGGAGGTTCTCTCTCGTGGAGAAGACTATTGATCTCATTTGATACGTGAGTGGCTGCTGATTAAAGGTTTTATGCGCAGCATGCATTGTCTGCGTTAAGTTTTTTTGGTTGAGGCATACAGTGTATAAGATAGCTTTCTCTTTCGCAAACGTGTTCCTTGTCTTTTTTTTTTTACCATAGGTCTCAGTTATTATTTTTGGTTTCTGTGTTGCTTTAACAGAAATAAACAATGCGGTTCCGAACGCTGGTTACAAACTCTAATTTGCTGCTGCGCGTAGTCCAGAGCATCGACAAGTTGGCCAAAAATGCGATACTCAAGCTTACTACAGAGAAGCTACATATTATTGTTATCACTGACGTAGATTCTGGATTGCAGCTGTGGTCAGATATTGCAGTAAACGCGCTATTTAGCGACTACCGCATCGAGAGCATCCATGGCGATGAGATCTATCTTGAGTTTACTATCGATAATCTGCAGCGGGCATTGAAATCGGCACAGGGTGCGCTACACACAACGCTTAAACTAACCAAAAAGCAAGGCATTCCTGTACTATCACTAGTTATTCAGAATCAATCAAATACCGGACGCGAGCTCATACTAAATCAAGATGTTCCTGTGCGTGTACTAACGCCCTTACAGATGGATGCGATACGAGAGCCACTTGTGCCTGACAGTCAAGTGCACATAATGATGCCACCACTTAATAGCGTACGTAGTATTGCTGAACGTATGAAAGGCATGGGTGATCGTGTTGCAGTATCAGCAAATCGTGAAGGAGAAGCAACACTACGTGTGTCAAATGATTTGGTAGAAATTACCACATTTTTTAGAGGCTTAGAAAATCTAACCTACGACTCTTCAACACAGGAACCATCAGCTAATCCAACCCCAGATCGTGGTTCTGGTGAATTTTATACAGCGGTAGTGGATATGAAAAACTTTCTGCGCTTTTTACAAAGCTATCATGTTGCACCAAAGAATATCGTCTGTTGTATCATAGAACATCATTCGTTGGTCTTTTATGTCTATATTGGTTCAACAGGCTATGGTGGCGTAAGTGCCCTTAACGATCAGACATGCGGCTCACTAACTTATTTTATTCCTGTACGTCAGGTCTGAATTTAAACGCGTTCTGTATTTTTTTTTTCTTGTTTGTGTTACATTCCCCTCTTCTCAATATATATTCTGTTGCTGCTTCTTTCTTCTCTCTCTTTTTTTTTTTTTCCTTCTGCTGATTTATTTATTTTTCTGAATCAAAACTAGATAATGGCTCAATATAATCCGCAGATGGGTGGACAATTTCAAAATCCGCCTATGCGTGGTGCATTTTCGCCAATTGATGCTCAACAACAGCAGCAATTTGCATACAATAACTATGCTGCACCACAGCCGCAACAGCCTCCACAGCAGCAACAGCAACAACAACAGTTCCAATCGGCTCAACATCAAAGTTCTGGTTCACACCAGTACGCACAGCATCCAGTACAGCCCCAACCTCAGCAACAACAGCCTGGCGCGGCAAATTACGGCGACCCGTATGGAATGTTTGCCCAAGGTTTTCAAGGGAATCAGGCAGCGCAATTTGGTATGCAATTTGCAGGCAGTGCGATGAACGCAGTGCAAGAAAACGTACAGCAAAATGTTGGTCGCTATGTCAGCATGCGTCAACTAAAGTATTACTTTGATGTATCGAATATCTATGTACTCTCCAAGCTGCGAATGCTAATATTTCCTTGGCTTCAGCGTAACTGGCATCGACATGCGGAACGCGATCAGAGTGGCCAAGTTGTTGGACATATGTCTCCGCGTGAGGATAACAATTCACCAGATCTTTACATACCTACCATGGGACTAGTAACATATGTGATAACTATTGGTTTGATAATTGGACGTATGGGTGTGTTTCATCCTGAGGATCTTGGCTTTACAGCTAGTTCTGCACTTGGTATTATTGTTTTTGAGGTCCTGCTTGTCAAAATGTTCTGCTATCTCCTTAGCGTCGGCTCTGAACTTCAGTTTCTGGACATTGTTGCGTATAGTGGATATAAGTTTGTCACTACAATCATCGTCGTATTACTTAAACCTTGGGCACCTTGGTGGCTGACGTGGTCAGCATTCTTTTACTTTGGATTTGCACTGGCCTTCTTTATTATCCGCTCAATGCGTTACGCGTTAATTCCTGAGGCATCTTCAGTAATGGGAGGAGTTAACACTCAGCGGAAGAGGCGTGTCCATTTTCTGTTTATTATTGCCATGATGCAGTTTCTTTACATTTGGATTCTGATCCAATACAAGACATCCGCGACTTGATACTCCTCTAGCATAAAAGAAATTATAGCGCTATTTTCTTCTGCGTTATTATCTTTATTTTTTTAAAACAAAAACGGCAGTTAGCGAATGTTTTCTTAACTTTGAGCAACAAGCTAGGGAAATGAATAAAACAAAAGTATGGAAAAAAAAAAAAAAAAGTTCAACAAAAAACAATTGAAGTTCTTTAATAGTCAGTCGTCGGATCACCGGCTAGTCCACCATTAGGCAGATACGTGTCAAGAACACGACTCAGCGCGCCTCGAGTGACTTCCTCGTCCTGAACTTCATCATCGCTAGAATTTGAACTGGAAGACATCCCACTCAACGAGTCGCCAGATTCACTAACCAAGTCTTCTCGAGATTGATCAATTTCCATTTGAGGAAGTGATCCCAAAGTAGTCTGCAATGGTCCCATGTCTGTCTCAAAGCCCGTAAATGCACTACTATCCATACCCAAACCAGTGTCCTCAGCAGTTTCGTCTTCTGGTAGCTCAAAGTCTCCCTTCACTATCATCCTAAGTAGACGTTCCTCTGTCTGTAACTTGAACAGTTTGTCCATGAGTTCTGCCCGCATATCCTTGAGCAAATTCTCTTCGCTTTTGAGTTCGTATTGAAGTACAAGCCGCATGTCTTTGTCAACATTTGTGTGCCGATCGGTCATGTTCCGGATTAGTGCTGGATGTGGGCGGCCCGGCCGCGATAGCTGTTCCATGTTACCCTGGTCTTCGTCGGTTACAAACATTTCACCGCTCATAGCCGATGCCCGTGGAGGCAGATGTAATGAGGCACTAGGCGTCTGCGGCATAGTTTCACTGGTATCCTCAAATAAATATCCAAACTCGGGTCCCTCGCCTTCTACATCAACCTCCATGACCTCTTCGTTGCCCCTATACAGCTCAGATGCAGTGTTGTCATCCTCGATAATAGCACCCTCTTCCTCTTCCTCATCATCATTGATATGTGCACCGGAAGCGTTGCTATTCATCGTATCCAATTGCAATGGCGGCGGCGCAAGACTTGACTTTTTCAGTTTGGCTGTTGTAATCTCACCTCCATTGTTTGCTCCATTCTCATTGCGACGCTTTTTCTTGAGCGCTTCACGACGGGTAAGGATCTCGTTGATTGTCTCCAGATCAAACTCTGACCAGTCAATATCCTCCAGGCGTACTGCAGAATCCCTAGTGGTGGTACTTGTGCTACTACCATTCTGTATTCCACCAGTTCTGCCAGGATTTGCTGTTCTAAACTTAAGTACCAAGCGCTTTTCTGTGGACTTCAGCCGTTTCTCTGCGGCTGAATTTAGAGACGGAGTATTGGTGTCTATATTGGAATCCACAGAACCCTCTTCTTCCAGCTCCAACTCGTCTCTGATCTGTGCTGACCCCTCATCATCCACCTCGTCGCCATCATCACGCATGGCCTGTACATAGTCGCTATCGCTATCGTCTTGACTTGGTAAACTACGCTGTCTTGTTTTTCTGTTATGTTTACTTTTTTGTTGCCTGGTAACTTTGGAGGTTTTTTCAGGAGCAACTGGCTTCTCACTTTCATCCTCGCTATCCGACAGTTCGGCATCAAACTCTCCACCACGGATCGCTTCCATTAGCCGCTGCAACGTCCGTCTACGCTCTGGGTTCGCATCCTGGCGCGTCTTCATCCGCTCTGCCGACCGCGTTAGTCTTTTTGTTGATTGGTCTGTCTCATCCATTTGCTCGGTCATCTTTTCTTCAGGCAGTGTCTCATTTGCCGCTTTTTCTTCATCACCAGAGTCGAAATTTAACACTGCCACTTCTCGTTCTAGTTCAGAAACGCGTCGAATGTTGCGGGGTGCGCGTCCGCCCTTGCTTCCGCGGCCTTTGGTGGCCCTTTTCTTTGGCATTTCGTCAAGAAATGAATGGCGTAAGTCCCCAGCTACGTCTTGAGATTGGTGTGTGTGACAACAAAAGGAACAATTTTATACGACAGAGAAATCAACTAAAAAAAAGAAGAAAAAAAAAAAAAAAAGTTATCGCGCTAGCCTGGCCATCCCATTTCTTCAGCAATTGTGTTTACAGAGCCAATCACGCGTAAGGCATCAACAAGCCGTTTTTTTATTGAATCACGTGCAAGTCTGAAAGTGCCGAGCATCGAGTTAGGCGTCCTAGTTTCTGGTAGTAGTCTGGGCTCATGTAGTAGTAGGTCGATTCCAACGGATACGGTGTACCAGACAATACCATACTGGGTTCCACATCAGTCTCTGCAAAGATAATGCCCAAGTTTAGCAGGACATTCAGGTAATGCAGGACTTCGAACTTTGGAATATATGGCGCAAAGTAGCGGCGCATCATAGTCACCTGCGAGATGCCTGGGTTGCTGATGATATGACCCAGCAACGCAGTCAGCATTCCTATAGTAAACATCCTGTTGACCGATCCACTCAGGTTCTGTCCTAACCGTGGCACAAACTCAATATCCGAGTCATCAAGCGAAAGCGTCCAGTGTTTGTGGTACATCTTCGCCGATACAAAGCGCACATCGTTACTACCGACCATATAAATCTTTCCTTGTTGAGCCAATAGAAAGAGAAGGGTGCCCACTTGCTTTTCTGAGTGTAGAGTCAATTGCAACTCTTGTGATAACTTGATAAACGATCCCTTGGCGCTGCCTTCAGATAGCACTACAAATAACCTGGCAAGCTCATACGCCGACGCACCAAGAGGACCCATTGCATTCACAATGCCCAGGACAAGACGAATAACCGTTGCCAGGGGCTTATCAGATAACCCGATTCGAGCCACTGTCGCTTCCTCCAAATGCGTTGCATCAACAGTTGACGAGCCACAGATATCATCCATCGACGCACCGCCGAGGTTGGTCATGACATTGACCGCAAAATCAGCTATGTCATAGTCTTCCATACGTTTAAATCCCGCTAGCGCATGCATCTGCTTGCACGAAACTGCATCGTACGATGGACGCAACCACAGCTTGCTCTCACCGATAAGAGAGCATATGTATCCAAATTCTGCAGGCTCCAAATACTCATTAAGCTCAGCGCATCTGTGCAGCTTTGACAGGTCAGGATCTAGAAACGTATCGGGAAGCAACGTGTAGATCGCACCTAGAAACTTTTCACTTGCGGTGAATCCACGCCCCGGCACCCGCCGCTCTGTATTGGTATTCTCTCCCTCACCCAACGCGTTATTAGAGCTGTCGCCGTCAACTGTTGGCTTATCAAGCTGCAAGGGCGTGTCGCTACCTGCCGCAGTAGCTTTGACATTCATGCGAGTGGTTCCTGTAGTCTCGTGCACTAAAACTGTGTTTCTAACCTCGCGTCGAAGCTCCGAAACGCTATTGGATGGTTGTGTTGCATCATCCTTATCAGTACACTCCTCAGATAGTGTCGCATCGACATTGTCTTTGCCATGAAATGATGCAGTGCCAAGTCCAATCGACGACGCCATTCCTCGAAGACGGGTTATTGCCGAGTGGCGATACAATGTATCAAGCGCTTTTGCTGATGCGTCCTCTTTGAGCGAAAGCAGCCGATGTCCAGTTTTTACGCTATACTCGTCCTGAGGTGTAAGCGTAAGATTCATAATTACGGCCTGTAGGTTAGCCATCTCGGCATAGATTTTGGCAGAATTGTAATCAGACTCGCTGCTATACAAGGTCGTCCTCTCGTTAGCAGAGTCATCGCCACTAACAACAGTATCCATCTCGTTATCAACTCCATCCTGTGCCAGCGCCTCGACCTTCTCTGCAAGAATCATAGCATCAAAGCTACGCTCAAGTGGTCTCATGGACCTCATCATATCGAAATATGAAGGCGCGCCAGCATCTTGAGTGACTATCTCGGAATTATGCAGCATCTCCGATTCCTGGCTCTCAACATCAACATTGTCACCAGAAGGCATAGAAAACTTTGTGGTGATCGGATTGCTGTAATCTACCATGCATCGATATCCACTATGCGTAGTCAGCATTGTCCCGTACACATTCGTCTTTTGATTTCGAGAGTTAAGTACCCCTGTGCTGTAGTTGTCCTCGCCAAATTCGGGAGATAGCGGGTCCCTATTCCTTGCATTTATATAGTTAATAGTGTATTGGTCTTCGATGCCTTTCATGGTGGCTGGAAGGCGATTCTTTGAAGTTCTGAATCCTGTGCACAGAATTGGCCGCTGTAAAGATCGATCTTGGCGCTCTCGCCCTGGGTAAATCCGGGTCAAATCACTGATTCCAGTCACACCAGTCAAATAGTTACTCTCGCCTTCTGCAGCCAAGTCGTCCGCGTATTTATGAACAAGAGTGCCCAGCGAGGTCTCCTTGAGCAGATCGGCAAAGTAATCCACCTGAGGTTTCGGATCAAACAAATCAATGTCGGGTTCATCAGTCAACTCGCCTTTCATGACAGCATCGCGGAGGACGTACTTCCACACTATGTTAATGCCATCACCTAATGCCCTTATCTGCGGATCCTTGCGTGACCTGGTTTGGTGCTGTCTGAGAGCCTGTGAGGGGTTGACAATGTGTTCTCTGTTTGGAAATACCCTGAGAATATTAGTCATAATAAATGGATGGCCGTGCTGACGAGCATGAAGAATCATGACTGCATAATATATTGCAAGTCTTTGCGTGTCTTTGTCCGTCCAAACCTGCCGTTTCTTGTGGCTCTTCCCAGCCTCCTTGTGAGCCTTGAGCATAGTCGCGTGATTTTTGGCCGTAGCAACTCGCGCTTCACGAACCTTTGCGCGAATGCGCTCAACTCGTTTTTTGTAGCTGGCTCGCTGTACGGCTGCCCGGAGCATCTTTACATATGAATGTTGGAAGTAGCGCCTTGTTTCCTCCAGAGTGGTCTCGGCAACCGATGAAGCCTCTTTCAGTTTTGCCATATCGCCAAGGGGCGTCTCAGACTTTGTCGGGTCAATATACTTGTCGAGGAGTGCCGTCTGGGATGCACGAAGAATAACAGGTCGCCGCCAATGTCTCGTGTTTCCGATGCCATAAAGTGGATGCCCATATGGCAACTCCGTGCCAAGCTCTCGTGCTGAAATCTCCAGATCGCTTAAATACTTGAACAGCCCCATTGGCGTAAGCAGGTCATACACTTCGTCGTTTAGATAATAGCTCGTCAGGTCTATAGGCCCTTCGACGTTTTGCTCACATGCATTCAGCAAGACAGAGTATCCTGCTGTGGTAAGCAGTCGGGCCTTGCCCACCAGTTGATAGCCAAAACTGAGCACCTTTGGATTATCAGCACGTACATTGCGAAACGCATCCCGAGCATCGGGTGGTTCAGGCATACTAATAATATCCTTTGAGCTATGAATAGGCTGAATAACCTGCAACAACTGTAGGCCAAACAAAATCGGCTGGATACGCGTGCGCGTTTTTGACAACGAGTCGCTTAGAACCCTGCGCAGGGACTTTGGCAATTGATCAATCGGAGTAGCCAATCGTCTATTGATATCTTCAATTGTAGACTGCCCCTCGCGATGGACCCCATCCATATCGACATCTTCGCCATCATCAGCCGGAACAATGCCATCCTTTATATATGGAAGCAATAGTGGCATACTCATAACACCACCACCCAGCTCCGTGTATAACTCCAGCGGCAGACACGAGAATATAAAGCTGGTTCTGAACACATAGTTTTTGTAGACAAACTTGTCATCTACATGCTGTGGTAGATTCTCGACTAGATAACCAAGTAGATCGGCCATGCGGCCAATACGAAAGGGAGGCTGTTTTAGACGCTTATGCACGTTGGCCCAGTCAGAATCTGTGTCAATCTCCGCCCTAGAAGTTTTCAACATCACCCGAGCACGCTTGGCTAACATAAAGTTGAAAATAGTCGATGGACGCTTACGGTTATTCGTACCACTGCTCTCGTTCTGCATCTGCAATCCACCGTATCTGCGCAGCCGTTTAACAATCTCCATATCGCGTGCCTCTGCACCCTCGGGCCTCTGAATAACAATATCATCCTGGATGTTTCGCGGCACTGTAAGAGACATTGGTAAAGGGTTTGGACGCATATCGCTAAGCTGATTTATGAACGACTTTATCAGAGGCCCGCTGGGGTCTAATGACCGAGCAATTGCAATGCGGGCGATGCTCGAGTCACGCGAGGAGACATTAACTGCTGACATGTCCACAGTGCGGTACCACAGCTTGTTGTCCCCATCCAAGCTCTTAATCGCGCGAAGAAGCGTCCGCTTATCCATTATGTGTTTTTGCGCCGATGCAATCATCGCAGATGTGAGTGCTGGAGAGCCTAATTGTTTCTGAAAATACCTGCTTATCAGATTGCCGAATCTTAAGGCTGTATGTTTTGTACACACAAAATAGTGCTCGTGCTCGAGGAAACGCAAAATCATACGCTCGCGGATGACCCAATTGAAGGAAACCTTGCGCTCCTGAGCCTCGGCAATCACATCTTCGATATCACCACACTCATTAAGAAAACGCTCATCTACCTCCGTTATTGAGCTAGCACTATGTAGTTCATGCTGCTGATTAGCAGCATCCCCGCCAGTAGAGTCAGCTGCATCTGCCACTTGCTCGTAACTTGCGACAGACTCAGTGCCATCAGCAGGATTTTCAACCAATTCAGCGCCGACAACTTTATCTGGTATACCGACAATGCTACTATCAACACCATCGTCCTGGGTGTAGTCTACAATAAGGCGGCTAATAAGTGGTTGTGCAAGCGGATTTGCAAAGAGACGTCTTCTATGCTCACGACCAACAAACTCGTCTACGCGCATCACCAGCATCTCATTAAGACGCGTAAGGTTCTGTGTCTTTTCCTCTTCGGATATAATAATCCCTGGAATCCCGCCGTCCTGCGTAAACACTGGTGTAGTCTCAAGGCGAATCACTGCCCGGTCAATAATGCGGTATCCAACATCCTTTAAAATAAACCATAGCGCTTTTACAACTGTTCCGTGCGTACCAGCAAGCGCAATAAGGCGAAATACTTGCATTTCCAAAGGCAGCGAAGCAAGTAATCCAATCTGAACTTGGGGCCTCGATAGCATGTGCTTTATGTCGTCCTTTTCCTTTACCGCGTCAACATCAACAACATCGTCATCGCTAGAGTCCATAATATCACCATCCTCATCCTCATCCTCATCGGCACTGGGATTGAGCTGGTTAGTCTCAGCCGTAAGGTTCCCCTGATATGCGGCAATGTGCTCTTTCTGCTTTGCGCGTTTAGGAATACCTATGCTAGCCCGAACTCTATTACTAGAAACATAGGGCTTAATAAAGCGCACGCAGCGACGATAAGAATGACCCTGGCGAAGCGCCCCTTTTTTCCTTTTACATACTCCTATCTTTGAACTTAAAAGATTCCGCTTAAATGCCGCGACTTGGCCCTGAGTATATGCCCCCTCCTCGGGATCTGAGGCTAAACTACTGGTCTCATAATGCAGAGAAGGGTCTGGTGCCTGAATGCGTACAAGCTCGATATAACCTCGCTGGCTGAGGGCCCCAATAACCCGATGGTAGTACTTTATGTGTCTTCCTTTCCAGATATCAAGACCCACGCCGTCAATAAGATCTGTCTCGAACATGTACCCTGAATCTGTACTTTCGAGGAGCTCACTGATGCGTCTGCGTAGTCCTGATTGTACCAGCTTTGCGATCTCGCCTCTTGAGTCTGTCGTGATGTCGCGCGACTCGTCAATATCCATCGCATTTTCATCATCACTTTTATCAGAACCCTTGGGATGAGCTGGCGACACCGCTTTGCAAATATTGCCAGTCTCATTCGCTTCGGAGGTAAATATACGCAAAATTAGAAGATTTGTGTTGCAACCTTCAGCAAATGTCCGGTGTTTAACAGTAAGTCCATAACTATCCAGCAGCTTTAAAAAGTGGAAGGCTGACCTTGGATCAAACTGGTTGTCCTTGGCTAACCTAGCCTGTGTAACGCCTTTCTCGCGTGCCCGCAGTAGGCACATCAGAAATTTCATCGCGCCTGGTGAGTTTATGACACGATCAATACCCTCTTCGCGCCCGAAAATAACCTTGTATATGGCTGACCGAGACGCACGCACAACCAGCTCAGGGTACTCTTTTTCTAACTTTGAAAAGTCGCAATTTAGAAACTTCCTAGCCCCTTTGCTATCTGCGCTTTCAGGGTCCGTATTGTCGAGTATTATTTCGTCCCGATTGAGGAAAATCAGACTCGAAATACGCGTAATGTGCGGCCAAAGGTAGGTCCTAAGTGCGTTGTCTGCAGATGCGGTCTCGCTGTTAACCCCATTCTTCTCCAGCAGTCGCTGTTGTCCCAGATCAGCGTAGTCCCACACTCTGCTAAGTGTAGAACCCTCCACACCATCAAGAGTCACTTCCCTTTTAATCGTTTGCAGGATATCGTCCATGGCTAGTTGTTAGACCTATATAACAGAAATAATTGTATCTATATTGTGTCTAAGTAAATGCTATCGCTTGTTGCAGTGTACTTGACACACGATCCATTCAAAGAAATCAACTATGTAAATAACGCTCTCACACGTACACTCTAGAATGTAGAGCCGCCTTGCTAGCTAGGTGCCCTGAAAAGTAAACGGTGGTAATAGAGCAAAAAATATTAAGGGTTAACTTAATTCGAGCAAACACTATACACACAAGCAAAAGAGTTTTGCAGATGCTGTTGGTGGTACACTGCTGAACCCAAGAGGCAAGAGCAAAGATCACGTGAAATTTTAAAAGATTATGCGTTGGACAAGAAATTTGCACCCGATAAAACTGACGCACAACTTTAAGCACAATGCCCCGATCAAATTACCGGTAGCCTGTCTATCTGAAGAGATTTTCCCCTAGATTTTTATCTTCCTTGGCTTTCTTTCTGGAAACATTTTAGCGGATATTTTAGGTCTAAAGCAACCATATTTTCTAGGATTTGATGCGAGATCTGCGCACGTATAAAATAAGATTTACTTGATAAACTCATTAAAAGTCAATCAATTGATTAAAGACATTGTGTTCATGTCTCACATCCAAGAATAATTATGACCGAGGACGAAGAGTTTGACTTATTTGGTGAACTGTCGCCAGAAGAGCAATCCATATCAGCGGATATACGTAAGAGGCTCTGCGACACACAGCAATTGTCAGCATCGCCAAAGAGTTTGCTTGCAAATCAGCGTTTAAGCTATCTCCAGTCCGATCGTAAAGTTGACAACACAACAAAAGCATCTAATACACTCCGGAATTCACGGCCGCTGAACTTTGGGCTTTTATTCAGCACCCCAGAGAGACAATCGATTATAGAAAGCGTATATGATCATGCGCGTAGCAAAGGCTGGTCTGCTCAGCGACATGGGGCATTTCCAACGCGCGATATCCCAGTAAAAGAAATCTCGGTATCTGGTATAATTTATGCTAGGCTAAGTGTTTCTCTATTTCCATTTATACAACATTATACTGGGATAGATGCCAAGTACTGGACATTTCGCGACCTATTTGTGGTTGGATATCATGAACATCATCAGCGCGCACTTGAACTTCATTCTGATGGCTGACTTGCTTCGCTAACGCTGCTTCTTAATGACCCCAGCGAGTTTGATGGCGGCGGCACATTTTTCGAGAAATTCAATCTTCATATAGCGCAAAACCCAGGCGATGCATAGATTCACGATGGAAAGCTTAGACACAGCGGAGTGGAAATAAGCCACGGACAGCGTTTGGTTATGGTGGCGTTTATGGATACAGTTGGCGGTCACACGGACATTTGCTTACAGAAGTAGCGCCCATTGTTTTCAAATAGGGTGGGGAAGGCATGTGACCTCTTGATACCCTTGCAAAATAGAACAAACTCCGCTACATTAACAGCAGAAAAATAGCATAATATGAGAATATGCATGTTACCACTCACAAGGTCAAGTTTATTGTTCTTTGCTGAGAAACCAGGATAAGCACCTTGCCTATCTGTGCGGCGTAACACGTGCAGGGCACATTTTCAAAGGCTTATACAGTGTTGTATTGACAGCTAATAAAAGTAAATTAAATAGACAGTAATGTAAAAAGCTGGCGACAAAGCGCACAGACAATATACAAGATAGGGTTCACAAAGGCGTATAAAGAGCGACAGTTTTATAGGCCGCATATAATTGGTTCCTAGGTGCGTATAATTTAGGCAAGATCGCATTTAGGCACTGTTTGTAGGGTAGATACAGCACACGTGCTAGTGATTAGCAGATGCACCCGACACTTCCGTTATCCAGACACTGGCACCGTCCGATTACGCTGCACTCGCCTGGGCCAGGATACGGGAAGAACTCTCCGCCATGCTCTGCGACGCACTTTTCAAAGGGAGTCTTGGCCAATGGGAGAACATTTGAGGTTGGTAGAGCGGCAGCGCTAATCGCAACAGCGCAGATAGTGACAAGGAAACCGAATGCCTTCATGTTTGATAATAATTGGTGTATGACCGTGTAGGTTGGCTTTGTGGTTGTGTTGGTGTTGGTGTTTGGAGTTGATGACAAAGTATACAGTTCTAATGAAGTATTTAAAACATTTCCAAGGGGGCGCCTGCCGCCATTATATACTTCAGGAGAGCGGGAGAGGGTTGCACAGACGTAGGGGACGGCTGCTGTCTACTACCTCCAGTCAGCTGCTGCTGCTGCATCGGTTGCAGACAAAATTAGCACACAGATAGCTTTTCTCTAATGGCTTGTCAAATTTGGGGATGTTCCCATTTCAGCACATCTTTTGGCAATAGGACGTGGCCAAGTAACACACTATACTTTCTTTCCAACCATTTGCATGTACATAATGTGTTGTAGACAATGATATTCTGATTCGCCCCCAGCTTGTCGTTTGTCTGCGCAACTATTTCATCGCAACCCAGGCATGCACGCTCGGTCGCGGATGCTGGCTTTGCGTCAAAAAACGATTTCTATAAAAAGAGATTCTGCTATTTTTAGAAGTGCGCAGGATCAGGGATAGAGATATTCTGTGGTAGAGTAGCCATGCTTCTGTAGAAATTGCCACCATCAGGAGGCGGGATCGGATCGAGTGTCACTTGCTTTCTTCTCAGCAGAGTAGTTGCTCAGGCCTTATGATATCCCTGCGCAAACACAAACACAAGGGATACATACCTGTGGACACACGTGGATTTTCCTACTTCATTAACGCATAACACATGTTGCGCGTTAATGGAAAATCTGACCCGGCACCGGTCGCATCTCCGGCATCTTTTCTGTCCACCTATCCGCCACAAAAATAACCTTGCTTTTACCGCTCAAATTGTGCAAAACGTAGAGTGCATCGACCCAACACACTTTCAGATACAATGATCGGCCTCTTAAGGAGGTATCAGATCCGCGAGCTAAAAAAAAAGCTGAGGAATACCAGCCTAATTAGGTGATCAGCCAAAGTGCCTTCTAGCTCTGTCAGAAAGATGCCGCCTCCGTCTTTCAGCAAAAGCAGATAATTGCTTTTTGAATTTCTCTTGTCTGTTTGCCATGGCCGTCTGCTAAATGGTGTTCCCACGTTCTTTTCCCGAATCTGCTTGAATCCTCACCTCCGATACAGCTTTTTTTTTTTTTGTCATTGTACTGCATGCACTCTTCAACGCTTTCTAAGAAAGAATGTCAACGTTCAAAGAGTTGCGGAAGCGAATCTATAAGCTGTGAAGACAGCATGTACAGCCCCAATGACAATTAAGAACAGCCGGATTCTAAGAACTGAAATAATGAAAGAAAAACCAAAAGGCTATACAATCGCGACATAGTTTTCTAGTCCCAGTCCCAGTCTTAGGCGCCAGACACAAACAACACACCAATTTACATAGTTGCACAAAAATATAAGGCAACCGCAACTGTGGATGCCAACAACGACAGCAACTTTGAGGAGTTGAAGGTGGAATCGCTGGCTGCTGAGATGGTGAACAAGGCTGGGACTGCTAGTAACACATATCAGGCTGGCCTTCACGAGTGGGAAACTGAGGCAAAAGAGCTGGCCTCAAGACTACAAGTGTCAGCCAAGGAGACCGGGCCGGCCCTTCTACGGGAGATCGGGATGCATATTAATTTGTCTGCGGGCTCTGGTACCAATGCTAGCGATATTGAGTCGCTTGAGAAGGAGATAGTAAAGGTGCGCTTAGGTGCGACTCAGGAGCTGGACACAAGACAGGGCTTGGAGAAGAGTGTTTTAGAGTTGAAAAGTAAACTAAGCGCGTTTGCCGAGGGCGAGGCAGAGGTGGGTCGAGTTTTGGAAAACTTGGTTGGATTGGACAAAGTTCCCAATACTGTGCCTGCATTGCTTTGGCCAGGACTCGAGCGTGCAATACAGGATGTAAAAGCGAGACGCAATGGCAGTGGGAAGGAATAGACGCGCGGGAAAGTAAGGGAAGATAGGGAATGAGATTGCAAGTTCTTTTTGCCTTTACCTTTCCCTCCTTCTTCTTGTTTGTCTGACGCACTACCTTCTACATACGACTTCCATCTACTACTTTGTACGCCTTTTATGATTTTGCGTTTGCAATCAAACAATACACACCACCATGTTACTTATTTGCCGGCCATTTAGACGGTCACAGCTTGCACAGAGATCAGACAGCCATCTCTCTATACAACTGCTGGCAATGCAAGGATATGCGAGAAGGTCAGCTAACAGTAGAGATGATCTCGCTCATTAAGCGCAACTCATGCATAAAGGCACTTGAGATTAGTCACAATATGCATGATGTCCTGGGCGGCAATGGGATTGCTGACAAGTTCCACATTATCAGACATCTAAACAACCTTAAAGTCACTAATACCTACGAGGGCACAGCGGATATTCCTCTTTTGACGCTTGGGAGAGCTTTTTACTAGTATCTTTGTGTTTAATACAGCAGACTAGGTTGATCTACTCTCAATATACAGGTCAAGGTGAAGTTAGAGTTCTAAATTTCATAAATAACATATGCCTTTCAATTTCCTAAAAAAAAAAAAAAAAAATGCCGCAAGACAAGTACATAAAAATAATATCCAAATAACCTGTCTCTTGCAGCACTGGGTTTTTCTGGACGCATGATGTGAGAAAAATAGCCACTCCCTGAGTGTGTATTACTTTATCTAAATATGATGAGAAAAGGGAAATGATTTTATTGAGTACCCTATTGGAAGAACCACAGCCCATTAGGTGTCCAAACATCCTATAGTATTAGCAAAAATATAACAGAATATCAAGAAGTGCATTTCATCATGCATCAGATCAAGTCTATTTGTTTTCAGCAAAGGATCTATGATAATTACGCGCCTAACTATGTGACGACATGTACATGATACAATTTCAAAAGCATCTAAAGTGTTATTCTGAAAGTTTTTATAATAGAAAAAAACTATGTAGATAATAGAATAAAAACTAATTATAGAGAGCTTCGGCGTTATACAAGTTAGGGCTTACAAAGGCAATGACAGTTTTATAATCTACATAATATTGTTTCCTAAATGTGCGAGTACTTAGCAATAATAGCAGCTGATAGTTCCTTCCTTTAGACATATGCACTGTGCAACCCCACCACAACTGGCTATGCCAGGAGCCGCAAAGTACTTTCCACCGTTTGCTTCGACACACATATCATATTGACTCTTGTGCTTCTTGGCTGGCTCAGCGACGGCGCCAATCGCAACAGCGCAGATAATGGTAAGAAGGCTGAAGGTCTTCATTTTTGCTGATAATTGACTTACAACCAAGTATGCTTGGTGGTTTTGTTGGTGCTTGATTTTGGTGTTGGTGTTGGGAATAGTAACAAAGTATGCAGTTTAAAAAAAAAAAAAAGTCTAATATTTATTGCCAAGGGCGCGACTGCCGCCGTTATATACTCATTAAAAAGTAGGGATGAACGCGGAAAGCAGAGACTGCAACTGCCCATGGTCTCAGACCAGCTGCTGCTGCATCAGTTGCAAAAGGAATTAGCACATAGACAGTTTTCCTCTAATGGCTTGTCAGATTTGCAGATATGTCCACTTCTCATTGCACTTTTGACATTAGAAAGCACTTTTCAACATAATACAGAATTTTTAGCTACTTGTCTCTGCATACAGTGATGTAAACAATGCAGAATACGTCGTTGCAGCGCAAACAGCGCTTTTTTCTGATTTGCCCCAGTCTGCCATTTGTTTACTCAACTGCTCCATTGCAACCAATGTATGTGCGCTTGGTTGCAGATGATTGCTTTGCGTCAAAGATCAGCCATATAAAAAAATCTACATTTTTTTGTAATACGAAGAGGAGAGTAAAAAAAAACTGCGAGTAAATATGCTTTTCAAACAATTGTCACTTGCTCCTTAGTCAGCAAAAAAGTCGCTCTGGTCTTGTGATAGTCTGCGCAGTCCAGCATATCTAGTAGACACGCATACAATCATATTTGGGGGCTTCTTAAATTACCCAAGCGTACAGCCTTTTTGCCATTCTAATAAAATCCCACGTCTGCGGTGTTGCGTTTATTAACCATTTAACTGACAAAGCCAATGAACACCAATTATACATTGCGTAATGCTATGGCGGTGGAATTAGTTTTGCTCTATTTTATAAGCATTCAAAAAAAGCTAGAGTATCTTTTGAAAACCTATTCCTGACTTAGAGGAGTGATGTGTTACAAAGGCCGAGTGTCTCTCGGACATTAACCCCGAGCTGCGCCACACTAGATGTGCTAGGAAACATGAAACGCATTCAGAGCAATGATGCATCGTAGGTGATTAAACCCTTGACTTGTACTACCCTGGATATGATCTTACTTATACCGTGGTAATAGTTACGAAAGGGGATATTCGCAATAGGAGTTGGTGGACTTTTATTAAGAAAGAATAAAGATTATTTTTATTCTATAGTTACTTGCTGAAAGGATACACGGCTGTTTGCCGCAATAGATGACTATTCCGAATGTTGATGTTGTGTTTTCTGCATTTTAGACTGCTTTATGCTTTTCTTGTGGCTAATCAGCAGAGGTGGTAGCATTTTCACATTGTAAACGCTCAGGAATTTTTTCCGTAACGCAGACTGAACAAGATATGTCGAAAGTTTAAAACAGCAGCAACATTACGATTCCAATGCCTCAGATTAGGATACAGATGGGGGAAAGGATTGGTAGAAGAAACGGGAGCAGGATCACGTCGCACCTTAACTCAAAACGCCTCTCATCCATACAATAAAAGAGACCTTGGCAAGTTACCGTTTTCTTGATAATCTGTTCTGCCTTTGAAGGGCTTGGAGCTTCAAAACACATCCAATATATCCAACTAATGCTATATGCTAAGCGATGTTGTCTGACCAATTCTACTTTTCATCCAAACCAATCAAACGTCTCCCAAGTGACTGAAATCTGTTGGACATTGCGCATTCTCTCATTTTATCTAGCGTTTTCCATAGACGGACGAACAAAAGTTAACAAAATGAATAAAACAGATTATATATAGAAAGGAAAAACAAAAAAAAACTTTAACCGAATTGGATATGACTTGCAGCTATGATTAACTAGGTCAAGTCGTGATTAACTATAAGCGATGGGTTTATCAATTTGAAGATAACCCTGATATAGTTTAAAATTATATGAAATTTAGATTGTATCAGAAAGCAAGGAGGATCTATTCACTACTGCAACTAGATGAAAACCTTTTAGGAAAAACTATGAAGCAATAGAATACTTGAAAGCCTTGAGTTGAACCGAACCGAGTCAGGCAGGGAATCCAAGAGATGGGATTTTATTAAAAATTATTTCTATTTGGTTTACACATGGTCACAATTAGCAGGACTTATTTGGTTTGGTCAAACAGACAGATGGAAATCCGATTTTATTGCATAAACCCGTCCAGGAAGGCAAAGCAGGGCAGCAGCCTAATCCCACATATACAGTACTAATGGGTGGTAGATCGGTGTATTTACCCCTACTGTCTATATTGTGCTGACCATTATTAAATCAGTTTATACTTGTTGCTAGGGTTGGTCCGCGTTCTTCAAGGAAGCAGTATATCTGGCTGCAAAGTAGTTACAACAAACACCATATTGCAGTTTCAACAACTGTAGGTTAGTTTTATTTAAATGGTAGTTTCATCTGCTCAATGCCTTTCACCCAGCGAATTGTTGCCGCCACCATTTTTATTGTTTTATAGCTGCGCAACTTTTTTTACCTGGGTGGTTCTTTAAATTGACGGCTAAGACAATAGCCCAGGCTTTACCGAGGCACAAGCGGTATCAATAATATTTATTCATTGAGTACATCCACGGAGAACCCCCAGGCTTTTAAGAAATGATAAGAACCATCAGTTATGATAGCAGCCAACAATATTGGAAAATATTTAAAATTTTATATCAGCACTTACTAGACTTGATCTATTGTTTTTTCTTTCAATGCGCAAAAACAATTTTACGCCTAATTGCATAGTGTGACACATACATTACAATTATAAGAGCATCTACAGTGTTATATTAATTTGATAAAATAGAACTATGTAGATGGCAAATCAAAAAGCTGGGAACAAAGATCACAGAAGGTATAGAGAATAGAGCTTACAAAATGCGAGTAAATAGTGACAGTTTTATGGTCTGTATTGCACTGGTTCCTGGGTGCATATAACTAATTCGAGATCACAATTAACCAGATCATGTGAAGCTGATACCAGCATATTTGCTAGTGCTTAGCATCTGCAGCTGGTGCTACCATCGTCATTGCACTCGCAAGGCGCTCCATGGCAGTTGCCTTCACCCTGGAACGTGAACTCCTTTCCGCCGTTCTCTGCAATGCACTTGTCAAGGTTGCTCTCGGCCGGAGAAGCAGATACAGCGACAACTGCAACGGCGCAGATGGTGGCGATAAGGCTGAAGGTCTTCATGTTTGTTGATAATTGGTTTATAACCGTGTAGGCTGGCTCGGTAGCTGTGTATGTGTTTGTGTAGAAAAGATGACAAAGTATATAGTTCTAAGGAAGTTCTGAAGCTATTTTCAAAGGCGCCCCTGCTCACTTTATATACTCCATATAAGAGGGGTGGGTGTAGACAAAAGATACTGCAGCTACCTATGGTCTCGGGTTAGTTTCCATAGTATCCGTTGTAGACATAATTAGCACACAGATAGTTTTTCTTGATAACTTAACATAATTGGAGATATTTACGCCTCTCACCACACCTTTTGGCAATAAAATGTGGCCTAGCAGCAAAGTACACAGCTTTCAGCTATTTTTCTTCGCATAAAGGATGTAAACAATCTGAAATATATTACCGCTGTGCGAACAATGTTATTCTGATTTTTCCAGTCTGTCGTTTGTTTACACAACTGCTCCATCACATCCAAGGTATACGCGTTTGGTTGTAGATGCTTGCTTCATGACAATAATCGACTTCTATTTAAAGAAAACTATTATTTTTGTTAGTGCGAAGGGGAAGGGATGGATAATTTCTGTTGGTTGGTATTCTTTTTCTAGAAATTGCCACAAACAAAGGCGGGATTCGATTAGTCGTCAATTGCTTTCAACTCGGAAAAATCATCCTGGTCTTGCGATGGCTTGTGCACGCCTGCAAATCTGGAAAACGGACATGAAGGTGTTGCAAATAGTCTAATAAGACCCGGCAGAAGAGTGCCGTTTCAGAAGCTGAGCTACTGGCAGGATGGTGCCGTAGGAAACTAAGTGAAAGAGATGAAAATGTGTTAAACTCTGAGGAGAACTTTGGGCCAACTCGGCCGCCGGTTCTCCTCATTAAATATGTGAAGATAATACTATTGAAAAACGCTAGTGCCTCAGGGAAAGTGGTTCCATCTATTGTGAGACATTCACAATCCTTTGCACGGCCATTCGCGTTCCCGGGTCCATGCGTTCATGATCCCAGAACTCGATCAAAACCGGTTTGGCGGGAGGGAGGGTTCCCTGCCATCCCCGGTGGGCCCTGCGAACCCTGTGCCCTGGGGGAGGGGGCAATTACACCTGGGGGAAGTGGGGGTGCAGAGGGTCCCCCTCTCGGCCCCGCAACAAAGGTACATCTGGATCTTCTTACGTCGCCCAAGTATACAGCATGTATTGCATACTAATAAAATGCGACACCTGTGGCGCTGGGTTCATAGGTCATATCAATGGTACAGCCAATGAGCATCTTCAAGTATGTATTGCTTAATATGGTGTCTGTAGTATCATTCTTGCTTTATTTCACAACAGCGGCATTGCCACCTGCTGCTCGTCGCTCAGTATAGAATTACATTATTTCTTACAGAGAATCAAGTTTAATCTAACAAAGCAAAAGCTTGAGTTGCTCTATTTCGCGATGGCAGCTTTGCCGCCTGCCGCCCGAGGCAGGACCTTATTATTAAGAAAAGAGGAGTCTGATCACTTTACAAAGTAAAATATTTTACTAAGAATTTTTAAAGTTGAAACAGTTTAATCAAATTGGATATAACTTGCAGCTATGCTGAATCAAGCCGAATTGTGCAGAATGGTAAAAAAGGTAGAGTTTATCGATTCAACGGTAATTTTGAAATAGTTTAAAAACGCAAAATATCCGAAATCGCATATCAACATTTACCAGACCTGATATATCATTTGTCAAAGTTTCAGACGGATTACCGCCTAACTATATGTTTTGACAGATACAATACCCAACTTTAAAGCATCTACATTGTTATATTAACAACTAATAAAAACAGAACTATGGAGATGGTAAAGAAAAAAGCTGGCAACAGAAAACAGATGATATATAGGCTAAGACCTACAACAAAATGCAAGTAAAGAGCGAGAGATTTACAACCTGCGTAGCATTGACTCCTAGGTGCGTGTAACTAATCCAAAACCGCGGCTCACCACATAATGTGAAGCTGATACCAGAATATGTGCTAGTGTTTAGCAAGTGCAGGTGACACCGCCATCATGAAGACACTGGCAGGGTGCTCCGTGGCAGTTGCCTTCACCCTGGAACTTGAAGTGCTCTCCACCATTCTCAGCGACACACTTTTCAAAGTCGCTCTGAACCGGCGAAGCAGACACAGCGACAACTGCAACAGCGCAGATGGTGGCGATAAAGCTAAAGGTCTTCATGTTTGTTGATAATTGGTTTATAACCGTGTAGGCTGGCTCGGTAGCTGTGTATGTGTTGGCGTTGAGATATTGACAAAGTATGCTGTTTAAAGGTTGTTTTGAAGCTGTTTTGAAGTGCGCCGCTGTTGCCCTTATATACGCTATATGGGGAGGGGTGGATGTAATCAAAAAAATATTGTGGATGCTTACGGTTTCGGGTTAGCTGCCGCAGTATTAGTTGTAGACAAAACTAGCACATATAATTTTTCCTTAGTAGCTTGAAAAACTTGGAGATATGTCTGCTTCTCACCAGACCTTTCGGCAATAGGTGCTTAGCAACTAACAATAAAATTTTCAGCTATTTGCGCCTGCATACGGTGATGTAAACAGTGCAGAATACATTGCTGTGGTGCAGACAGCGCCATTCTGATTTGCCCCAGTCTGTCATTTTTTTACACAACTGCTCCATCGCAACCAAGGTATGCGCGCTTGGTCTTTGGATACTTGCTTCACAGCAATAATTGGCTTCTATTTAAAGAAAAGATGCTATTTTTAGTAGTGCGAAGGGTTAGAAATGGAGACAACTTTTGCTACTTTGTATGCTCTTCTAGGAATCGCCACAAACAAAGGCGGGATTCAATTAGTCGTCAATTGCTTCTTACTCTGGAAAATCGTGCTGGTCTTGTGATGGCTTGCGCACGCCCACATACCTGGAAGACGGGCATGGAAGTACATGTAGATCTTCTTACGTCATCCAAGGGTACATCATGTATTGCACACTAATAAAAACCTGACTCAGGTTTGGTTGCATTCCTGAAAATCGACGATTTTTCCGCTTTAACCACAACAAAAATAACTCTGCTTAAACCTCCTGAATTGTGTACATTGTGAAGTACATCAGCCCAATCATACACGGATAAAATGATCAGCTCTCTCGCAAAGGTACCAGATTTGCATGCAAATGTCAAAGCAACCACTGTTCTCTCACTATAAAAAATTTAAAGTAAATATATATTGTATACGCACTAAGGTGTGGACTAAAAATAAAGGGGTGAAATATCGCCACTAATCGAATCGTCCACAGATCTGAGCGCTGATACTGAAGGTTGATACAAGCAGCCTGATTAGGTGATCAGGCAAGTACCTTCTAGCTCAGCCAGAAAGATAATGCCTCCGTCTTTCAGCAAGAATATACATGTGCCTTTTTTTGTCTATCAGCTATGGTCGTCACCTGAACGCATTGCCAAATTCTTCACCTGAATCTGTTTGGCTTCTTCCCATCTTTACAAATTTTTCTTTTGTCATTGCACTGCATGCATTCACCAACGCTTTTTAAGAGAAAATGCCAACAAATGAAGATTTGCAAAAACGAGTCGACGTTCTGCAAAGGCAGTTGCGCAAGGCCGGTGAACATTTGAAGCGGCTGGCCTCTGAGAATGGAAATCTCAATGAGCAAATCGAAAGGTTATCCAGTCGCGATACAAAATCCCAGGCGCAGGCGCAAGGGTCAAACACCAGCAAGACAACCAATAAATCACCAAAGGACATAGTTGCACAAAAGGATAAAGCAACCACAACAGTGAATATCAGCAATGACAACAACATCGAAAAGTTGAAGGCGGAATGCATACGCTCACGGGAAAGAATTCGAGAGTTGGAATCGCAGGCTGTTGAGATGGAGAACAAGACTGAGACTGCTAGTAACACGCATCAGGCTGGCCTTCACGAGTGGGAAACTGAGGCAAAAGAGCTGGCCTCAAGACTACAAGTGTCAGCCAAGGAGACCGGGCCGGCCCTTCTACGGGAGATCGGGATGCATATTAATTTGACTGCGGGCTCTGGTACCAATGCTAGCGATATTGAGTCGCTTGAGAAGGAGATAGCAAAGTTGCGCTTAGACGCAACTCAGGAGCTGGACACAAGACAGGGCTTGGAGAAGAGTGTTTTAGAGTTGGAAAGTAAACTAAGCGCGTTTGCCGAGGGCGAGGCAGAGGTGGGTCGAGTTTTGGACAACTTGGTTGGATTGGACAAAGTTCCCGATACTGTGCCTGCATTACTTCGGCCAGGACTCGAGCGTGCAATACAGGATCTAAAAGCAAGTTTCAATGGCGATGGAAAGAGCTACAAGGAAGAGGTTGAGAGACTTGAGCAGCAGCTAGCAGAGACAAATACCGAACTCCAAGATGTTTCAAAGACCCACAGGGATCTTGTGAAGGACTACGATTTGCTACTAGAGCGAATTGGCACAATGCGGGATGCGTTAAAGGCCAAGATGAATGCAGAGTCCGACGAGCTGAAGCGGCTTCGTGCCGAAGCAACATCAGCGAATCAGTTACAGGCGCGATTCCAGCAGGATATCAGTGAGCGGGACAAATTAACGCAAAGGCTACGCAAAGAACTGGACGAGGTTAGACGAACGCTTTGGGAAAGCCAGGAGAAGATTAGCCAGACACAATATGAGCACGAGGGCGCGATAAAGGGATATGAACAGCAAATAGCTGAGCTTAAAAGCAGAACAAGCTCAGCAGAAAAGCAACTAGAGTCGGATTCTGCGCAGCACACACAACTCGAGGAGCGCATTGAGTTGCTACAAGGAGATCTAAACCGAGCGCTGAATTCTGAGAGCCAATGGGTGGAAGAGCGAGGTATGCATCTGGTTACTATTCAAAACTTGCAAAGTGCATTGGAGAGTTTGCAAGTATCCAAAGATGCAGATGTAGACATTGCAGTGGAAAAATTGCGCGAGGAGCTCCGGCACGCAGCAGCAGGTCAGCGCACAGCAACAGCGCGAGCAGAGCAGGCGGAGGGCCGGCTGCGCAAAATTGAGCTTAGTGGCGCGACTGCCGAGCAGTGCCAGCAGAAAATCACAGACCAGATGAGCGAGATCGAGCGCCTGCGACACGAGGTGGCCGTGCTGAAGGATCACTTAAACGAGAGTATGTACAGGCTGCGTGAGGAAAGCAGCGAGTTTAATCTTGACAAGCGCGTCATTACCAACCTTGTTGTTGGCTTCCTTGCTCTTTCATACGGCGATCCGAAGCGGTACGAAATCTTGCAGCTGATGTCGAGTATCCTACAGTTCAGTGAGGAGCAGCAGGAAAAGGTTGGTCTTATTCGCAAAGCTGGACGGCGTGCCCCACTAAAGAGTGCCAGTCCAGGCACGCCAGTTTTAGAGTCGACGCCCACTCCCGGAGAGACCAAAGACTCGTTCAGTGACCAGTGGATATCGTTTCTACTGCGCGAGTCCAGCAAAACGCGCACTAAAAACACACCACAGTAAGTCATGGTCACGCACCACTGGAATAAGTAGAGCACAGGACCAGGGGGCGGGGGCTGAACGGAATATGCGCGTGGGAAAGCGAGGAAAGAAAGGGGATAGCATTGCAAGTCCTGTTTGTCTTTGCATTCCCCTCCTTCTCCTCCTCGTTTGTCTGACACACTACCTCCATCTACTGCTTTGTATTCTTTTTGGGCTTTCGCGTTTGCAATTAAACGATTCACACTACCATGTCACTTATCTGCCGGTCATTTGGACGGTCACGACTTGCACAGAGATCTGGCAGCCACTGCTCTATACAACTGCTGGCAATGCGAGGATATGCGAGCAAGTTCACCAAGTACAACTGGGAGGATGGCCTACAGCTTGAGACACAATTGACAGACGAAGAGAAAATGGTGCGAGATGCAGCACACTCGTACGCACAGGAGAAACTTCTTCCGCGTGTGATCCAGGCCACCCGCACTGAGACATTTGACACGCAAATCATGCGCGAAATGGGCGAAATGGGGTTTCTTGGTTCGACTATCGAAGGCTTTGGGTGTGCGGGCGTCTCACATGTTGCGTACGGTCTGACAGCGCGCGAGATTGAGCGCATTGACAGTGGATATCGCTCAGCCATGAGCGTGCAGTCGTCGCTTGTCATGCACCCAATAAACGAGTTTGGATCAGCCGAGCAAAAGGAAAAGTATCTGCCACGTCTGGCAACAGGCGAGATTATTGGCGCCTTTGGCCTCACCGAGCCTGATCACGGCAGCGACCCTGCAGGGATGGAGACTAAAGCGCGGCGTGAGGGGTCGGTGTACCGGATTTCAGGTTCTAAAATGTGGATTACGAACTCGCCCGTGGCTGATATCTTTATTGTGTGGGCAAAAAATGAGGAGGAAGATGGCAAAATCCGAGGTTTTATTCTCGAGCGTGGAATGAAGGGGCTGAGCGCGCCTGTAATTGATGGAAAGATGGCTTTACGTGCATCAGTAACTGGTATGATTTTGATGGACGATGTCGAGGTCCCAATCGAAAACATGCTGCCACACGCTTCTGGACTGAAGGGACCTTTTAGCTGCTTAAATAAGGCACGCTACGGCATAGCCTGGGGAGTGTTGGGTGCAGCAGAGAATTGTTTGCATGTCGCACGCAACTATGCGCTTGATCGCAAGCAGTTTGGTGTACCGCTGGCACGGTTCCAGCTGGTGCAAGCAAAACTGGCTCTAGCACATTCTGAGATCACTCTGGGACTGCAGTCATGTCTGCGTGTGGGCAGACTGATTGAAGAAGGCCAGCTAGCAGTAGAAATGATCTCGCTCATCAAGCGCAATTCATGCATAAAGGCACTTGAGATTAGTCGCAATATGCGTGATGTCCTGGGCGGCAATGGAATTGCTGATGAGTTCCACATTATCAGACATCTAAACAACCTTGAAGTCACTAATACCTACGAGGGCACAGCGGACATTCATCTTTTGACGCTTGGAAGGGCTGTTACTGGCATCCCTGCATTTACTGCAACAGATTAGGTTAAGCTAATCTCGATATACAGATCAAGGTGAAGTTAGAGTTCTAAATTGCATTAATAGCATATGCCTTTCAATTTCTTAAGAAATGTCGCAAGACAGGTACATATAGAAAATAGCATGCAAAAAAAAAAACCTCTTTTCGAAACCATACACTTCTCACATGCGTTCAAGCGAGAGAGACAGCTCCAACGATGCCTTGCGCACAGGCAGGGCACCATCGAGTTTGGACGAAAGCACCATTTCAGTGTAGTAGTGGTCGATACGTCGCCGCATCTCTGCATTTAAAGCACGGAGATAGGGCTGCAGAACCAGCAGCAAATTTAGAAAAGTGAGACGCGTGGTTGCATTCATATGGTTCGCAGCGACAACTTCTGGGCGGGCATTAGCGCTAGTATACCCCTCCTCGGATTGGTACAGTGCAGAGTGGTCGCGGCTACTTAGACCGCTACAGTTAAGGTAGCGGTCTATCAGCATTACCCATATACAATTGCTGGTGGCTTCACCAGAGCCCATGCACGCACGCGGAAAAACTGGCAGATGTAAACGTACAAGACTATAAAACGTAGCCGCATACATGTCCAGAGTGGTGGAACTGGTAGATAAACTAAGCAGCGGACGTGCCAGTTCGCCCCATCCGACAGCCGAATCATCGCCAGTCAGACTGGGAACAATATCCGAAGGCACCGTCCGTGTCCACTCAAGCAGAGCACGAATGGCCATCCCACACCAGCGCTCGCGCGATATCAGCTTTACCACCAATTCAAACGCGTTGACCTCTTTAAGCACGCGACAACACTGTGTTCCACCATTTGCCAATCCAAGTATAATTAATCGCCCGCATTTTGACAAAGCCGGTGCTTCCTTCATCTGTGCGTACTCCATGGCTGCGCTGACTAGAAATGGATATTGTGCAGCCATCGTATTTTGCCGCTCTAGCGAACTACCACACAGACGTAGCACTGTAGTCATCACATACTCGCGATAAGCCTGTGATGATTGTGACCGAAGCAACGACACACTAACCGGAAAAATCCCTGCTTTCTCCAGCACATCCAGACTGGCCGGATTTTTCGACAGATGTCGAACTCCATGAATGACTAGAACCACTGCCTTGCGTGGATACCGATGCAGGTGCTTAAATACTGCAGCCAAAAGTCCAGATTCGCATACTTGATCCTGTAGCGAATCGATGCGGCGCACAAGCTCATTGAACAGTCGACTGGCCACCATCAGCACATCACATATCCCGTGATAGATGCTATCGGCTGGCGTCGGCTGGCTTCCCACATGGCTTGTGTCAGAGCCGTTGGTGTTAGAATGTCCACCCGGTGAAGGCACCTGGCAGGCCTCACCATACTTTGCAAACAATATGCTAAGCAGCGGAACTATCCGCGCCTGCACAAGCAAGTCGCCGATATCTGATACTAGTAGATCTTCTGGTATCTCCTTGGTAATTACAAGCGATATAAGGGAAGTGACCACACGCGACAGCAGAGGCGCCGCTACCGCCACGTCAAGCCCCACAAGCGCGTCAATAGCTGTGCACAGTGCCGTAATCCCATCACACGCTAACAGCATCTGTATTGGCGCCGAGTCTTCAGACCGACACAGACGACTAACAAAGCTGATAGCTTCTGCTTGAAGCTCTCCCGATGCAGAGCCCTGGCTAGAGCCACTGCCGTTCATCATAATCGGCAGTACAAGCGGAAGAATACCATGAAGGCAGAAAATCCGCGAGTATCGCGCATCCATATGGCACAGACGGTTAACCAACATCAAAAGATGCTTGCGTGCGTTGCCATTCACATGGTGAACGCGAATTGCATCAATGATCGAGCGCACACGCCAGTCCTGGCTCACCGAAAACACGCCACGGCCCTCGCGCAATAGCGTCACCAGCTGCTGACATTGAAATATTACAACGTCCTCCTGTGTAATATCGCGTAAGTGTGCCATGATTGTGCCAATATCCTGTACCCAGCGGATCTCTGTTTCACGCCGCAGACGCTCCTCAGATGACCTACTCGGAAATCCATGTGGCAGCTCGCGTGGCTCCTGCTGTCGCGACCGAAAGTGTGTCTTTTGTTGCTGCTGTTGCTGTTGCTGGGGTTGTTGCTGGAGCTGCTGACTCCTGGCTGCCTGTAGTTGGCTCAAGTTGTGCTGGTGGCTCGGAAGATTATCAGCAGACATTGATGGTGCTTCAAGCGACGCTTGACTCGACGCACGTTCATGGGCAGCATGCGACAAAGGTACAACCTGGGTAGACGCAGAGTGTGAAAGATCCTGGCGCAGTCCAAGCGACGGTCTCTTGGCCAAGACATCATTCATAGACTCTAGCTGCACATCCGATGTACTGGCATAGTATACCGACTGCATCCCTACGCGTGGTGGTCCTCCGGCATATTCAGCACCCTCCATATAAACGTTTTCATTTGATGATGTGGAGTTTTCGTCTTCATACTCAAGCGGGTGCTCTGCACGCGTATAATCCGCCGGAAGCGCTTGCTTCTTCAGCGCACGCATACGCGGCGATGGAGGGCTAGTATACGGACGGTAGTGCGCATTCGAGCCTTGTGCATTTGCCGAGTCAGAAACCGCACGCTCTATCGGTGCTGGCATATAAGAGCCCGTGTGCTCGGGCTCCACGGGGTCCGAAGCTGCATCCAGCGAATGTTTGCGCGCCGCTCCCGCTGGCGATGTTGGAGCAGCAATAGACTGCGGATAGACTATTCCAGGCCGGGGTTTAGACTTTAGCTGTAGGGCGTCGAGATTCTCAAATGCGTTATCCCAGTCGTCGCCGCTATCCTCCTCGTATGCAGCTATAGACGACACTGTGCGCCGTGCCGTGCTCTCGTTTGAATGCGATATGCCCATTGATGACATGCCGGATATGGCACCGGGTATGTCTTCGCGTGCTCGAGTCGAGCTGTAGCTTGTATGCAGATTGCTGCAACTGTTGCTAAAGTTGGCATAGCTGCTATTATTTTGTGAGTATCCGAAATTTGGCCCTGCTGCATTGTTGCCAATGCTAAAGCGTTTAACATCGCGAGGTGACGAGTTCAGCAGCACCTGGTTCCACTGCGCGACTGTCCGGATATCGCGCTCATAGTTATTGCTCAGTTGGCCTTCGCCCTGGCGCTCGCGCAGGCAAGCCCGAATCCACACATGCGAGCGCAGCTCCTGAGCTGTGGCGCGCGCAGAAGGCACGTGCACAAGACATTTAGACAAAAAATCGCGCAGCTGCGCTGAGATGTTGGCTGGAAATGGCGGATGCTCGTCCTGCCCAATGCGAAACATGGCTGTCATTGGCGGCAGATCCTGATACGGCGCCTTGCCGCTGACAAGCTGCACAATAGTACATCCCAGGCTCCATATATCTGAGGCTGCCGTCGCTCCTTTTAGCAGCAGAACTTCTGGCGCAATCCAGTATGGCGAGCCAACCACTGTATTGAGGCCATTCTGAATCCGCGCAACGCCAAAGTCTGCAAGCTTGACAACGCCCTCCTTAAGCAGCAATATATTGCCTGGCTTGATATCACGATGCAGAATTGCATTGCTGTGCAGGTATTCTAGCCCATCGAGTATCTGCGCCACATACACACCCACAAGATTTTCAGGGAACTTGCTGAACTTGCTCAGGATGTTCTGCAATGATCCGCCCTCGCAGTACTCCAGGATAATGTCGAGCTCGTGTTCGGACTGCTCGTACCCTATGTACTTGACTATATTGCGGTGGTGCAAGTCACGCAGTACATCGATCTCTTTTCGCGCTGCATCAAGTTCAGATGAGGAGCTGAAACCCTCTGTGCGGATTTGTTTGATGGCTACAACCTCGCCCGTTCGCAGATTAAGCCCACGATAAACTGAACCTGCCGCGCCCTTTCCGATAATATCACCAAGTTGCTATAGCGGCGGAGTGTGGTCTCGCAGCATTGCAGTTAGACAGACAACGCCAAATACAGAAGAAATGTAGACAAGCGAGAGTTTAGCAACAGCCCAAGTACAAACTCAGTTCTAACATTTGCAAGCGTCCGCTTGACATACGTACATATTCACCTATCCGACGCTCATCGCCCATGGCCCAGTACAGTGGTTCAGCAAACCGAATTGAACGAAGGAAAAAGGGTGTGTGTATAAATTTAGAGTTAGAGTTGGAAGGGAACAGGGGTCGGAAAAGGTTGTCGGCAATAAAGGGAGCAAAGGTGAAAAGGTGAAGGCGTGTTTTTGGACAGGTAACCGACAGAAGTGAAGGAATGCAAAGTTAATAAATCCAGTTGCAAATTCGATAACAGAGAGAAACCTCAAAACGAAAACAACATTAGAAGGGGGGAATGGTGGTCAGACAAGGCGCGCAACAGCACGAACATGCAACACAAGCTAGGAAAGAATGAAGCATCTCATCACTTTTTATCCCTCCCTTCCCTACTCTGGAGGTGCAGGCAAAGCGCACGATCTTTTTTTTTTTTGTGTCTTCTTGTTTACTTTGTAGGGATGTTCCTCTCAAACCATATGACCAGTGGTGGTCTGCTCGTTCATTTGCTGGAGCGTTAATGTGCGTCTAGACCAGTAACTAGAGGCGACGCCTAAGAAACTGCAAGCAAAAGGACAAGCTGCGAAAAGCAGCTAGAAAAGAGGAAGCCTACACATGCCGATCTATTGAGCCCAGCAAAATTTCAGGGAACTAGGAATATTTAAAGTTTCCCAGGCTTGCATGGGACTGGTGGAACTTGGTAGGAATCGGACATGCAACGAGATTAGCTTAATCCAAATATTATTTGCATCACTGCGTTTTGTGGTCCAAGCCTACAGGATGCGCGCAGTTCATGTGAATTTGTTAACGATGATATTTGAGAAGCTCACAGTAACCAGAGGTCAGATCCTTAGCAGCCTTGAATGTCTTGCTTTTACTTTCATTATAACACAAAATACTTGGTACCAGCGGTCGGTAGACACGTTGGTGACTAGAATCTAAAGAATACACTTGTTTTCTCTATTCTCCAAGCAATGTGTGTGTAATAGATTTCCTGCAGCGTGAATAAACAAAACTAGATTAAAAGGAAACTAGCAAGGGCATCCAGTAGCTACTCGTTCCATCGTGGGCTCTATCCGAAGACCAGTGCTGTTACAATCTATTCTCCAAGCAATGGGTACAACCAAATTGCTTTTCCCATACCTGTTAAACCCGTTCCTGTATCTATTATTGAGTTTGCATGCATCCGCCGCGCAACTATGTAGTGGTTTAAATGACAATTAACGCTGGACAACACCCTGTAGCGCGCAGTCGGCAAGGTGACTGTGGTTTGGTGCTTGTCTCAGAGAATGATTGAACAGAATAACTTAGTTACTCTGTTCAGCGCTTTCCTTAGGACCCGGCGTCGCAAGACCAAAGGCCCCGGGACATGTTACGGGCGTACATTTTCTTTTGCAATACTTCACATATATGCTTATTCCGAAATGCACACATGACATTAATCTGTGTATATTTAAACCCAAAACACCCACCATCCTGCATAGCACTATGTTGTGTTGGGTGCTTGCGGATAGCGTCATCTGATCACAAACGCTACGCAGATGCATACAGAGAACAAAGCCAGAAACAGTGGCATTGGGGCAGAAGAGATTTAGACACTGAGAAGACAAATAGAACTATATTGGCGACAAAAGCAATCCATAAGCGGCTGCTTCTCAGCTGGCGTGCATCTGGACGTGTGCAATAAATCAATTTGGTTTTCACAGCTGCTCTAGAAAAATAGGTAAGAAAAAATAAAATGACAGCAATTGTCCTGCTGGCTGTAAACAATACATGCATCTCATTCCACATCTTAGCAGAAGTGCGCACCACTATGCACATTCCTGCTTGTACAATATCCTGCTTTTGCAAAAGGAATAGGAAAAGGTGCTTCAGACCTGGCAGCAAAATGTTGTTTTGCATCTCCTTTCATCACCAAGATGGACCCGCAATTTCTGGTTGCAATAGTGCTCGACACGGGCCTAAGACATTGCTCCCTATTTAGCGATTAATTTTTTTTTTTTTTTTTTTTTTTTTTCAAAGGTGACATTGGGCTTCTTCTCGATACTCACCTTCAACCCCTCCTCCTTTCAGAGCTACTATTCTTGCAGCATACCGAGTGTAGTAGCGCCATCTATAGCGCGTATGTTGCAGACATGGCTTAAACGATAAAGGTCAGATGCAATGAAGACAATCGGCGCGTCTCGCAGACCGGAGAAGGGGAGAGAGGCGTGTGCAATATGCGCCTTGCGGAGCTGGAAATTATCCTCTGGCGCTGAGCTAGAATAGTCCGCCGGGCGCATGGTCAGAAGATCCCCAATTTCCCAAATGTTGCCATTCCTTGCAGCAAGGCGCGCCTTCCTGGTTGACCCTTACGAACCATGCCGCTGACTTTTTTCAGCCTCAATTCTCTTCTATCTATGCATGGGGCAGGTGCGTTTTGGCATGTTTAAAACCAAGTGGTTCTGCTCCAACGCAGCTAAAAACCTCCGACCTGATTCTCGTTTACAAAGAAAACACACAACTACTTTTCCTGTTCTAAAAGCTTAAAAAGTACCTTTTACTCTCAGAAGCAGCACTTTGTTTGCTCTGTATACCAACCAAAAATATTTGTTGGTAATTTATTTATTTATTTGTTTGCCTACTGTTTCGCGCTGTCTTTAGCTATTGTAGTAGTCATTTAACGCTTATTTTTATTATAAACACGCACCTATTTTAGCTTGACTTTTTTTTTTTTTGCGTTTTTTTACATTTCATAAGACAAAGAGGGTCCTGCTTTGTGCATATTTTTTAAAAAAAAATTTTTTTACGGTCTATTTACCCAGTTACACTCAAGTAACTTTTCTATTACTGCTGCACACCGCGCTTCTGGGTTGTGTTCCTGCATTTGACGTCATCACCCCTTGGTAGCTTTTGAAGCTCAGTCAAGTCCGTGCCCATCTCTGCAGCTTGTAAGTGTCTTGTGAATTCCTCTTTAGGTTCGTCCTGATAGTTGCATTTTTTTTTGCAACGCATTTGCTAATTCCTGTTTTTGGTTTCTTGTATACGATTCATTTGCATTTCTACTAGTATCAGGATACTTTTAATGTCTAAATTCCGGTTCGACTTTAACTTTGGTACAATCGGCGAAGACGCGCGCGCCGATGAAAGCGACGATCAGCGCGACACCATCAGCGACAGCGACAGCGATGTTGGGTCTGGCGACTCCAGTGAAGGCGCTTCCTGGGCGAGTCTTGACCGACGTCTGTTGCAGCGCATCGTGTCTTTCCTGCCGCGTCAGAGCGACCGGCGCACGTTCTGTGAGGTCAGCAAAGACTGGGAGTTTGCAGCCACTTCAGACCTCTGGGCGTATCCACAGTTCTCTACACCTCAGCAGTTGACTGCCTTTCTGCGCACAGTCACAGAGCGCCCGCACACGTATGGTCCGCATATCCGAGGTATCCGCTTCACGCTGAGCTCGCATTATGACCGCCACCTTGTCTCACCTTATTATAATGACGATTACGAAGCTTCGGATGCGGAGCTATCCACCTTGGTTGAGATTGCCCAGGGGAAGCATGTGTTGTCCACGGATCCAGTGCTGCTGCGCTCGCTACTTCATGGCTCAGATCTCACTTCGCCACCACTTGCTTTCAAGTACGCGCGTGCATGCTCGCCTATTGACAGTCTTTCCATCTATGGCTTTCGTTTGCGCGACAAGCACATTGTTAATGAACTGATGCGCTGGCGTTTGCGCGAGATTGAAATCATTGGAATGCCGCGCAAACCTCTGGCAAATCTTGGCTATCTCCTCTGTGGTCTGCGCAGCCTTCGCTCACTCCGGCTTGAGAGCGATGCGCCGTTGCCTGCCGATGTGTGGGGGCCTATTGCATTGCGTCTTCCCGCACTGCAAAAGTTGCGTCTATGGGCGCCTGGAATAGCCGCTTCACAGCTTGTTCGCTCGCTTGGCTCAGCTCCCAATTCGCTTGAGGTCCTGCACATTGTTGGCAACGGAAGCGACGCAGGCGATGACCTTGTCGATATTGTTGTCAGCGCGTCGCCTAACATTCAGTCGCTCGTTGTCTACGGCTCAGGTATCACTGCAAGCTCGGCCCGCGCTGCTCTATGCCGGGCTAAACATCTAACTCACCTGGAGCTGGTGCAAAATGGACTGGGGTTGACTACTGTTCCATCTATTGTGGCAGCCACCGCGCCTGTTGTTGTCGCTTCGAAGCTTGACACCCTTAGCTTACGCAACGTATCTATTGATGACGCGCTTGTTGCTGCTGCAGTTGGCGTAGTTACGCAGCTGCGCTCACTCTACATTAATGGAGCTCCAAGTCTTAGCGGCGGAGCGGTTGCCGAGCTTCTGCGGACGTCCACGCGTCTAGTTGCATTAGGTCTTTACAACAGCCCTCTGCTTTCTGATATTGCACTAGAGGGTCTGGCCAGCGGACCAAGTGCCAGTCGCCTGCGTATACTACTGGTTCGCCAATGCCACATGCAGTCGGACGGCATTGAGCGCGCTTTGCCGTCACTGACAAATCTTAAGAATTTCTCCATTACTGGAACTGAGGTAGTTAAGCAGATATTCAAATACGCTTACGACGACTCTGATAATTCCGCGAAGCAGGAAGACGATGGTATTGACTCTCACTTGGCTTCACCAGTACTGAATCGGTCTTTTAAACCCATGTATCCGTCTGACCACTATTTCTGCACGAGCGATCCGAACGTCGCAGCTGCCAGCTCTGAGGTGGCCAAGGACATTGCAATGCAGGCGGTTGCTACGGCGCCCCCGACTCCTCGTACAGCATGGAATGCTTACGCTGCCAAACGCTTTGTGCCTGGCTTACTCGCATTTTCCAGTGGGGCGGCCACCCGCAGTGGAGCGATGCGCACAGGCCGTCGTCGTGCAACTACAACATCTGATGATCCGGATATCAGTACCGGTCAAGCTCCCGAGCTTAATGCTTCTGCCAACGTCGAGCACCCGAAAGCGCGTCTGCGCAGCATCTCGGAGCTGCCCGCTAATGTGGACCCGATTATCATCCATGAGGGGTCAGATTATGCGTTGAGCCCTCAGTCAGAACCTTCGGCTACTTTTACGCCCTTGCAGTCTTCGGAAGTTTTTGTCCCTGCAGTATTATCCGATAGCACTGGGTCTGTGGTTCCGGATGCTGAAAATCAGCCTATTGTAAGCGCGTTGACTGAAAACCCAAGCGATGTCATCCCTAGATCATTGGATGGCGACAAGTTCGCTGACATTGATGACAATTTAGCTACCAATGCCAGCACTTTGGATACAGTTCGCGAGCCTGTTGCCACGGAAGTTACAGATAGAGAGCTTGATCTGACATCTGCAGCCGAGTCTGATGCGCAGCCTGTCATTGAGTCAGAATCTACTTATGTCGCAGCAGTCGTAACAACAGCAGCCGCTGCTACGGGTATTGCCATTGCACACGTTCTAGACAGCGAATTACCGAAAGACCATGATGCGGGTACATCTGTTGTTTTGGAGGCGACTGAGACCACAGCAAATGGCGACGAAGTTCCGGTTGTTGTGCCAGACTCAGAAGTTGCTAGCGACAGGACTGTGGATGATATTACTCAACCAACATCCGAGTCAACTTCCAGTCTAAATGCTACACCCATTGTTGATACTGGTACTAAGTTAGAGTCCGAGTCGGTTGCAGAGGCCGTTGCCGAGGCGATTGCAGAAGCCATCCCGGATATGGCTTTTAAGCCGGATGACGTGCCAGCGGAGGGTACGGCCGATCGATCTATTGCCGAATTAGCGGATATGCCAGCTAGTGATGTGGCCGTTGCCAATGTTGTTGAAGAGACCTCGGTAGAAGCTGGTCCACAAGCCGTCGTTCCTTCCGAGAAACCGACAGAAATAACTGCAAGATCAGTATCTGCCTTTTTGGGTGATCGTAACGAAGGCACTGCTACTGTAGCTGCTACCAGATCAGCAGAATTGACTATCCCTGAGGCAGTTGCCCATAAATCTGAGCCGGCCTTCACAGTGCCAAACCCTGCGACATCCGACGCTTCCGAAGAGATCGGCGTCGAGTCAGTCACAGATCCCCGCACTGTCATTGCTGCAGGGGCTAGTGCCGCTGCCGCTGTCATTGTCGCCCTTGGTGCCGATGTGGACGATCAGCCTGTCAATGTGGAGTCCACGGACCCTGTTGTAGATGCCGTCGAGGTAGTGACTATCGCTGAGTCTATCGTAGAACCTCCTACAGTTGAAGTTGTCGATAATTCAGATGCGGCATCAGCTACAAATAAAACGATGGCGCTGACAGTAGATGAAGCTGCTCGGGGGTTGGGTGCAGAGACCGTTGTCGCAGTGGGTGCAAATTCAGTTGCACCAACTGTAGACGCTGACGTCTCCAATAACGCTAAAGCTGAACCGGAGGTGGCGCTGGCGGAGAATATTTCAGCTGCTGAGTTGACTACAGACGAATTTATTCAAAGGTCTGTTGCAGAGACAAATGGTGACATTGCCCTAGAGTCCGCGACAAACAACAATGTAATCCCAGCAGTAGACAAGCCTGCCGATGAGACAACCGCAGAATCTGTCGTGAAGCCTGACGCGGAGCCTGCCACAGATCTCGTCGCTGAGACGATTGCAGAGTCTGTCGCCGAGCCTGCAGCTGAGCCTGCCGCTGAGCTTGTCACGGAGACGATTGCAGAGCCTGCCGCTAAGCCTGTCACGGAGGCTGTCGCAGAGACTGTCGCAGACCCCGTCACTGAGACGGTTGCAGAGCCTGCCGCAAAGCCTGCCACGGAGGCTGCCGCTGAGAATGTCGCTGAGATGATTGCAAAGCCTGCCGTTGAGCTTGTGACAGAGTCTGCTGTGGATCCTGTTGCCAAAACGATTGCAGAGCCTGTTACGGAGGCTGTCGTTGAGCCTGCCGCTGAGCTTGTCACGGAGACTGCTGCTGAGCCTGCCGAGAAGCCTGCTGCGGAGCCTGTTGCTGAGCCTGCCACGGAGGCTGCTGCTGAGCCCGTTGCTGAAACTGTCGTGGAGTCTGCTGCGGATCCTGTTGCTGAAAGGATATTAGAGCCTGCCGCTGATCCCGTCGCTGAGATAATTGCTGAGACTGCTGCTGAACCTGTCACAGAGTCTGCTGCGGATCCTGTTGCCAAGACGATTGCAGAGCCTGACGCTGAGTCTGCCACGGAGGCTGCTGCAGAGTCCGTTGCTGAGACGACTGCAGAGCCTGCCGCAGAGCCCGCTGCTGAGACTGTCGCAAAGTCTGCCGCTGAGCCTTTCACGGAGGCTGTCGCAGAGACTGTCGCTGAGTCTACCACAAGCCCCATTGCTGAGACGGTTGCAGAGCCTGCCGCAGAGCCTGTTGCTGAGCTTGTCACGGAGGCTGTTGCTGAGACTGCTGCTGAACCTGTCACGGAGTCTGCTGCGGATCCTGTTGCCAAGACGATTGTAGAGCTTGACGCTGAGTCTGCCACTGAGTCCATCGCTGAGATTGTCACTGAGACGATTGCAGAGCCTGCCACAGGGCCTTCTACGGAGGCTGCTGCTGAGCCCGTTGCTGAGACGACTGCAGAGTCTGCCGCGGAGCCCGCTGCTGAGACTGTCGCAGAGACTGTTGCTGAGCCTGTTGCTGAGCCTGCCTTGAAGTCTGACGCAGAGCCTGCCGCAGATCCCGTCGCTGAGCCCGTCGCTGAGCCTGTCACGGAGGCTGCCGCTGAGCCCGCTGCTGAGACTGTTGCTGAGCCTGCCTTGAAGTCTGACGCGGAGCCTGCCGCAGATTCCGTCGATGAGACAATTACAGAGCCCGCTGCTGAGCCCGCTGCTGAGCCCGCTGCTGAGCCCGCTGCTGAGACTGTTGCTGAGCCTGCCTTGAAGTCTGATGCGGGGCCTGCCGCTGAGAATGTCGCAGAGACGATTGCAGAGCCTGCCACAGGGCCTTCTACGGAGGCTGCTGCTGAGCCTGTCGTGGAGCCTGCCGCAGATCTCGTCGCTGAGACGATTGCAGAGCCAGCCGGAGAGCCCGCTGCTGAAACTGTCGCAAAGTCTGCCGCTGAGCCTGCCGTGAAGTCTGACGCGGAGCCCGCCGCAGATCCCGTCGCTGAGCCCATCGCTGAGCCTGCCTTTGAGCTTGTCACGGAGGCTGCCGCTGAGCCCGCTGCTGAGACTGTCGCAGAGACTGTTGCTGAGCCTGACGTTGAGCCTGCCGCTGAGCTTGTCATGGAGAATGCTGCTGAGTCTGCCGTGAAGTCTGACGCGGAGCCTGCTGCAGATCCCGTTGCTGAGACTGCCACGGATCCTGTTGCCAAGACGATTGCAGAGCCTGTGGCTGAGACCGTCGCAGAGTCTGTCGCTGAGCCTGTCATAAAGCCTGCTGCTGAGTTTGTCACGGAGACTGTTGCTGAGCCTACCGTAAAGACCATTGCAGAGCCTACCGCACAGCCTGTTGCGGAGACAGCCAGAGAGCTTGTGGTTGAGGCTGCCGCTGAAAAGACTGCTGAGCCTGTCACGGAACCCGCCGCTGAGCCTGCTGGTGAGAAGACTGCAGAATCTAATGCGGAGCCTGCCACTGAGTCTGTTGCAGAGCCAGCCGCTGAGCCTATCATGGAGTCTCTTGCTGAGAACGTCGCAGAACCTGTTGCTGAGCCTGTTGCTGAGTCTGCCACTGAGCTAGTTGCAGAGTCTGCTGCTGAGGTCAGTGTTTCACTTCCTGGTGAGTCTCATGAAAATGTGGGCATTTCGGATTTATCTGCGGATTCGACTACAGCCGATAGTGTCAAAGAGGTGTTGGTAGACTCTAGCACAGATGGCGCTCTCGATAGGGACGTCGCAGTACCCGATGCGGAACCCGGAGAGCAAAAGTTGGAAGTGCCTGTCGCACAGCTGGCCGCAGATGCCACTCCTGAGAATACAGTCGCAGAGTTGAGTGTCGACAAGGCCATTGAGAATCTTGATACTGAGCCTACTGTGGAGCCAATCGAAAAGCCCGCTAAGGCGGAGGCTTCAGCGAGAGATGTGGAACCCGTTGCAGAGGCCATTACGGAAACATCTGGAGAGCCAACTGCGGGAGAAGTAGCCGAGACCACCACTGAGATGGATGCTACACAGAACGCTCAAGGGATACCTACTGATTCTTCTGCTCAAGATGTTTTAGACCCTGCTGCTGAAGCTGTAGCAAATCCCACTCTTGAGGCAGAGACGGAGCAGGTCGATGGGCCTACTGAGAAAGCCGTCGTGGTGCCTGTCGTGGAGCCCGTTGTGGAGCCTGCATCCGATGTCAACCCAGAATCTGTTGCAGAGGTTATTGCTGAGGCAACTGTTGAAGCCGCTACTGAGCCTGCCGTCGAGTCTGCTGAGAAGGACGTATCAGCACCGGTTCAGGAGGATGTCTCCGAGTCTTCCGCGGGTTTGGCGAGTGGAGATTTTAAGGCACCAATTGAGGAATCCAATGATGTGGCTACTGAAATGGACGTCGCGATAACGACCGAAGAGCTTATTATTGAGAAAGACGCGCCGATTCCAGCTATGGAGTCCGCTGCAGAGTCTGTCGCAGTATCAGATCCCGCTGCAGCAGTTGAACAGCCCGTAGCCGAGGCAAGTGCTGAAACTGACAATTCAGTTTCCGCAGAAACTGCTGACAAGTCTGCCGCCGATCTTGCGAATTTGGATGCTGCAGTTTTGGAGCCGGCTGAAAGCAATGTTACCGATCCTGTTGCTGAGTCTGCTGAGAGGGGAATTTCTGTTCCAGAAGAGGAGCCTGTGACTGCGCAATCCACTGAGCCAGCCGCCGAAGTCGCTGAAAAGGATGTCCCAGCATCAGTCGTGGAATCCGCTGCAGAGCCTGTCGTTTTACCTACTGAAGACGATGCTGCGGAGCCAGTTGCAGAAACTATTGCAGAAACTGCTACGCCAACTGCTGATTCTGCTGTCAAGGATATTGCGGGTTCAGAAAAGGAGTCCGTTGCAGAACCTGCCGAGAAGGTGATCGAGACACCGACAGAGCCCACAACCGAGCCATCAACTGAACCTATCAGGGAAGTCGCAGAGTCGGCTGGTGAGACCGTACCACAGTCAGCTGCTGAAACTGTTGCGCCGGTTGAGGAACTCGTTTCAGAGCCAGCAGTGGAGCGTGCTGAGACAGGTGTTGCAAAATTGGTCGAGGAGCCTACTGCGGATTCAGCTGCACATTCCCCTGAGGAGGATGCCGAGACGCCAGTGGGAAAGCCTGTCGAGGAGTCTGAAGAACCTGTCGAGTTGGACGTCAAAGCACCGGTTGAGGGATCCATCACTGAACCAACCACGGAGCCTGTCACGGATCCCTCTGAGAGGGAAGATTTGGCACCTATTGAGGACGATGTTGCCGCGCCGGTTACGGAATCTACTCCTGACCCAGCCGCGGAACCCACAGCTGAGTCGGCTGATAAAGATATTGCAGAACCTGTTGAAGTGTTTGTCACAGAGACGGCTACAGAGCTCACCGCAAAGGATACTGCAGCGCCAGCTGAAGACACCATTGTGGAGCCTGTCGCTGAGCCTGCCGAAAAGGATGTCCTGGCACCAGTTGTGGAGTCCACTGCAGAACATGCGGAAAAATCCATTGAAAAGGATATCGAGGCCCCGGTGGAGGAGTCTGTTGATGAACCAGCGGCAAAGGATGTTGAACCACTTGTTGAGAATGACACTGTGTCTTCAGCCAAGGATTCGGCTGTCGAGAATATTGCCGAACCCGCTGCAACAGACGTTAGCGCCTCATCCGATGATCACACCACGGAGCCAGCCTTTGAGCCCGCTGAGAAGGATGTGTTGCCAGCAACCAAGGAGTCCATTGTCGAGTCTGTCTCTGAACCTGCAGAGAAGGATTCCGCAGTATTGGTTCAAGAGCCAGCTGCCGAGCCGGCTGAGACAGATGCAGCAGCTCCAGCCGAAGCTTCAGTTGTGGACCCTGCAATTGCGCCTGTCGTGGAGACAACCACGGAGCCCGCCGAGCAACTGTTGCAGAGCCTGTTGAGCAGACTGTTGCGGAGAATAACGCAGCAGCAGTCGATGACTCTGTTGAGCTTGCAGCAGCGGATGCCGAAAGACCTGTAGAGAAGCCCGTCGCAGAACCTGCTGCTGAACTGGCCGAGACCTCAGCCGAGAGATCTGTTGCAGAGCCAGTTACAGAGTTGGTCAATACAGATGCGACAGCTTCTGCTGAGGAATCCGAAGACAAGGCAGTTGCGGAGTCTGCAGCGATAAACGCCGAGTTGCCAGCCGTGGAGTCCGTTACGAAATCCGCTACAGAGGACGCAGCAGCGCCAGTTGATGAGCTTGTTGCAGAGCCTGTCGAAAAGGACGTTGCAGCATCTATTGAGGAACCTACAGCGAAGCCTGCTTCTGAGGCCGTTTCAGAGCCTATTGCTGAGCTTGCCGTAAAGGATGTCGGTTCATTGATCGACGAATCTGTGGTGGAGCCGACATCTGAGCCAGTCGAGAATGACGTCGTGACGCCAGTTGAGACTTCTACACCAATTTCCGTAGATGAATCCGCTGCAAAGGACGTCGTGCTACCGGAAGATAAGCACAGTGCAGAGTCAGCTCTTGAGTCTGTTGAGCCGGACGCTGTAGTTTCTGTTGAGCAAGGTACCGGAGAATCTGCTGATGAACCCGAGACAAAGACAATCGGCGAGCCTATCGAGGAGGAAGCCAAGGCATTAGTAGAAGAACCCGTAACAGAGCCGTCCGAGGAAGTCACCGCACCGATTGAGGATTCAGTAGCAGAGACAGCCACTGATTCTGTCGAGGCGGACGTAGAAGTGTCGGTCACCGAGTCCACCGAAAATGACACCGCTATTCCAGTCGAGAAGTCTGCTTC
>KZ303488.1:361497-434483 GCA_002705745.1 Coemansia reversa NRRL 1564
GAGAATGACGTCGTGGCGCCAGTTGAGACTTCTACACCAATTCCCGTAGATGAATCCGCTGCAAAGGACGTCGTGCTACCGGAAGATAAGCACAGTGCAGAGTCAGCTCTCGAGTCTGTTGAGACGGACGCTGTAGTTTCTTTTAAGCAAGGTACCGGTGAATCTGCTGATGAACCCGAGACAAAGACAATCGGCGAGCCTATCGAGGAGGAAGCCAAGGCATTAGTAGAAGAACCCGTAACAGAGCCGTCCGAGGAAGTCACCGCACCGATTGAGGATTCAGTAGCAGAGACAGCCACTGATTCTGTCGAGGCGGACGTAGAAGTGTCGGTCACCGAGTCCACCGAAAATGACGCCGCTATTCCAGTCGAGAAGTCTGCTTCAGAGCCGACTACCGAGCCTACTGAGCAGGATATTGTGGCACCGGCTGAGAAGAACACACCAGAGCCAGTTGTTGAATTATCCGCCGAGCCTGCTGCAGAGTCTACTGGAGAGGATGTCATAAAGCCAGTCGATAACCCCGATGCCGTGACTGTCGAGAGTGGTTCTTCGGAGCAGGTTGAAGCGCTTGTTTCAGAGCCCACAGTAGATGATGTTCCAGTGTCGGCGGAGGAATTTGTTTCTGAGAGGGATATTGAAGCGTCAGCTGAGAATCTTGTTAGAAAGCCCTCTGAGGATTCTCCCGAGAAGGACGATATGGCACCAGTTGAGGAGCCCGCCGCAGCACCGGTCGAACAGTCCACCGAAAAGGATGCCGCATCGCTGGTCGAAGATAATGTTGCAGAACCTGCTATTGCAACAAATCCCGATTTGAGCGCTGAGCCAACAGTTGAATCGGCAACTGAAGCTGTTGTGAAAGATGTTTTAGAGTCCGACACTGTAGTGCCGATTGAGGGGGCTGTCGCAGATCCCGCTATTGAAGCTGCTGCTGAGAAGAATATTCCGACACCGGTTGTAGAGTCTGTCGCAGAAGTCGTTAAGGACACTGCCGCAGCTATTGAAGAACCTGTTCCAGAGATGGTCGAGAAGGACGTTGCGGCGCCAGTGGACCCGTCCGCCGCCGAGCCTACTACTGAGTCTGTTTCCAATTCCGCCGATGGTCCTGTTTCTGAGTCTACCGCCGAGCCTGCTGCTGAGCAGTCCGCCGTTGAGCCTGTCAGTTGTTTCATCAATGACTCTGTCGCAGATCCTACTGCTGGTTCTGCTGAAAAAGACACCGCAGTGATTGTTGATGAGCATGCCAGTGGATCTGTCGATAAGCCCGCCGGGAAGGGTGTAGAGGAGCCAACCGAAGATTCCATTGCAGATCATAATACTGATTCAGTTGTTCAATTAGTAGAGGAGGCTACGGAACCGGTTGAGGATCCTGCCACTGAGGAGGGCGCTACGACTTCAGCCGATACATCTGCCAATAATTCTGTAGCACCAGCGGAGGAGTCTGTCGTGGAGGCAATTACAGCACCCACCGATACAGTTGTCGCAGCTGCGGCTTTTGAGGCTGCTGATGAGAAGGGGTTTTCAGTTCATGTAGAGGAGCACATCGCAGAAGCAGCAGCGGAGCCCGCAAAGGAAATTCCAGTCTTGGCTGAGACGCCAGCCGCCGATTCGGTTTCCAAGCAAGAGTCGGAGCCGAAGGCTGACGAGACCGAGGTAGCTTTGGAGTCGGCAACGGTACCCAACGCAGTGGATGATGTTAAAGAGGCAGCCGCAGAGTCGACAGAAAGCGAGGTCGCAGCTCCAAAAGCTGAGCCAACCGCTGATGAAGTTGCAAAGCCTATTGGAGAGTCGACGACAGAGCGTTCTGTCGAGTTGGCAACTGCTACAGAAGTTGATGTTGCAACTGAATCCGCTGTTAAACCGACACCTGCACAGCCCGAGACAATCGCCGTGGAGACTGTTACAGTAGACGAGCCAGCCGAAGTTTTGACCGCTGAGCCCGAGTCGAAGGAAGACGCCAGCTCAGCGGTGTTAGCTGAAGAGCCAGCCAACGAGCTAGCGCTGCCAGAGCCAGCCGTACAGGATGCAGCCACTCCTGCTTCTGACGCAGATGTTGATGTTGCCGTACCGGCCCACGAGACTCCCTTGGCCACCAGTACCGCTGCTGATACAGAGACAACGCCTGCTAAATCGTTAGACGCGGAGAAAGTCACTGCTGATGCCGCTGCTGAGCCTGCTACGGAGGCTGTTACAGAGGTTGCTGTAATAGACGTCATAGCCGATGATCCTGAGCCCGTAACCGTGCCAAGCACTGAGGAAACTGCAGAGCCTGCTTCTGTGTCTGTACCCGAGCCAGAACTTGTTACGGACGACGCTTTAAAGACGACGGAAGAGAATGCGTCAACGGGTGTTCCCGAGGAACACATCGAGCCGCTTACCGCCGATACTGCTGTCGATATTACTACCACAACGGATCCTGCCGCAGACTCCGACTCTGCTGTGCCAGTTGCTGACGAACTGGGAGCCAAGGTTGCACCCAAGACTGTTGAGGTGTCTGCCGAGCCGGTGCTGGACGCTGTAGTGGATGCCGATACGGTGGCTCAGCCTATAGCAGCAGATGATGCTGGAGCCACTAACGAGCCAGCATCTGTATTGGCAGAAGACCTTGCTGTTGAGTCTGTTCCTACAGCAGCCGCTGACTCGGCCACAGATCCCACTGCTGCTCTTGCTGCAGATACGACGGATGAACAGATCACCGATAGCACTGATAAGCCAAATGCTAAGCAAGTTGACGACGATGTTGCGCATTCTGTTTCTGCGGAGGAGAAAATACCTGCAGACGCTGCTGCTGAGAAGCCTGATGCGACTCTGGTTGTTGAGCCAACGCCGACATCCGTGGATAAGCCTGCTATTGAGACTGCGCCAAATCCAGCTACCGAACCTGCTGCGGTTGATGTCTCCGAGGCCGTTGTAGAGACTGTTCCAGATACTGCTGCCGATGCGGTTGGTGAGCGCGCTGTGAAGGATGCTGTGTCCGCCGCTGAACAGTCTGCTGTTGACCATGCTGACGTTTCTGCTGCGGAGGCTGTCAAGGATACCCTGAACAAAGATGCCAGCGATATTGAGGATGCTGCCGTGGTAGCAGCCTCTGTAGCTGGTGCATTTATTGCCGAGCAACTGGATGCGGATGCCGTCTCCAAGCCAGCTGATGAGCCTGTCGCCGGGTCTATTCCCGAACAGGAAACTGTGAACGAGACCGAGGATGCCATTGCTTTAGCGTCTACAATTGAGACTGGAACCGACAAAACCTTGGAGTCCGCCGTCGAGAAGACAACTGAGGCGTCCCCTGATACGTCCGCCGATGTTCCCAGAGAACTTCCTACCGACGATTCTGCCGCAGAGTCTCAAACGCAGCCCGCAACTGATACTGCTACTGATTCTGCGAAGGAGTTGCCCAACGCTTCTGGGAATGAGGCAATAACCAAGGATGCGTCAAGCGATGTTGATGCCGCCGACAGATCTGGTGAATTTCAGGACAGCAGCATTAAGCCACATCCAATTCCCAGCGCGGACATGGCAGAGCTTGCTGTGGGCATTTCGCTGGGACTTGCTGCCACTGGTGCGTCTTTGGCTGCATTGGCAAACGCGCCCGAAAAACCATCGCAAGAGCCAGCTGGAGTCTCGGGTGCCGATATCGTAGTTTCCGAGACAAAAGCCGAGCCTAACTTTCCAGCCGAGGCCCCAACCGAGTCGACGCCTGCCCAGCAAAGCCGCAATGACATACCCGTTGATGTCCATCAGACCCTACCGAGTGCAAGCGAGCATATTGATAACGCTACTGTAGGTATCGATGCACAGACAGCGAGCTCTGTTCGCAGCTTTTCGGAGTCAGAGCCTGAGATGATCGAGCTTGCGGATGGCTCAGGATTTGAGTCGTCATCTCCATTTGAGCTTGTGAATAACGACGAGAAGGAGAATGACGATCCTACGGACGAAGCAGTTACCAGATCAGTTACAGAGACTGATGCTGTACCAAAGGCTGCTGCCAAATCCGATATTGAGACCATTAGCACTGCAGATGAGCCCGCTTTTATTACAGAGACTGTTGCCAGCAAGTCCGCTCCAGAGCATACTGCTCAAGAGTTCAAACAGCTTGCCAGTCTACCGCAGATGGTTCCTGCTGATGTGGCAGACAACGACTTTCCTGTTGACAGCGCCGAGCGTATAGCTCCTGTTGTTGTTGGGACTGTCGAATCCGTCAGTCTACCTGAGGCGGGTCAAGCTTACAACGAGCCTACACCCGCACCCATCGTCGAAATGGACAGCACTGAAGATGTTGCCGTGATTGCGCGGTCTCTGCCCAGTCTGCCTGAATCCCAGATAACCGAGGTTCTAACAGCTTCTGCCGCACCGGCACTGGTTTCAGATGATGGGGGTGAAAGGATCATTATCGCGGCAACGAGCACTCCACAGTCGCAGATTTCATACAACCGTCCTGGCTCACAGGCATCTTTGCCGGGCGCTGTCGATACACCAGCCCAAACTGAGATTGAGTCCGACAGAAACCTTGATAAGCGAGATAGCGCCATTTACATGGACAAGCAATCAGAAGAGCAGAGTGTTGATCTTGTCGATGCAGCACCTACTGTTGTCGCTCGCGAGGCATTGCAAGACCAAATGGTTCCAGAACCAGTTCATGTTCAAGAAGAAAATCGTGTGGAGCCTTCGAATTATTCGACTTTCTCGACGCCTGCATTCCCACAGTACTTCAGCCAGACCGAGTTCCAAGAGCAGGGAGCTGGCATATCCAGACGTGAGGTTTCACGAGCCAGTGCTGCTGGCTTTAAGAAGACAAAATCTGGTCGCCCAAAGGACGTATTGATGGAGCTCAATATCGAAACGCCGCATGATGGACGTCAGTTAATGCAGCTACGCGCAAATGACAACCTGGATTATCAGTGTGAGCTGTTCTGCGAGGAATACAACATGATGGACCTGCTTCCTGGTATGAAGACGCTGGTCCGAGGCAAAGTTGAGCGTCGGTTGACAAGACGCCGTGAGCGTGCGCTACAGGCCGCTGCAGCAAAGGGCAAGCAACAAGAGATCTAAATGACAAGCTGGTCTATTGATCACAATAGTTACTAATATTGCTTTTTTCAATATCTCTATTTTATATCAATTTTACGTGGCAAGGTAACTAGCATTGAAGCTAAAACGCATATACACAATGGCGTTTAACGAGTTTTGGGTAATAAGAGTTGCATTGCGCGCTAGCATTAGTGTTTTTGCTGTTTCTTTGATGAGAGATTTGAGCTTGAAACTTTCAACTTGAAAAATTCCTCTACATGAACTTTTTTTTTTTTATATTCTGTTAAGACATTCCGATAACAAGCACCGATTTAATAGAAAAAAATATAACAGAAACACCTAGCTGTGTTTACTCAGTTTCTTCTTTCCGCGCCAAGTGAGGTGAACGTTTGACTTTAGGATACAGCGGACGTGGGGGTAAAACGCCTGCGCGTTCTAGCAGAAAGCGCACAGCGTCCGAGGGTTGTGCGCCAACACCAAGCCAATATTTTGTGCGAGCAAAATCGAGACTGATATGTTTTGCTTCTTCCTTTTTGTCAGGGAGTGGATCGTATGTGCCGAGCTTTTCAAGTGGTTTGCCATCGCGTCTGCTACGTCCAACCATCGCTACTATATGATAAAACGGCCGGTTCCGTACACCATGTCGTGCAAAACGAATGCGCACCACCATTTTTCTATAACTTAGAAATGATGCAAAACAAAATTTGTGAGAATATAAAGAGAGCTGTGTTTGGATTGTGCGTACTTTGAGCTTATCACTAAAAAGCGTTTTTTTTCTTGGTAGCTCTAAGCTCATGATCGGCAGTTGAGCTGGTAATCCACTGGCCTGAAGCTGCTAAATCGCAGACACAGGCCTCCCCCCATAAAGCCAGTTTCTGCGATTAAAGGACGATGTGCAAGGGGTGTTGTTACCCACATACATTCTGACGCCATAGAGGACATTAGGCTTCCTGTCTGTTGCTTGGCGTCTTTTCTTTTTGTATTTACACCAGAAACAGAGCGTTGCAAAAGGCGGAACTTGTATTATACACAAACGCGCAGGGTTAACTACAGGGTTTTACTAGTACCACGTTCTGACCATGTTTTTTCATGTAAGTTTATTTTCTGCTTATGATTTTTTTTTTTGCAGCAAGTGGGCTTTTTCACAAGATGTATTTGACAACACAAAGTACTTAAGCTTTCTTTTTTTGTCAGTTTCTTAAAAAAGTTGATTATTTATTTCTGCAATGTAGAAGAAGCTTACACATACAATTACTTTACATCCCTCGTTTTTGGGTCCACGGATGCGAGAGTTTGTAACGAAGCGATTGTATAAAGATGTCGAAGGCACATGTACAGGACGGTATGGATATATTATTGCAGTGGTTGCGATTCTAGAGATACAGATTGGAAAGATCATTCCTGGGCTTGGTTCAGCAGAGTTTGAAGTCAAGTACTCGGCGATTTTATTCAAACCATTTAGAAATGAGGTACTGGATGCGGTGGTTGATTCTGTTAGTAAAATTGGGTTTTTGGCAAACGCAGGTCCATTGAGGATATTTGTGTCTCAAACACTGATTCCGGCTGATATGAAACTGGACATGAACAGCAATCCACCCTCTTTTCACTCTGATGATCAAAAGATCGAAAAGGGCACGCTAGTGCGTGTCAAAGTTAATGGTGCTCGCGTTGATGCAACCAATATAATAGCCATTGGCACTATCAAAGAGGACTATCTTGGCGTCATCGAGTAAATGCGCAATCGGGGAGCTCGTGTAGGTTGTTAATCCGCTTTTTTTTTTTATCAATGTGCTCACGTGGATGGTCCAATATTACTTTGAATTCGGTCTCTGCTATTTGGTTTTTTTGCATGTAAAAAAAAAAAAAATTTTTAGCATAAAATATACCACGCTAAGAAGAGTGAATCAATTGTACTCTGGTGCTTGGTGAGTTTTTTGTTTTGCTTGTTTTTTTTTTTTGCATAGCTTTGTATGCTTTGTCAATATTTTCGAAAGGTATCACGCTTATCCTCGACTTTTAATTTCCTTCGCTACTATTCATCGCGTATCATCATGCCAAAGATAATCGGAACCCACAGTGGCACCTTTCACTGCGACGAGGCACTTGCTTGCTTTATGTTGCGCCAGCTGGATGAGTACAGCGACGCCAAAATTGTGCGTTCTCGCGATCCAGCGGTCTTAGATACATGTGACATTGTCGTTGATGTCGGCGGTGTTTACGACCACGATACCAAACGCTACGATCATCACCAGCGCGGATTTGATGAACAGTTCTCGACGGACTACAAGACCAAGCTCAGCAGTGCCGGTCTTATTTACAAGCACTATGGTAAGGATGTTATCCGGTCGATTGCAAAGGACGCACATCTAAGCGAGGATGAAGTTGACCAGCTCTTCGACAGACTTTACAAGGTCTTTGTGGAGGGCATTGACGGGAATGACAATGGGATTTCGCGGTACCCTGAGGAAATTGATCCATTTTATTTGGATAACACAGGTCTTCCAGCGCGCGTTTCTCGTCTAAATCCCTGGTGGAACGAACCCGAAGGTGATATGGACGAGAGATTTACCAAGGCTGTTGCGTTGACTGGTTCAGAGTTCTCCGAGCGCGTACGCTATCACGCTCTGGCTTGGCTTCCTGGACGTAAACTTGTAGAGCGGGCGTATCAATCTCGCTTTGACATTGACAGCTCCGGAAAGATTGTCCTGTTTGATCAATTCTGCCCCTGGAAAGATAATCTGTCGATTATTGAGGACGAGGCTCTTGAGAAGAATCCCGAGTTGGCAAAAATTATCTACGTTTTGTATGCCGACACCGCAGGTTCTTGGCGTGTGCAGTCGGTGCCTGAAAAGCCAGGCTCGTTCAAGTCCCGTCATCCGCTGCCAGAGGCGTGGCGTGGCGTTCGTGACGATGCTTTGTCTGAGCGTTCTGGAATTGAGGGTTGCATCTTTGTCCATCAGTCCGGCTTTATCGGCGGCAACAAGACACGCGATGGTGCTCTGGAGCTTGCACGCAAGGCGTTGACCATGGACTAACCAACGGGGGGGGGGTTTCTTTTTATAGAAAAACATGTTGAGGTTCTGATTAAATATTATGTTTTGCATTACTTGAGAAAAACGTTGCCATAAAACACCGCCATAATGTTACCATGTGGCTGACATGGTAATAAGAAAAGGCATTTACCAACTCTTCTCTTTTGCTCACATAGATTTGGTTTGTGTAGCTCCTAGCAATCCCTTTTTCTTGCAAGCGCGATTCTCCTGTTAATATGTCTGTCACTAGAAAGGCACTCAAGGGTGTTATGCTCGATATTAGTGGTACGCTGCATGTGAACTACACACCAACACCCAACGCAGTTGCATCACTAGCAAAACTACGCGCTTCTGGAATCAAGATACGTTTCGTTACCAACTCTACCCGGATCACAGACGATCGACTCTATTCTAAACTTGATGCCATGGGATTTAAGCTGTGCCGCTCAGAGGTATTTTCATCTCTAAGTGCTGCAAAAAAGATGATCAAGGAGCGCAATTATCGTCCCATGTTGCTTCTTGAAGATGATGCGCTGGAGCAATTTGCCGATGTCGACCACAGCGAGCCTTATAACGCAGTGGTACTTGGTCTGGCACCATCAAAGCTTGACTATGGACATCTGAACCAGGCGTTTCAAGCTGTGCTCGAGGGTGCTGATTTGATCGGTATCCACCGGGCCAAATATATCGCCACTTCTAAAACCCAATTGTCATTAGGGCCCGGTCCATTTGTTGCTGCGCTCGAATCGGCTACCGATAAAAACGCCGAGCTGGTGGGAAAGCCTGCTCGTGCATTTTATCAACTAGCATTAGCAGATATGGAGCTGCTCGACGAGCCACAATCTGTGGCGATGATCGGAGACGACGTTCTAGCGGATCTTGGGGGTGGTGCGGAGGAGCTAGGTCTGCAACGCTTCCTGGTACGCACAGGCAAATACAGACAGGGCGACGAGGCCAAAGCAAGCACTTCGCTGGACGGCACATTTGACAACTTTGCAGCAGCAGTCCACGCATTATGCGAGTGAAGCTAGTCTACCAGAAAACTGTTATATTAATATCGCAAAATAAACGCATACCAATGGATTTCTACAAGGGCGCCGCGCCCTGTTGGTCCGGAAGGGGTGTCTTGACCTCTGGTGTTTTGGCGGGTTTCGGCCTGAATTTTCCTGAGGGACCCTCGAGCAGTTTCTTAAATGTGCCATTTGACAGTGCCTTCAAAGTTTCATCGCAGCCACCAACATGATGACCGTTAGCAAAAACATTAGGCACAGTGCGCTGTCCAGTGATCTCGAGGAGATACGCCTGTATTTCACTGCCATCCTTCTGTTCGCGCTTATCAAGGTCAATCGCGTCAAATACGATATTGTTCTTTTTCAGCTCATGCCTTACCCGAACGCAGTATGGACAATAAGACTTTGCAAAAACCATGACATCGTTCTTGATGATGTGGTCCTTGACAAGTGTTGAAATTACTTTGGAAGTGGTAGGCATATTGTTGCTAGCTGTTGAATGAAGAGACGAAAAGGATGTTCCCATCTGAATAAATAAAAGCGTTTAAAAAAAAAAACGAAAATATAGAAAAGAGATAAGAAAAGAGGTGCTTTATATAGAGAAAGCAAACAGGCATTTATCGAGCCTTGGTCTGGATCCTATCATTAAGCAGCTTATCGCTTGCCGTTGATGTCATTTCACGCATGCATAGCATAATCATAGAGAAATGTTCGGCGCTATTCCACGATGGTCGGTGTGCCCTTTTTTTTTTGCAGGTTTGCTTTAATAACAAAGTGTATTCAATTTGATCTTTTTTTCCTCCTTGTTATTTTGAATTCTAACTGAATTAGTTCTGGTTTGTGTAAAATTATGTTTGGTTGTATTGTGGCTGGTCGACTTGTGCAAACCAATTTGCAGCAGGTGGACGTGAACAAATATGTGTTCGAGCTGCCTGAAGCGCACAGCATCAACCACGTTGTTGTGTTTTTGCTAGGCACAATTCCTTTTGAACCCGGCTATGCGGCGACTGTACATTTGCTCTGGCCTAACAAGGACTGGCAAATGCTTGGGGCTCTATCCAACGATAAACCTAGCGCAATATTCCGACTTAGATCAACAATAGATCCTAACGACGCAAATAGCACAAATGGCGCTATTGCCGAGTTGGGGATTTCAATAGAGCCAGCTCAGATTGTCGAACAGCAGGTGAAGCAGCAAGCTCAACCTGGTTCAGCACTTGCCTTAGCAACATCTACAGCTGCTCCTAATAGCACGGTGCCACTGCAGACAGCCAAGCTATTTGCAGAGCGTGCGTTGCAGAACCTTTATGACTACGTCACATCCTTTGCTACACAGCCCAATGCATCGATGGGCATGTTAGGCTCAGGTGCCACAGTGCAGGTGCTGCCAGTCAAGGTGTTTGATGAATGGTACAACACTTTTCTGCGCAAGCTACAGCGTGATCCAGCGGCAGCTCTCCGGTCCACGTGAGCCAACTCCCAAAAGCGATCCCCAGACAGTGTGTGTGTGTTGCATCTCTTAGCCAATGCGAGCGCCAACAATTTCTTCTTAATCTCTAACTTTGTGGGTTGCGCCTCGTTTTAGACTTAAAGGGTCCCTGTTCGCTTCGTTTTGAAGCCTAGGGATCTGGACGGTCGCCCTGTGCAGAAAAATGCCATTATGCATTCTGCGTGTTCGACGTGCCCAGAGACTGAGTCTAGGAAAATCACTGTTCAGGACAAACTACCGTTTCTGCATCAGCTTCATGCCCTAGCGACATTTTTTCAATATTCGTTTTTTTTATACTTGTAACATCTAAACGAAAAAAGATTCAAACTATGTTAAACAAAAGTAAAAAGCTATCTAGAGTCTGTCGCGGGACCACTGCTTCTCAAAGCGGCCATTGGGATCCAGAAGCTTGACATTCTCATTCTGCTTGACATGGAGCCATGGATAAGGGTTATCGTGTCTGTTCCATACAACCTCAGGGTTCTGCAGAGCGCGGTTTGCAAAAAAGCCACAGATCCCCACTGCTCCAACAGTAATTGCGTAGATAGGGATGAGCTCACTGCGGTACCAGTGAGTCTTCAGATACTGCTTGGCAGCCTTCGAGATCATTTTTTAATTTGTCCGGTGCGTCGTAAATGGCAGCAGAAGAAAAAATAATACCAGCAAAATGCAGTATGGTGTAATACAAATATTCAGCAAAGAGAGAAAGTACAGTGTTGGCAAGAAAGTGGAAAGAAAAAGGATAAAGGACACTTTGCCAAGTGCACTAGAAATTGGCAAGACTGCAAGATAAGTTTTTTTTTTTTTTGTTGGGGGAGTTTTAGTGGTGGAATTTGGAGCCAAACTTTCCCTGGCTTTAAAGTTTGGAAAATGTGGATGATGCTCCGCAGGAGATTAAGCCGGTTGTTTGCAAGGATATTCGATGGCCCAGTGGTCTGGCAAATGTTGCGGCTGCGCATGGTTAATAAAGTGCCTTCGCCAAGCAGTAACCAATCCGGGGATGCCGTCACAAACTATTTCCAGACACTGGTTACACAATGACTTGTCCCCTATGCGTGTAACAACCGCAGCTACCACCATATCACCGTGACAGCGGAATTCAGGGCTTCTTACGTGCGTCTCCATGACTGAAAGTTCCTCTAATATCTTAGTTTCGGAGAAGACACTGCTATAGTTGTTACTTTTTGTATCAGAGCATCCTTTGATGCACTCTTTGACTTCAGGAGTAAATAAATCGACATGCTGACTGGCGACCTCCATCACAGTTGTGCGCAGCTGAGTCAGACGCACATTGGGAATTTTATCCACATACCGTGACAGCAGCGCTGATGCTGCTCGGCGTCCCTTGCCAACATCTGGACGTTCAATCCACCCCAGCCCTTCTAGCGGAGCAGCAAAGCAGAGCGAAAGATGCTTTTTAAATTGAACTGCATGCCGCTCGTATTTGTCATGACAATCAATACAGAGAGGAAGAAGATCATGAGACGAATGCGACTTGACAGCTTCTTCCATGTATTGTCGGTACTGGCGTGGAACTACATGGTGCATGGTCAGTAATTCGGTGACACCACATACAACACAGCTGTTTGACATGTCTTGCAAATAGAAAGGCTCATCACGTCGACCTATACCTTTATTTGCAAAGTTCAACTGTATTGTACTAGTGTCGATGCACCGTGCCAAGTCTCGCGACAAGTACCAGTTGACTCGATTTTCACTAGTTCGAAAAAGAAGATCTCCGTTAATATCCAATACACGGTAATTTTCGTATATTGTTGTTTTTCGTGGCGGAACTGCTGGTCCTTTTTTCGTCATTTTGTTCATCCCGGTTTTGTTAAAGAGCGCGCAAAAATTAATCTACTGTTATGCAGGTTTGATTGTATGTTGAAAGGCATACATATTTTAATCGAAACATGTTTATAATTTGTATTTAAACTGTAGCCAATAATTAATTCAATAATGGGGGTACCAATGTGTTTATTTAGGCTGATCAGGACGTCAAAAGCAAATAGTTAATATCTGCGGTTAAGAGAACCGAGTGTGAGTTGATGCTCGCCAAAGATGCGGTTGTTTCTTTTAATATGTTTATATTCTTTACCACTCCCGCATTGAAAAATAACCCAGAAAACCAGCTCTTTTGGAGGTATTCCCTTTTCCAATTTTCTCCAAAGCAGCCGAATGCCACCATTAACGCCATTTTGAAACTGGAAAAAAGCAAAAGTTTCTTGGTGCTAACCTTAATTCAGCCTTCTTAGGTATTTGTTTATTTTTTCAACAAAGTCACCATTTATAAACTCAAAACATTGCAAAACATGTTATCAGAGGTTAATATAGAGGAAAATGCCATCCGGTTTGACCTATCACCTGAAGAGATCATATGCACAGCTAAATATGCTGTTACCCGAGAAAGGCAGTTTCTAGATGCCATTGCACAAGTAGAGAAGCCGACATTTAAGAGTGTAATTGTGCCACTAAAAGAAGCAGATAGCAGGTACAATACTGAGTATCGAATCGGTGGATTTCTTCAGTACGTTAGTGTGGATAAAAACGTGCGTGACGCAAGCGCCGAAGCAATGGCACTGGCATATGTAAGTAGCTTTCCTTAAATATGAAAAAAAAATAAACTATCTAGACTAATTCTACACCATGAATGTTTACATTTACAAGTATCTAGACTTCTATAAGAACATCTCACTAATCATTCTCAAGCCAAAATCAGATGTAGAGCTGCAAGGTAGAATATTTAAAGCGCGAAGATGTTTATAAAGTAGTACGCGTAGTATATGACAACGACAAGGAGATGGCAGACCTCAGTGTTGAGGATAGAACCCTGGTAGAAAAGACAGAGCTTATGTTTCGTCGCACTGGATTATTATTGTCTGAGGACAAGCGCAAGCGTTTAGCTGAGCTGGAGACAAGGTTGAGTGAGCTTACATATTTATTTACCTGCAACATCAGGGATATGGAGAAACAAGTGTATTTCACACGCGAAGAACTAGAGGGTCTGCCCGAAAGCTACTTTTGCTGTTTCGAGACAAAACATGATAATGACATGCTCAAGTATATTGTCACAACCACTTCCTGCGACTACCTTCCGGTGATGGAATATGCTAGAAATGAAAACACGAGAAAAATATTGTATGCCACAAAAGAAAGCAGATGTCCTGAAAACATTTCGATACTCGAGGAGGCTGTTCAAATACGCTCAGAAAAGGCATGCTTGCTTGGGTATAATACTTTCTCAGAGTATATGCTGGAAACTCGATCTGCAAGCACTCCAGAAGTAGCACTTGGAATGCTAGAGGAGCTACGCGAAGAGCTTACTGTCTTGGCCAAAAAGGAATTAAACGAAATAGAAACCCTCAAACGGCTAGATATGGAGGCGTCCAAGTTACCTTATAAAGGTGTGTTTGAGTGGGATATCGAATACTACGCACGCAAAGCAGCAGCAACTAAGAACGAAATAAAGAGAAATTTTTGCGAGTATTTTGAAATTAATACTATGCTTCCAAGAGTGCTGTCTTTTTTCGAGAAATTGTTTGGAGTTTCTATTTTCTACATGAACAATCCGAACGTATGGAGTCCCAATGTAATTGCACTAGAAGTCTGGAAATCTGACAAGAAGGTATTTATCGGAAATTTGTATCTTGATCTCTACGCGCGAGATGGTAAACTTAACCAAACGTCATTATTTTCACTTTGTCATGGCCATCACCGTAGAGATGGCTCTCGTGAGAATTCTGCTATGGCTTTGGTAGTTAACTTTCCAAAGTCCTCAGCTTTGAAACCAACACTCTTGGAACATTCTGATGTTTGCATATTAATGGGCATGTTAGGACAAGCACTTTACAATACATGTTCTGTAAGTAAATGGAGTGAACTCTTCATTGACTTTAGAGGTACCTTTTCTGAAGCAATTGCGCAAATGACAGAGCAATTTGCTTGGGAACCATCGGTTTTACGCCAAATTGCAACGCATTATCGATCGGGTAAATCAATCCCAGATAATATATTAAATGCAATCGTTGCAAATAAGAATGTGGGTTCAGGTTTAAACAACTTGCGACAGCTATTTTATGGAATTTATGACTTGAGTATTCACAATCCTACTAAAGACGTTGTTGATATTCAAAATTTATACAACAGTATGGCCAAAGACATTGCTATGATTAACAATGGTGACGTTGTTACACTTGGTGCAGCTACTTTTAGCCATTTAATATCCGACTATGAATCAACATACTTTGAATACTTACAGGCAACAATCTATGGCGCAGACATGTTTCTAACATACACACTTCGACATGATACAGACGACATAAGATCTCGTACAGATTTTGGTTGTAATATTCTGCAGTCAGTCTACGACCCTGATAAAACAAATAACATAATAAGCTTTCTTGGACGTAATCCAAATAACAAGGCATTTTTTGAATTGCTGAAATAGCAAAGTGGATATTTACACCAATTATCTTCTAGTTGGTTACATCATCTCTCGATATCATTTTGGATAAAGTTGTTAATGGTAACTATATAAGACTAGATATGCTGTTTATTTTGCGTGTTTTATAGTTTTACATTTAATTACAAAAACATGCATGTTTATTTCATAAATGTATTGTCATCTATAATGTAACTGAAAGAAGGCTACTGATAACTAGCTAGAATATGTAAGAATTTTATAAAACAAATACATTGATATTGAGACAACTTTTGTCATGTGTAAACACGTTTCTTTAGAAAAAGGCAGTGTTTGCATTATTAAAGTTGTTTAGGTTGTTGCAAGCAGAATTAGCATTATTGTGATTAACATACACGGTGTCATCATTGCAGCAGGCTTTATTGCAATTGCTATTAAAATTGTTGTTAAAGTTGCTTGCAATTGGAAAGCCCCAGCCGCAGCCGCCAAACCCACCACAGCTGCCACAACGCTTTGTGTGAGTTGCAACACTGCGCGTATGCGCCTGGGCATTTCCCGAGTGCATGGTTGCTGCAGCCGAAGTAACAGAAAAGCAAATAGTAACAGCTACGATGGCAATAGAAGCAAACATTCTTTATGTCAAAAGTATATGTTTGAGAGGTTGTTTTTGGTTGCAATAATCTGGAGTATGTAGATATTTGTGTTGTTGTTGTAATTGTGTGTAGAAAAATTTATGTGGAAAGTAGCGTTTTATTAGAGACATTTATATAGCGACTAGTTCTGTATTGGCAAATATAGACAGGCAAGACAACACATGTAAAGCAATCGATATCTGAGATGGATGTCGATGCTCACAGATTATAAGTTGCATCCGCACGCGTTTATCACAAATGTTCGATCGAACAGCCAACATTTTTCTAATGCAAGAAAGATTTGACAAAGTATGCCATAGCGAAATAAGGGGAAAATGTATAAAAAAGAAAATATTAACCTTGAGCGGTATTATTAAGTATACGCACACACACGATTCCTCTAAAAAAAAACAAAATTAACTCATAGAGAGAGAGGAAAGAGGAACTTCTACAGTGGATCTTTTGCCAAGATATGCTGGATGCGCAAGACCTCCTGAGGATGAGAGACAGACTGAGAAGTGACGCAGAGATTAACGTGCATCTTGTTAGGCGACAACGATGCGCAATTACCAGTGATAATAACCTGAACAACGCTTCCAGTCTCGACATGGTATACCTCGATAAACTGGCTATCAAATGCCAGAATATACGGATATTCGAACTTGAACGAAGTAGGTGTTCCAACCCAATGAATCATCCAATTGGAACGAGCGCGCTGTCCATTGCGGTTGACATAAAACGCAAATACGTCGTAGCAGAGTAAGAATTGGCCATCATGCACGCGGAACAAAGCAATAGGATGGGTGGTATCACGCTTGTTGATAAAGCTAAGCGAGGTGTCGGCGGGGTCGAGTAGCGATTGAGTGTTCATGGTAGCCAGATCCACAATTTCAAAACCGCGCGTACAACCGACACACAGACGCGAACGCAGAAAGTGTAGAGATGTGGATTCGGCAGCAATATAACACTCCTTAATGCATTTCCAAGAGTCTGCCAGCCCCGACTCTGCACCCAGGGAGAGGAAGCGACCAAGAGTGCGGCTCTTGGGCTGCGTCATCATAGGCTTGTAAACGTGAATAATAGTTTGATTGCTGAGAGTAGTTGACCGCACGGAGCACAGAATGTCGGTGTCTTGAAACTGACCAAAGCGGAAGAAGGAGACGTGGGTGTGCAGTGGTTTTACGCGCAAACCGTGTCTGCTCGACGTTGTGGCAGTCATCAAATGGTCGAGTGGATAGACGTACAGATTTCGGTCCTTATCAGCAATCATGGCCATGACGTTGAGTCCCTCATGGATCTCAATCTGGTAGACACGGTCATGTTTCAAGTGACCCAGACGCTGATACGAGTTTGGCTTGCCGGCAACGCCCAAGTAAAGACCGTGGTCAGTGCCAATGACAATACAGCGGCCCTGGTCATAAACATCGGCAGTGTTAACGCGGATGCCGGCTGGGAATTGGCGCGCAACAGGCACTAGCTCAAACTTGCGGTGGCGCTCCATCAGCTCAAGCTGCTGTTGTTCAATATGCTGGTACCACTGCTTACGGTCAGCCAACTTATTCGCATAAAGGGTGGCGGTAAAACCGTTGCGGCCCAGACAGGTTATCTGCAGTGGGTAGGCGTACTTGTCCTTCTGGTTCTCATTTTCAATGGAGACAATAGTTGGACGAGCAGCAGTAACAGTTCCAGTGCCAGCAGTGGCAACCAAGGTCGGCGGGGCCGAGGCAATGCTTGCAGCGCCTGTGGACCCAGGCGTAGGCGGAAGTGCGGTGTTAAAAAGCAGCGGCTTTCCAGTAGCAGTGGAAGCAGCAGGTGAAGCAACATAGCTGGTGCTGGGGGCGGGCGGGTGACCACTAGAGTCACGGCGTGCAGCCATGCGCGGACGGGTAGAGTCTGGGTCGTCAGGAATGCAGATGGTCAGCATCTGCAACGGAACAGGGCGCTTATACAGAGAGTACTTCTCCTCGCCAGAGTGCGAGTCGATCTTAACCTTGCACATAAGCAGCATGTGGTCGAGCAGCAGCACTTGGATGGACGAGCCATCACCGCCGCGTTTGCGCAGCTGGCTGTCGCGCACCAGCTTGCGCTGGTCGTCAGTCAAACGCAGGTCGTTGCGGTCAGACACAGAGCAGACCAGCTTCTCATCGACCTTGAAGAGACGTAGACGGTTCTGAGCCTTGCCAGTCTCAACGTTGATGCGGTTGAGCATCTCCTCAATGCGCTCAATTACAAACGGAATAGATTCGCGGTCAGGGTGGCCTTCAGGAGTCTTCTTCAGCACAGCACGAAGCATCAGCGGGTAGCGAGCCAGACGCGTAGGCGGGCGCGTCAGAAAGTGTTGAACACCGAGCTTACGGCACTCGGGGCGGCGGTCGGTCTTCTCTAGAAAGTCGGCAAGCTTGGGATTTGTACGCTTCTCGGCATCGAGGAAGTGCATGCTGTAGGGTTGGTTGGCGCAATATTCCAGGTAGGCTTCGAGGTTCTGAACAAAGGGTAGAAAAACATCGCCTACTTGGTCGCACACAAAACTTTCGTTCTGGCGGCGTTCCAAGGCACGGTGCAAATCCATGTTCTCAGCCAATACGGCTAGGGCGTTCTTGAAAACCTTGGTAATAAAGTTCTTGCGACGGTCGAGAGCGACAATGTCGGCATTGTGAAGCGGCTTCATGTACAGGTCGCGCAGAATGCACAGGTCCCGTACATAGTCTTTCTCACCGTAGAAGACCTCATACAAGCGCTCTTGACGGTCAAGCTCCTTGCGGCTAACAGACTGCAAGATCTCTTTAGGCACAGACATAGACCACAGCTTCTCCTGCTTCATTTCGGCAGCAACATTGTTCTTGGCAGTGCGCCGCAGAAGATCCTGCTGGGCGCGCTGACGCGGACACGTGACACTATAACAGGGCTGAGCGGCGGAGCAAGTAGGTGAGTAGCAGTCGGTGAGCATGACGAACACACCATTGATGGCCTGCGGGGTAGGCGGAAGGCGCGCGGAAAGCGCAGTAGTGGGGCGTAGTGCGGTGGGAGGCCTCGCAGCAGCAGAATCCTCTGTGGGGGTAGAGTCTTCCACAGCTTGGCCTAGCGCATGTACAACATCGTCGTCAAAGGCGTACAACTCATGCGGGTCGTCGCGCAAACGCTTCTCATAGTCAACGTCGTGAAAAAGACCCTGCTGTTCCAGCGCGCGACCGACAACAACAGCCAGATTGCGGTCGGTGGCGCGGATGACAGTGTAAATGGCGTCGACAGCGTCACGGCCGGTGAAGCAGCGCGCGTGCTCTAGTCCGTTGCGCACGTGCGTCTGTACTACCTGCCCAATGACGCCACAGAACGCGCGTGCCACCAGTGAAAGCATCGCTGGATACACTGGCTCAACCGCCTCCAGCAGTGCTGCCAGCTCCGTATTTGCCGGCACTGCTGTGCGTACAGTGGCTGATGCGGTGCTGCTTTCTCCAAAGGCGCCTGCTGTGTTGCTGCCCGCAAATGCTCCTGTAGTCTCGCCTATCTGCTGCCCCGCAGTCTCATCACCCTGCTGCTCACCACGAGTAAGGTCAGTGCGTATGCTGAGACTCTGCGCTTGCTGCGAGTCACCCAGATGCTGCTGTTGCTGCAGCGGATGCGATCCACTGCGCGATTGGCTACCGCCGCCGCTGCTGCTGTTCGTAAATGCAGCTGGCATTGGTGGTAGCGGGTTACGCCCAAGGTCGTGCGCTACCTTGTCGACCGCCGCGCGCATCGTGTCCAAGTTGAGGTCTGGCGCACTGCGCGATGCGGGGTATCCACGCCTTAAATCTGAAGGGTCTCCAGAGGTTGTGCCATACGTACTGCCCACCGGCCGCGTCTGCTGTTCGCCACTGTCTCTGCTGCGTGCAACACTAGTAACGCCCATCGACGCCGTGGACGTCTGCTTGCGCAGTCCACCGTGGTCCGAAGATGACACGGCCATCGGCTGCAGGGGCCGGCGTTGCGTTGCGTACGATGATAACGCATTCCCGCCGCGGTATCCGTTGGATGACGATGACGCCGAACTGGCAGAACGCCCTAAACGCGTGTCCACCGCCGCATGAGCCTGCGCTGCGCCTACGTACCGGCCTTGCGCCAGAGCGCCAAAATCCATCGATGCGTTGGCGTTGAAGGGTCGCTCTGCTACTGCCATGGCGTTGCTGGTTGTCGGCTCATTGTTACTCTGTGCCGGCCGCCGCCGCCCAAATGCGTTGGCCAAGTCACGCTCACGCTGCTGCCGGTTGATCTCCGAAGCCGCCACCGCGCTGACAAGCGCCGCTGTCGGGGCGATGCGGCTGTGCGACGGCATCCCGCCACCCACTACCATTGCCGATGGGTACGCCATCGCCCCTTGCGTGTACTGAATTGGCGCCTGCGCCGTCGATATTGCGGATGTAGTGTGTGCCCGCGAGTAACCCGACGGCTGTCCTTGTCGTGCGCCGCCAACAATGTCCGACTGCGCCGACGGGCTGAGCGGGCCTTCGTACGCATATGATGGCCTGCTTTGCGCGTACTGCTGGTGCGGCAGATGCTGTTGAGAGCTGTATTGCCCTCCTCGGTATTGTGTACTAGAATATGCTAGCGGCTGCTGCTGCCTGCCGCCCATGTTGCCTCGTTGATGTGCCGAAGGCGTCATCTGGCTGTAGGTGTGACGTGGTAGTCCTTGGCTCGTATGTTGTCGCTGCTGTTGCTGTTGCTGTTGTCGCTGCAGATGTTGCTGTTGCTGTTGCTGCTGTTGTTGTTGTTGCTGTTGTGAGCTGCTGTTCGACGGCCGGGGAATGCGCTGCAGTCGTTTCTGCTGCTTTGTTGGTGCTGGCCGATCAAAATCAAGGCTACCTAGTCCACTGTACCCCAAGTCGTCCGACCCACCAAAGTTGCGCCCGTCCATATCTACCAGCTCCGCCAAACAAAAAAATTAGGAAGGTGGATATAGGCGAAGAAAAACCTGTAGGCACAACTCAATCAGTAAATTTGCTCCTCCAGTCAAACACCAAAAAACGAAAGAATAAGAATAAAGAAAAAGTGATGGGGGAGAAAAGGGGAGAGAGAGGAAGTTGTCTACTCCACGCAACATCATCCGAACTCGAAAAAAAAAAAAAAAAAACCAAGCTCTGTATTTGTGAACCTAAGGCGGGAAACAAGTAGGACCTACGCCGCGCACACACACACACACACACACACCCTCTCTCTCTGTCCCTTTCTCTCCTCTTTGCCTGTCGCAACGACAAGTTAAAAAGCGGATGTTAGCCCATGTCTGGCATATTGTTGATGCTGCTAACTATCTGGCATAAATGTGTGCTTACCTTTGTACTCTAGGCCCGTCTTTGAAGCGTATATGATGTCGTATGCTTATATAATATATCTTACTTCCTAGAAACTCTAGTTGTATCAGCTAAGAAAGGGTAAGTGGAAGGCTATGTGTCTTTGTGTACGTGCACGGCGCGCGTTCTCCCAGGGGGGGGGTTGGCAAAGGGCCCTTGCTGGAGACCTCAGATAATGCTATAGAATATTCGCCGCTGGAACGTCCAGTGGAGAAATAGCATACTACAAGCAAGTCACAAATCCAAGTATAAGACGATTGCAAGTAGGAAAGAAGGCGTCTGGGGGGGGGATGCTGTACAAACTGATTTGTGGATGACGGGCTGCTTCATGCTTGATTTCTCAAACTAGCTTTGAAAAACCTTGTTGCCATAACACCCCCCTTTGTGCATTCGGACCATCCGCAGCCTCTGCTCAAATATCGCCTTGGATGACTAGTAAACAACCACATCTCTCCTGGTCCCGACTAACGACACGTCTTTTTTCCTCAACCTGCATACTTCAATTGCAACTATCTTGCAGCTGGACCAGTCATGGCTATCACTACGCGCCAGCAGGAGGGCTTTACCATGCCTGAGCTCGAATACATGGCCCAGTGCGAAGATATAACCATTGTGCCGCTGCACCGCATGGAGCGCTTGGAACTCATGAGGGCACGTATATGTATCTCCATGACTTTTCGACAGCAACGAAATTTTCAGTGATGCTTAACACTTTATCTATTTCGCGGTTCTACTTTTGTACATATAGTACCATAAGGACTCCTTGCCAGTGCTAACTTTGAAAGGTTTTTTGAAACCCACACACCTGCTCTTATTGCAAGTATATTACTTTTTCTTTTATAATATGTAGGGATCCGTTGGCCCATTCCGCCCACCACAAAAAACGCAGGTTCCATTGTGGCTGGCAGTGATGCTAAAGCGGTCTAATCGCTGTCGTATAGTAGCGCCAGAATGGTTAAGCTACGAGCACTTGCATAATCTATGCAAAAGGGAGGATCAACCAGACTCAATGTTCACCAAGCTGCCATTCCATTATTTGGAGATTGCGCAAATCCTTTTGACAAATGCTGAGGACGATCTTATCGACTCGCAGGGCGTTCGGCGACTGATCCAAGACCTGCGTGAGGTGCGGCAGAGCAAAACTCGCGAGGGTCTGCGTATGCTTAATCCTCTACAACTTCAAATGGATAACCTCTCAATTGCAGAAATCAATGAGATCCGGCCACTCTTTGCTCACTCCTTCGATATGCTTCGTCGCTTAGACGAGCTTGCAGGGTCATCTGATGTTAGCCGTCAGCAGTCCCAGAATATGTTTGCCGACCAATCTTACTCGGAATTTGACGATACTTTCTCTTCCAGCTACTTAAATCCCGAGTAGGTTTGTGAATTGCTGGTAATTTTATGTATCTTTATAGTCATGAAGTCTCTAGCCTTCCTGCCCCTGCATCGAGTTATTGACAGAGATCCTCTAGAATAGTTCAGCATACTCTGGAGATGCGTTATTAACAATAGCACTCCTGGCCTCAGACTATCGCCCATATTCATCTCCGCATGCAGGGGGTAAGTTCATAGGTAACTTCGAGGCCAGCGCATCTACAACATTAACACTTCATACCATTTGTTTTCCTACCTTTGTTGTAAAATTATCCAACAACTTTGAAGAAAATATATGCACCTTAAAATGATCCAGCCTATGCTTGCCAGAATTTATCGAGTGGCCCCTTGGCGCGGGTTTCGAACAGCCAGTGTACAGTTTGGGCCGTATCCCTATAGACTCATTCGCGACACGAAACCGTCTGTTCTTCCGAGAAACTCACAACCTGACGACCGAATCCTCGCAGCGCTCATGTTTACCAAACCGGTCAACGACGATGCAAGTAACATTATCGGCTGGGTTTATGGAGACCCGGGCGCCGATTCGCAGTCGCAGATCGATCCTCAGCACTTTATAGAGAACGATCGCTTCTGGCCAGCTATTCAGCGAGTATTTGAGGAGCACGCCCATGAGGACCCTGAGCTGCAGGCATTGGCAGCGTATCAGAAAACTGGGTGGTTGAACATTACGGATGGTCGCAATCCACCGCCGCTCGGACGTACAGGCAACCCCGAGGATATCTTTGGCAGTGTGAAGCTTGATGACCAGGCGATCAAGCCGCACACTTTCCAATCCAATCTGGCCTATCGTCCGGTTACTGCTAATGGTTTGTTTCAGCTTCCAAAGTATTTACACGGGAAGCTTGTTGAATATCTCTCACAGCCTTACCACAAATGACGGGACCACTCGCAGGCGGCTACCTTGCGGCTGCAAAATATGAAGGAAAAGAGGTGGGGGGGGGATAGGGCGACCACGCGGAGAAGTCAGTGAGAACAGGCTCTTTCCATGTCTGGGAATGCATCCACTCCACGTTCCAGTTTTTTTGCAGCAGCCACCTGCAACCTGCAAACTTGTCAGCTCAAGTGCTAATCCTATCAAGTTCCGTCCGATCGTGTGACAATAGGGATTGTGTCCAGTCTGCAACTCAACAACTGGCTCGGTTTGAGCATTGGAGGTTTTTGAAAGAAACTTGGCTCTCAACACCACTTCTTTGTTGGCCTTCTTTTTTTGCTTAACGTTTTGTTCTATTTGCGCTATTAAACCTTTTTGCTTTCTCTTTGTTTCACGGTTACGCCAATTTATTTTATTTTTTTCTCCATTCACGTCTTTATTCAAACTTATACACGACCTTTTTATTGCAGCATTAAACACACATATATACACACACCGGCACAATCATGGTGGACGAAAAGTACATTGGAATGGCGCTTGCCATGGCATCAAGCCTACTTATTGGCACAAGTTTTGTTCTTACTAAAAAGGGCCTCATGGAGACGACGTCTCGATACGGTATGTATATGCGCGATACAACGAATTCACTTGCAAGAGGCCTGTCCTATGACCCGCAATGCTAAACAACAGCGCATACATGGAGGGTTTTTTTTCTGAGTATAACACTTTAGGTTCGGCCACTGAAGGCCTACAATATTTTAAAAACGCGCTCTGGTGGATGGGGATGGTGACAAGTAAGTACCGAGGCGCGGAGATAAAACCGCAAAGCTGACTATATTTAGCTACTTTGTGATGTAACAAGCAGCAGTCAAAGGGGAGCACACTGCCTGCGATGACAATTCAGATAACACACTGCGCTTTCTGATCCTCCTCTTACCTCTCTTGCTTTTATGTGTGCTGGGATGGGACCGTCGACGAGTCCCTTTTGGCTGCATTTCACTCTTTGAAGAGACAGGGCGATGTGAGAGTCGCTTCAGCTGGCTTGTACAAAAGTTTGGTGCATCTGTTTGCCTTTTGCAAAACAGCAAAAGAAAAAATTTTTTGTTCGCTTTCTGCTGGCTTTTGACTTTGGTTTAAAGGCCCTGTGTATGCAGCAGGAAAGTGTGGCAAGCCAGCGGCTACCTCGCCACACATGACGCCTTGCGTTAAATGGACTGACGGCGCAGTGTTGTGTGGGCCTTTCTTTGTATACTGGACGTTTGATAGCACAGAGCATGCCACAACTGACTCGGGAGTGGAAATTGGTTTTTTTGATATGCTGCATTTTCTTTTGCTGTAGTGGGGCTGGGTGAATTTGCCAACTTTGCAGCATACTCGTTTGCGCCAGCCATTCTGGTGACACCGCTGGGCGCGCTCAGTGTGATTGTCGGAGCTATCCTGGCATCGGTGTTTCTTGGCGAGCGCATCAGCACAGTAGGTAAGGCTGGCTGCGCCCTGTGCCTGATGGGCTCAGTAGTGGTTGTGCTGAATGCCCCGCGTGACGGTGATATCAAATCTATTGAGCAGATCATGGGTATGGTGATGCAGCCGCCATTTATGGCATATGCAGTAGCCTCAGCAACATTCCTGGTGTTCATGGTCACGCGGGTTGCTGGCAAATATGGCCAGAACAATCCACTAGTATATCTGTCCATCTGCTCAATCGCAGGGTCTATGACTGTGACTGCATGTAAGGCCTTTGGCATTGCGCTAAAGTTGACGTTTGCGGGTAACAACCAGTTTGTGCATTTGAGCACGTACTTTTTTGCAATTGTTGTGGTGCTTTGCATTGTGGTTCAGATGAACTACTTTAACAAGGCACTGGAGCAGTTTGATACCAATCTGGTCACGCCGATTTACTATGTCTTTTTCACCTCAGCTACAATATTAGCGTCGGTTGCGCTGTTTCAGGGGTTCACGGACTCTACTAATAAGGAGCTGGCCTCCTTGTTCTGTGGGTTCATCACGATATTCATTGGTGTGTTTCTTCTCAACAGTACCAAATGTACAGCAGCCTCCAACGCTGCCAACGGTCAACACCAGTCCTTACCCACCGACGAGCCCGGGTTTCGCACCAGCAACTATAGCACCCGCAGTCGCACACGCTTATCTAGGGGACATACCTCCTTTGAAATATCAGACTTTGACGATAATGCCAGTGACGACGGCACACACCAACAGCAATCCTTTCCAATGCGCGAGCGTCGCAACTCCACTGATTTCGAGAAAAATCATTCCTTGAGTCGCCGCCATACCTCCTCTCGTCCGCGGCTGGAACAACTTGACATTGCTTCTAATGACGGTGAAACAACTGATGTGCCATCCTCTTCAAACAACTCGGCCACAAGCTATGTATCAGAGATACCTATCTCTACTAATGGAAACGACGTGCACATTGACATTCCCATGTCACCAACTATTCTTTCGCATCGACGCAAGTCTGCAAGTTTGTCTTAGGTGTTTCCTTTCCTATATATGTTTTTCTTATTTTTATTTCTCTGTGTGTATGGTTTTTTTTTTATTGCATGTCATGCTGAATATATAAAGAGGTTTTTATCTTTGTTAATAGAGGACTTGTTGATAAACCATCTCCTGGATAATTCGTTGTGGCACATCGATCGACCCTTTAGTGAACACCAAAAGTAGGCAGTATCATAATATCACCTGATCTGTGGGGTGAAAAGGGTTGTATGGTCTCGACCACCTTGCAAAAGCTATACGCCCCTCTTTTCTCTTTATCTTTGAATCTCTCTACTCGCCATACAATTCAAAATCATGCTTTCTGCTGTTGCTCGTACGTCCATGCGCACTCGCGCTGCTACCCGTGTTCTTCGTTCTGACCACCACAACATCCCTTCACCAAATGGAATGGTAAGCGTCGATTCGTATATTCACTTGGATTTTCAAGGGCAATTATTGCAATAGCAGGTCTTTGGAAAAAAAATGATCTTGCTACCGTAAATTACAAATAGAGAACTGCAGCAGCAGAAGTTATTGATAACACAGAACGAACTTTAAAAAGAAAACTTTATATGCTTTTATTACTGATGTTATGCTATCTTTTACACTTGTAGAATCTACCCTTTGATACTCAGAAGAAGGGCTTCAAGTTTTTGTACTGGGGCTCTTGCATTGGCTTTGCTTCGCTCCCTATTGTTGCTGCTTGGTGGCAGCTTCGTAAGGGCAATGGCAATAAGGACTACTAAACACATATAACCAAACTGTCCTACTCAGAGCACCGCTTTGTACAAGACCCGGATTTGTTGATCTAGTCTTTTTTTTTTTTTTGGTTTTATAAGTCTTCTTGTCTTTCTTCACACGCACATATTCATGCCTTTCGATTACTTTGCGTGCAATAAACACCCTGACTTTTTTTGTTTTCGTATCTGCCAGCTAGTTGCTGGTGTATACGTTTTGCCAACTCTAGCAATGGCGCTAGATTAACCCACATCCAGCGCCGCTAATCGATTAGCAGACTACATTGATCTTTCTTGATATCTTGGTTGCGCTGTTCCAACCACACCCGACTTTTACACCTGTCTCTTCTGATTTGAGAAATTCTTTTTCTTCTTTGTTTCGTTTTTTTTTTTTTTTTTACAGGCAAGTGAGACAGAGTGGATCGCTGATAGAAAAGCTTGACTTTATTAATATAAAACAAGCGCTTGAATCCTGTTGTTCTGTGAAATTTCTGGACGATGCTCTCGAGATTTATGACTGTTTCGCGGCGGTCTCTGTTAACGGTACAGCTGACACGAGGCTTTCAGACAGGACGCATTGTAGCAAACGAGGATGGCATAAATAACAACATGGAGGATGCTGCCAATCCTGAGCAGGATATCTATGGAAACACAGATATTCCTGAAATTGATTTGAGTTCTGTGGGCGCATCGTCGGTGTCTGATACAAAGATAACCGAAGAAGAACAGGGAAGAAAACGTGGTAGAAAGAAGGTTGATTCTAACCTTGGCTTTAAGCAATGGCTCAAAGCAGAAGGAGTAAAGTTCAAGAAAGCCATTCCACATTCGGTAAATTATCTGGAAAAAGGACGACGGCCTTTTCCTTTGAATCCAGCCTTTCGTCCTAGGGCGCCGCTGACTGACAAAATAAAGGAGGCTATATACAAGAAGTATCTTAAAGATCCGCTACTCAATACACCTCGAGTGTTAGGCGACAATTATAAGGTGTCTATCAAACGGATTGAAGCAATTATTAAGCTTAAAGCGATTGAACACCATATGATTGAGCATGAAGGATTTAAGGCGCAGAAGAAGTTTACTTACGGTATGGAGAGCATAATGGGGGTACAGAAAGGAGAAAATGTTTTAAAGGAGGTACTTGTACCTAACATTACTCGCGTAAGTAATCCACGGTTTTATGCAGTTCCCGAAGGTACTACATTTAGTGAAGAAGATGCAGCTGATATTCTTGGTCGTAAACCCTATCAGGAGATATTGGATCGTTTAGGAGCCAGTAAGCCGTTTACAGTGGATTATGAAGGTTTGGATCCAAAATTTGCACCACGTCCTAAGAAGAAGCTAAGCAATACTGAAAGAAAGAAATTGGATAGTCTTGGTTCAGAGGATGATCAGATTATTGGTGTAAGTGATGTGCTTACTAGTCGTAGATGGAAGTTTGTTTTTACTGATATCAGTAAAAACTCTGACATGAAAGATCGCTTTGTCTTAATTCGTGAAAAGGATGGAACTCTTAAGAAGGCTAATAGAGATTATAAGCTCAAGCGCTACGGTCTTCTCTGGTATCATTAGGACATGTTTAGAATTCAAACTAGACGTTTATTGCCTATCTCATATTTCTTTTCTTTAAAATCTAACGTGCTATTGCAGCTTGACTATTGAAAGGGGAGAGGGGCGGCAAAGATTAATTGTCGAGTTGGTTGACATAGTAGTGTTGTGGACAAAGAACATGTTTTTAACAGAACAATTTGTTCAATTATCATGTGTGCTTTTGTGTAATGCTATCAATGCTGGTCTTTAAACACTGTATTTTGCAAGAATATTGGCATTTAGAAAATTATTCTGGCGTCATTTGGTATGGCAGGTTTGCGCCATTCGGGTAGTGTGTTTGCGTTGTGAGCAGGGCGTCGTTTGTGCATAAGCAGAAGTGCCGTTGGCAGTGTGGTTGGCGTTGGTTGGCGTTGGTTTTTGTAGTGCAGACTAATAAGCAGAGGGCAGCCATTGCCCTTTTTACGGACAACAAGACAAGTTACATGTATTGTATTTTATTGCTATTTCATTGCTAGAACCATATATTCTATGTGTCTACTCAAAAACTACTAATAATGTTTTGTTGATATGTTTCTTGGTTCTTTCTTGTCTGCCGACGCAAAATTTACCCGCCAACTACACACGCCAATCACGCACACGCCTTGTTTCTCTTGACACAAAACACAAGAATTACCTCGATTATCACAAGCGCCATTCACTTGATGCACTAATAGTCTTTTTAAAAAACAGTAACAAACTGCTTTTCTGTTGGTAGACTGCCATTGTGTATTCGAAGAAAGACGTTGTGATATTTCTGGTAAACAACACCATTGTAACTGTCTGTGCACACACCCATTGTTTTTTTTAGAATAACTTCAACTAGTAATCCATCTTAGTAGAATATGCAGCCGCGATTGCCCCCGCAGAGTCAAGCGTTTCACATCTGCACAAAGGAATCTCGGGATCTCGATGCTGATATGCCTTCTCTACGTATAATCGAAAATAACGCCATCTCCATATCCCCGCTTTTTTTTTTTTTTTTACTAATACATGCAGTTATACTCGTCAATTGTTTTTCTTTCTATGTTAGACATTGTATTAAAATTAATAACCAAATAATGATGGACGATAAAATGATATATTTAAACATAACTGGATTGTAGCAAAAGAGCATTAAATGTAGTTTTGCTACATATGAGCCAGTTCGTCTAGATCGTGTTGTATACGGAGCTGATCTATAAGGTTCTGTAGGGTAGTACCATTCATAACGTTCTCAATATCATAGAGACTAAAGTTAATGCGGTGATCAGTGACTCTACTCTGAGCATAATTGTAAGTACGACACTTTTCTGAACGATCTCCAGAACCAATAAGTTTGTTTCTGGAAGCCCTGCGCTCAGAATCCAGCTTTTGTCTCTCTCTCTCGTACATTCTTGCTCGCAATATCTGAAGAGCTTTTTCCCGATTCTGAAGCTGAGATCTTTCTTGTTGGTTTTCAACCACAATTCCTGTCGGCATATGAGTGATACGTACAGCACTATCAGTGGTATTTACATGTTGACCACCTTTTCCTGAAGCCCTAAACACATCTATACGCAGATCAGAATCCTTTATCTCAATGTGAACGTTGGTCGCTTGTGGAAGAACAGCTACGGTTGCTGTGCTGGTGTGAGTACGACCCTGTGTTTCAGTTGCAGGCACGCGCTGTACGCGATGTACACCAGATTCAAACATTAGAACACCAAATACACCACGACCAGATACTTTAATTACAGCTTCCTTGATCCTCTCACCATCCTTGGTCATTGACATTATGTTCCACTTCCATCCGCGAAGTTGAGCATAACGCTCATACATATTTAGCAAATCGCCGCAGAAAAGTGAGGCTTCGTCACCACCAGTGCCAGATCTGATTTCCAGTATCGCACCAGCGCTTTCAGCAGAATCCTTGGGCAACAATGCCCCAACAATCTCGTGTTCGCATGCGGCAATACTCTCCAATGCTGTCTTACGCTCTTCTTGTGCCATTCGACGAAGACTTTCATCTTCCGAGTTAATCATCTGCTGTAGTTCAACAAGCTCAGCATATAAGTTTAACAAACGGGTGTATGGCTCAACCACATGTCCGGTATCGCTAAACTCCTTTGACAATCGTGCCAGTTCTTCACGATCGAGACCAGACACATCACCACTCATTTGCTGCGACAGATCGAGGTGTCTCTTTCGTAGTACTTGAAGTCTCTCATGCACTCGTGGAGTCAAGTTACTCTTGCCTGCAAGTTTGCTCCCCTCTGGAATCTTTGACTGTGGTGCAGAGGCTGATACGTAGAAACGGATTGGGCAGGTATTAGGCAACCCAACACATGCTCTACAAGTGCGAATCCCAGCAACCCTTGGCGACTGAGCGCGTAAAGCAGGCCCGCATATTAACCGAAGTGTCTGTAGCAACATTAAGCAATAAGCGAAAAAAAACATAACCTGTAAAAGTATTTAAAATAGACGGGAAAATGCTTTGACCCCTATCAAGGACATGCAGAGCAAATGTTATGGAACTCTTTCAAAAAAAAAAAAAGCCGTTTGTTTTTTCAACCAGTATCCAATGCTCCAGATCGAGATACAAGTAGTAAGAAGCAGCAGAATCGTGCCGTAGCTTTGGCTCACAGCATTTCTTTTTTGTACAGAAGAGGACAATGCCAAGTAATATTTTTTTTTCCGATAGTACGCTTTCTCTTGGAAAAGCCCGAATCGGTGGTATACTTGGAAAAAGGCGGATCAGCTGTCTGCACACGGTGGTCATGGTTTAGTAGTATGCTCGGCAAAGTTCAACTTCTCGAAGCTCTACTAGTGCGCTTAAAGTGTGCTTCGAATGTGCTTATCCTTCATCCGCAACACATGTAAGATCAATCAGAGCATGTGATCAACTCGTGGGGGGAGGCAACCAAACTCCTTTCCTCTCTTTTGGCAGCTCCTTTACGCACTTTTTAGTGTCTTTCCTTCGTTTCAATGCATATTAACAGAGCGGTTACCTTTTACAGAATAAATCCTTATTTTGCACATCTTGAGCCTACATTGGCGTATCATCTAGAACAGCAGCATTAGCATAAATTAGTACAGTCGCCGACTTCATCTTGTGGCCAGTCGGCTCCAAATTGGTGTTTTTCTACATCTGAATCCAACATATACAAAGTGTTAATGCACAACTCCGAATACGACAGCGTGGTGTGGGACACCAAGGTGACAGGCGACCATGAGACTAGCGGCACATTGACGGTGGCCGGGAGCAATCCACTAGCAAATACACATTCGTCTGGATTTGTAGGGTCAGGAGAAGGCATCACGCAGGGTGGAGCAGATGAGAGTGACGGGCACAGCAACAACAGCAGGACTGGAGGCACCGCATTTAATGTGGCTTATGGAGGAGATGCAGGTCGCAGCAGCTACACTGCAGATGGTGAGGCCAGCACTAGCAGAATAGGACAAAGCACTGCATCAGCAAATAGGAGCGGCGAGCACGCACCCATGGGTAGGGAGACCGGCGGCGATGTTGAGACCAGCGTGACAGTCGACCAACCACGCAAAGAAGGTGAGGGGACCAACAACCCTTTTATCACGTACCTAGTGACAACGACACGGACAAGCCAGAAGACGCATGAGATCCGGCGGTATGCACTACGGCGGCGGTTCCAGGACTTTGTATGGCTACATGACCAACTGACAAAGCAGTTTATTGCGTGCGTTGTCCCACCGCTGCCAGGGAAGCACCGGATGGAGTATCTGACAGGTGACCGATTTAGTGAGGATTTTGTTGGCAAGAGGAAGCACGGACTGCAGCGGTTCCTGCGACGTGTGCTGCTACATCCATCGCTGCAAGCTAGCCAGCACTTGACTGTGTTTTTGGAGGCAAAGGACTGGAGCTCAGAGTACGAGGCGAAGAAGCCCAATGATGACAGTTCAGGAGTCTTGGACAGTCTGGGAGACACGCTGCTGAACACGTTTAGCAAGGCGCGCAAGCGCGATGATCGCTTTGTGGAGATGCGTGAGACTGTGGCGCGGCTGGCAGATAATTTAACGCGCACGCAAAAGCTATATATGCGTGTGACTAAACGGCAGCAGGATTTGCATCATGCATACGAGGAGCTGGGCACAGGAATGGTGGATTTAGGTGATATTGAGACAGGAATGACGCTAGGGCTTGTAGAAACAGGTAACGCGCTAAAGGCACATCATCTGGCACTTAAAGGGCTAGTAGAGCAGACTGAAGATCTGTTTCTGGGAGAAATTGAAGAGTACATTTCATATTGCGAGTCGTATCTAGAAATGCTAAAATTGCGCGACCAAAAGCAGGCGGAGTTTGAAGATCTGACAGAGTTTTTGCAGCAGACCACAGCTGAGCGCGACCGCTTGACAAACTACCAATCGGCAGTGGGCGTTACAGCAGTAACTAACTTTATTAAGGGCAAGGTTCGTGATCTGCGTGGTGTTGACCCGGCTATTTCTCGTCAGCAGCGGATTGAGAGACTTGCGGAACGCATTGTCGAGCTAGAATCGGCCGTGAACTCGAGTAGCCAGGGTCTCGAGGCGTTCTCAGATCTAGTGATTGAGGATTACGAGGTATTTGGTCATATCAGACAGCACGACTTTAAGCGTGCATTCAGCGCGCTTGCATGCTCGCATATTGAGTTTTATTCCAAGGCAGTTGATATATGGAAGGCGGTGATACCCGAGTTGGAGAAGCTGCCTGTAGACTGATCACATTTCCACACTTTAACTGTTTTTCTTATTTGTATCGATCGCTTACAGAAGATCAAAAATGCATGTCTCATTACTATGGTTGTCTCTGTATGGTCTTGCTAATTCGGCAATATGGCCTTGAACATTGTTGACGATATTGACATGCGGACGCCTCTCTAATTTGGAACTGCTAGCAATGCAAGCTGTAGTTGGTGTTGATTGTTTTAGAAGCTAGATGCGGCGTTTGTGGCTGTTGACATGCAACTATTCAGTGCTCCATGTTTTCCACTTTCAATATATGCTTTTTTTTTTTTTGCAAGAAGGGAGGAGGAGGCGTGTGGGTATCCTGCTCAGGTTTGCTTTTTTTTTTTTTGCACCCTGGTCAAACTTTAATGAGAAAATATTTTTTTGCGCTAAGCTACTACCCTACTGCCTGAGAGCTCTAATTTAACAGCGCATCTGTGAGAATATTTGGCAAATATGGAGCTTGGTGAGAAAAAAAAAATGTTGCGACTTCCTCACATACATGTTCCCAGCGCTACTGTCGCTACTGTGTAGACCCCAGATGGAGAAACAATAGAAAGACGCGGGTAGTCGGAGGGAGAAGGGAGCATGGGGAGGGATGTGTGTGCGCATACGAGCAAGAAAGGTAGGCGTCATTCGAGGGAAAATGGTCCAAACTTGTAACCAGTAAGTGTTGTTACACGAGTTGTCAAGACAGAGCACATATTGATTTAAAATAAGGTGCACCACCAATCACTGCCGCCACTCCCCTCCCCTCGACAGTCGCGTAGTCAGACTTCTCACGGACCAAAAGTGGCATGGCAACGCAGCTTGCTTGCTTTGGTTACCACCCGCATAACGCCCACTTCTTTCCATCTTGTTACCGAATTCTGTGTAACGAGAATATTTGCTGACCACTCCTGAATAAGTTCTTCACTGCATATTTTTTTTTTTACAAGGTTGTAGATGCGAGGTTTTCTTTTTTTTTTTTTCACTTCTTTCATATTTTCAACGACGGGCTTTTTTTTTCTATTGACCAGATTTAGAACACGCCGCATCAAGCCATCTTTGAAGCTAGCATACATTTTTCCATATTATCCAGCCATTTCAGGATTATATTCTCCAACTGCATCTTTTTTTATTATTATTGTCGATACAGCCTATTTTCGATAATAATTGACAGTCGGACTTTTTCTATTATTATTGTCTTGTGTTAATCATTATTTTCGACTGAAAAATATCGTTTGTTCGCTTATTTTCTTTATTCAGTGAGCGCACACACATTTGCTATTCTTTTTAAACAGGATTAGTTTGTGTTGACCTGTTTTTTTTTTCACTTCTTTGAGGCGCTAGGGCAAGAGAAAGTAAGAAAGAAAAAAGGCTCAGTTCCAGAATACTAAGGGTCAACTCGTTTCTTTTTTTTGTAAAGAAAAATTACGATAACTTGCAACAATAGCAATCTAGGCCAGACAGCAAGTCAACTAAACCCACGCTCCCACCATTTTGCTTCTAGCATCAGTTGCACTTTTTTCTTTACAAGTTTTTCTCCTCGTTGTCCCTCTTTTCTTTTTTTTTTTTTTTCTTGACTGGCCTGTTGGTTTGGATTTTACACATCCTTTAGGTTATTTTGCTGAAGTTATCTGTTGCTTGTTTATCTAAAGACACACACATAATCTCCTTCTCTTCTCTTTTTTTTTTTTCTATACTCATCATACAGACCCGTAGAAGCTTGGATTACGCCACACACACAGATACACTGATTGATATATTTCTAAACGACAACTATTGCACGGGTACCTACAGAGCAAACTCTCTGTAGACTAAAAAAAAAAAGTAATGGCTACGGCGCCAACAATCCAAAATGGATCTACAAGTGGTGGTGGACGTAAACACAGGGCATCGCCGTTCACTAGCTGGCTAAAAAAGGGCGGTAGTGGCGATGGTCCAGACACCAACAAGCTGGCGTCACCTGCAGAGGAGATCAAAATGGTTTTCTTGCGACAGTTGAAGCTTAGTAGCTTTGAGTTGGACGGCAAAAACTACCACTCGGTGTTCACGGGGGCGCAAATAGTAGTAAGTTTACAAGATGGTGGGGGGTATTCATCTTCATATCATTGCCACATAGCCCTGTTCCAGTGCTGCATGAAATACGGTTGTTTTGGGGGAGGTTTCGCGGAGAGCCAATGTCTTATTTTGCAATGCAGTGCAAGTTGGTTGCGGCCCTTGCATGTATGATCGGCAAAAGGGTCACAGCGAGAACACTAAAAAAGGAAATCATGCAGCGCGTGTCTCTCTTGACAAACACATGTGTCGTGTCTATATTGCATACAAACCCCACACTCCCAGCATGTCGTTTCTTGATGGTGGTGGGGCGATTTTTCTCAGAGAGAGGTTTCTCTAGACCATGCATGTCTGCAAAGTCCAGAACCAGAACTCCATTATCTTCTACTGCCCTCTACCTCATCTCCATCAATGCAAGAAGAGACAAACATGGGCGGCATGGGGCCTAGACAAGTGCCTGTCTGATACATTGCATCTAAAAACAGGACCATTTATTTATAACTGGATTATACCAAAGTAACAAGTGTAGGATATAATAATGGAGCATTTTAAGCTTCCAGACCGAAAGTTGGCAAGCAACGTCGCGTCACGGCTAATAGATTGCAGCCTGTACACACATGTGTCCAGTGCATCACCAGAAGAAAGTGAGGCACGGCACGGGGTGGTGGTCGATAGCAATGCTGAAATATATACACTGACTGCGGAGGCAGACGCAATTCTTAAGACAATAAACCGCGGTGATGCATTAAGCCGGGCAAAAACACACACACGCAAGCGCTACAAAGATTTTTTGAATCCGCGCTCGACAGACTCGCTGTCAGCTCGGGGAACGCTTAGCAAGCAAGGAAGCAGAGAGACTCACAGCGGGGTATCAAGCTTAAGCCACGAAAGGGCAGCTATGGCTCTGCGACAGTCAGTCAGCCCGCCGCTTCCGGCTCCACTGGATATGCGGCGGGCACGCGAGACACGCGTGGCACAGCAGGGCAGAGACCGACGCTCAGTGGCGGATAGTGTGGCATCGGAGAGGGCAGGAGCGACTGGTGGACGTATCCGACGTACGCCAGACTCGCCATCAGACACGCTGGTATCGCACGGGCCAGGGCACGTAGCGGCGCGCGAGCAGGGGTGCGCGCCGTCGTCGCCGTCGACTGCCGGTGATCGGCGAAGTGGCACACTTCCAGAGTCTGCGGAAGCAGCTGGGCAGCTGGAAGAGGTGGATATCCCCACAGGGGCGCTGGAAGGTCTGCTTAACACGTGGTCGTTTGCCATTGACATGCCTTCAGTACCTAGCAAAGCGGCGAGCAGTGTATCGTTGGGGCGGCAGCCGTCACTGTTTCTGGCGCGCAGCGACGTGGATCCGGCATCGCGCGAGTCATCAGCGATAGCGGAGGAGCCTGGAAGGCGCAGCAGCGCGTCAGCAGAGCTTTTTCGAAGCGTGGGCACCAATCACAGGCGCATCAGCATTGGAGCAGACGAGATCACAGCAGAAAGTGATGAAGACACAAGCGGGGCGGCAAACGGCGGCAACGACAGCAGTAGTAGCCACGGGCTATCGCGCTTGGCGTCGCTGGAGTGGCTAGAGTTTAGTCCGGAGGCTGCGCACCAGCGGGTGAGGCCGGCATTGTGGGATGGCAGTATCAGCGACCGCACAGTTAGCCGATGCTCGTCGATGCCCAGTATCTTTGAACTGTTTAGCGCGTACGAGCAACCAGCTAGCACGCGAGTTATGCGGGCGCGCTACCGCACATCACTGCCGACGGGAGGCGATGAGAATTGGCTAGAGGAGCTGCTGGCGGGGCCGTCATGCGCGTCGCGGCACTCGCTGGCGGGCAGCGAAACGCAAGCCGGAGTGCGGGCGCACGTGCTCGATCAGACTATGCGGTCGTTTGCCAGCCACATGACTAGTGAGTACGCGCCGTACGAGCCAGTAGTGCAGCGTGGAGGACGGACGGCCAGACGGCGGCATAGCACGGGCACACACGCGGGCGCGCTTGGATTGGCTACAAACTTTACAACAGACTTTGGTACGGGTGCGCACTTGCTGACGCCTACGACGCAGCGGTCAAGCATTGCGGGAACCATGGCTGAGACGGTGGGTACGTGCGAAGATGGGGCAAGTCGCAGCTCGCTATGCCTGGCGTCGCTGTCGGACGCGGCGGACAACAGCGAGGTGGCGGCGGGCGATAGTGGGCAGGGCTCGGCTGTGAGTAGGCGGCTCGGGGGCATTTCGCTGGCGCTTAGCAGTATTCCGTACTTTCCGCGGCCGCGGGCGGCGCGGCAAACTGCAGACAGCGATTCGGCGGAGATGCGCGTTGACGCAGGCACAGAGGATGGAGAGCAGACAGAGGATGATTTCCAGCACGCGGTAAACGAAGAAAAATTGCAACAGACGATACGCAGCCGGCGGCAGTCGAAGCGCGTATCAGCACGTGGAACCTTACTCCGGCGTCGCGCTGCGGACGGTGACGGGACTGAGCGCGCCTCTTCGGCAACGCTGGGCGGCGCGTTGGACTGTGCATCAGATGGCGGCAGCCGCCGCGTGTCCTGTAACATGCAGCTGCAGCTGTGGCGCGACACGGTACCGGTGGAGGTAGTGCAGGGTTTGGGCGCAGAAGCGGTAGCACAGCAAGAGGCAATCTACGAGATTATTGCCACGGAGCACGGGTACCTGCGCGAACTGCAACTGATCGATCCTGTTTTTGTGCAGCCATTGCTGGGGCAGCACAGTGCGGTGGCGGCGGCGCGCGCTGCAGGACTTGTACAGCAGCTGTTCTTTAACTACACAGCGCTGGTGGCTAACAGCGCCCAGTTGTGCGCACAGCTACGCGCACGACAGGCGGTGTCAGCGGTGGTGTCTGGCGTTGGCGACATCTTTGATGTGTGGGCCGACGCACTGGAAGAGTTTGTAGAGTACGCCGTGCATGTACCGGTTGCGCAGTGCGAGCTGGAGGCCGAGTTGTTGCGCAACGAGGGCTTAGCGCGCTTTTTACAGGAAGCCGAGGCAGCTCCGGAGGCGCGGCGATTGCCGATTCAGAGCTTCTTGGCGCGCCCAGCAGCGCGGTTAGCGCGCTACCCGCTATTGCTGGATGCAATTGCCAAACGTACGGCACCCGGCACTGAGGTGCAGCTTCTGCACAGCGCGGCCGCAAAGGTACGTACGGCGCTGACAGAGATTGATCGGCGCACGGGCGATGCAGCAGAGCGTGTGCGGATTCGCCAGATTTCACAGCGTTTGCGGCTGGTGCGCGGTGCGCGTGAAAGTCTGGCGCTGGATAGTGGCACGCGGCGGCTGGTACGCGAGGGAGTGCTGCATGCGACTGATGGCGTACCAGTGCTAGCGTTTCTTTTTGACAACGCGCTTATCCTGGCAACCGAGGAGCGCGTGGGCTACGCGAAAGGCGTGTCGCGCTATGTTGCCGACGACCGCATTATTCCCGTGTCGATGCTGGACATACACGTTGCTGCCGAGCCATCTGGCATTCGTGGCGCGTTGGGTCGTGCACCTCCTGCGAGCCGTGCGCTGACCTTTGTACACGTCGGCTGCCGCACGCTTAGCCGCACGCTGGCCGTTTCGTCCGCCACTGAGCGCACTTTGTGGGCTGCTGCTGTGGCGCGCCGCGTGTGTGTGCCGCAGACGCTGGTTGAGGCGTACACTGACACGCGCATGATCTCTGACCGCGACTTTGCGCACGGCCGCGGCCCACTGTGCTCAGCACCGTTTGTGTCACTGCTTTCGGGCTGCCACATGGCGCTATTCGGCAACCGCGACGGGTTACACATTGGAATCTATGGCGTACCTACGTCTGTAGTGCGCGTTAGCCCCGCCACCAATATCTCCAAGATCCACATTCTGCGCCGTCATAACCTCGTTTTGGCGCTCAGCGATGCCAATCTGTTGGTTTTTGCGCTTTCAGAAGTTGAGAAGGCTACCGCACAAGTCGGTGCTGGTGTCGCAGGCACGCGTATTGCATCTGGTGTTGCCTTCTTTGACGTTGGTTTATACATGGGCGCGCCGCTACTTGTACTGATGAAACCACGCGGCAGCCGCTCACACTTCAAGTGCATGCAACCACAGCTTATAGATGACTGCTCTGCCGATGATGCTGAAGGTGGTTCCGCCGCCAGCAGCCGCCCAGCTGGCGATTCTACAGATCATCCTACAGACCATCCCGCAGATAACTTTGCAGACCAACCTACTGATAATTCGACGGCACACTCTGCAGATGACCCCCGCTTACGCACCCTGCGCGTTGTCTACCGCGGCTCTGACGCCTGCCTGCGTCTTGTCAGCGAGTTTGTTGTGCTAGGCCGAGCCAAGCGCGTGCATTTCCTGCGCCGCAAACTGTGTGTAGTTGGCCCGCGCGCCTTTGACATTGTTGACTTGCAGCACGGTCGAGTGCTGCGCAGTCTTCCCGATCCGCTGGACGACGACTTTTCGTTTGTCCATGCCCACGCCTGCGGTCAGGCACTTGCCATCTGTAAGGTTGGCCGTGAGTTTTTGCTGTGTTACGAGGCGTTTGCTTTTTTTATCGACAACTTTGGCCGCCGCTCGCGTCCGGACGTCTTTATCCGCTGGGAGATGCGCCCGATACTAATCACTTTCCGTCCACCGTACATTGTCGCTGTTAACGAGCGCTTTATCGAAATTCGCCACATTGAATCTGGCGTGTTACTTAGCATCGTGCGCATTCCCCACGCCCTGTGCCTTAATCCTGACTCGCGCTCCACTGTCTTGCACATTGCCATCGGACCCGAGTCTGTCGGTATTCCTGCCGACGTTGTCTTAGATCTGCCTGCCCTGCCGTCTGCTGTGCCCGAACCCGATGCCGCCTCCGGCGCCATTCCTGTACCTGCTACTGGTTCTGCCACAGTAATGCGCCCACCGTCTATTGCCTCAATCGCGCTGCTCAAGGCAACTACCGCCGCTACCACAGGTTCTGGCACTGTTTCTCAAAAACACATTGTTCCTGGATTGGCCGGCACGTCTGGTAAGCGCCTTTTCCCTGAGGCTGTTCCGGGCTACTACCGAATTATCGAGATGCGCCTGCCCCCGCTTAAGACCTCCTCCTCCAAGCGCGACTCAACGAGCAACAACTAGCTTTTTTTCTGTGTGGACGAAGCATGGCTTGTATTTTCTTGGATTTAATTCTTAATATGCTGTTAACCACGTAGCTCTGGGAAGTTATCTGTATTGAGTGAGTATGACATCTGCGATGCTCGCCTCCACAAAAGTTCAGAATGCTGTTTAGGTTTCATAGGAGTTCAAACGTTGTTACTCGCTCTATGCGGATCTCTTCATTTGATGTCTTTGGGAAAAGCAGATATAGTTTAATTAGCAATTCTATTTCTAAGTGTAATGCAAATACTCTAGCTTAAGCTATCTATAATTTATATAATATTTTGTCAAATGCAGCATATTTTCGTATTAATGATATGCGTGTAGTGGCATACATTTTTAATATAATTTTTTATTTAATTTTTTATGCCAACCTTCCAATAAATTCTAAATTGCATGTATGCGTATATTTCTGACACCGTTTACGATACAATGCCTGTATAATTGATTACATATCGTTATGAAACGGTTGTTTGCTTGTTTTAATTTTTTTATTCCAGAATTGCACAGTATTGTTTTAGCGATTATCCTTCCTATATATAATATGTTTTACACATTTTGTTGGTTTTTGTCCAACCGACCGACCGACATTCCATGGACAACGCTAGGTAAAATGAGTGTATGCGCGATATCCGTCAAATCGCTGTCACCTTGAAGATATTTGATTGGTTTGTGTTAATGTGAAATTGGTCAGGCAACATCACCTAGCATGTAGCTTTGTCTGGAAATATTGGATGTGTTTTGAGCCCAGGGTGCAATGAGGTTCTGCTCCTGATTTTTCTACCAATCCCTTCCCCCATCCGTATTCTAAGCTGAGGCATTGGAATCGTGATGTTGCTGCTATTTTAAACTTTCGAAATATCTTGTTCAGCCTGTGTCACGGAAAAAAAAGTTCCTTAGCGTTTACAATGTGGAAATACTGCGAGCTCTGCTGATCAGCCGCAGAAACCTATCAAGCGCCGCAGGAATAACACCAAGCAACCTAAAATTCAGATACCACAACAACAACTTTCGGAGTAGTCACCACTACTCTGAACCAAGATAAAGACTGCTTAACATATAGTTTTTAAATTTTCTTGAGAACTTTTTATAAGAGACTTTCCACTTTTAAGCTACACATTTAGCCAAAAGCTTTTAAGTTGGAGAAAAAAACCCCCACTAAGTTGTAACCTGCGACGCGTCCAAGCCAAGCGCGTTGAGGAACATATTGACATTGACCAGGATCGCTGCCGACACCTCCGCCGGAACACGCGGATCCTTTGCCAGCTGTACCTTCTCAAGGACCTTTTCGCGAGCCTCGGCCACCAGCGCATGCTGCTGTTCGGCTGATGCTGACGCTGCCAGCGCCGCCAAGAATTGCCATGCGTGCATATCTTCAGTCGGGCTGGGCATGTGGCCCAGCGGCCGTTGCGGGAAAATCGCCGCTAGCGACCCACGCAGCGAGTTGAACAGATGATTGTACAGTTCGGCCGCCTGGTATACCTCCTGCGATTGCTGCGGCTGCGGCTGCTGCTGTTTCAGCGCAGCCGTGCGCCCCAACACCACCATCAAGAACACCAGCGCCGGCCGCGTACGCACCACCCACGCAACGTTGTTGCGCTCCATAAACAGCGCAAATAAACCGTTGACAATCTGCAATGACGCTTCTGCCAGAAACCCTAGCGCCGTAGGCATCACTAAATGCAGAAACAAGTCTGTCTCCTCGCGTTGCTGTGCCTCAGCTGCGCCTGTGTAGCCAAAGCTGCCGACGCGACAAACATCAAGGCTCTCAAAGTTTGCTATAATTGTCGTCGTCAGCGCTAACACCTGGTCCATTGACAGGTGGTGCACTAGCCGTCCCACCGCACGCTTGCCCTTGGCAAACGCCAGCACGCGCACTAGTGGGTGCGGATACACATTGAGAATCGGCTGCGTCGCCTCCAGCTCCGCCCAAGCTCGCTCCTTTGCCGCGCCGTACGCTGCCACCCACCCTTGTACCGACGGATGATCTGCCACATTAGGCAGTCGAGCCTGCTCTCGCACGAGTTGCTCCAGCTGTAGCACTCCTGTGTACACCTCCTCAATAGCACGTAGCGTCTTTCGCCGCTCTGCTGTCGGGTTGCGCGCATCGCCAAGTCCAACAAGCGCACCACCTGCCTCCGTCAACGGCCCCGGCGACCCCTGGCTTACACTACCGCCATGGCTGCGCTGTACTTGGATTGCCTGTTTGGGATTGCGCGCCGAGGTCACCGAAATCTTGCCCAGTGCCCCTTCTGCGGCTACGTGCGCTACCTTTGGCCGCCGCCGCGCCTCGTTGACTATCCGCTGCACTTGCTGCTGCATCCGGGCCATCGAGCTCTGCGTGTTGCTGCGCCGCGCACGCGCAAGATGCTGCTGCTGCTGCAAACGCTCTCCGCCTGTCTGCTGCTTTGACACTGGACTGCCCACTTTCCCTGCCCTGCGCTCCTGTCCAGTGCTATTTTGCAGCTCCACGCCTGCCAACGTCCCTCTTCTGGAATCATTTGACACACTCGGAGAACGCCCTGCTTCTGTCATCTCGCCGGATCTACTCGTCAAACCCACCTGTTGCTGCTGCTGCTGCTGCTGCTGCATGGCTCCAAAAATCGCCCCACGCGAAAGCTGGTACATATGGCAATAAAAATCATCGGCTGCCGGGTCATCTGTAAGCAGCTGTGATATCTGGATGCGCACAATGTACTCCTTATCGCGCTGCGACATCATGTTGTTATATCTAGTTAGCGCGGCCTCTCTCTCCAGCCTCTGCTCGCGACGTCTAGCAATTGTCTCAGGATCTGCCATCCTGTGGACAGTTTGAGCCACTCCCGACATCGGCGTTGACCTCTGCGAGATAATCTTGGCCTCAAGTTCTGCCAGCGTTGTGATCCTCCGATGCTCATCTACCCCCTCGCTACCTGCACCAGCTTCTGGTCCTACAGAATGATTAATACTAACACCCATGCTCTGGAGCATTTGCATAGTATCTTGTGGTGGAGGCTGATTTTGATGCTGCTGTGGCGACGCTAATTTCGCTTGGTTCGTCAACGTGCTCTGAAAAAAATCGAATTCCCTATTGGTGATTTCTCCAACATCAGCATCAAATGTCTCGGTGTTAAAAGTGTCTTGGTCCTCGGGTAGTTGTTCTCCTAGATTGTCCTCCAATGCTAGTGATTCAAGCCTATTGTCGAGGTCCGTAACTGTCGATGCAAGATACTCTGCACGTCCGCGTGCAATCGGGTCGTCTTCGGGGGCGTTTGTCCCGCCAAAAAACGAACCTGACATCCTTCTCTTATAAACCAACGCTAATCACAGAGAGAAAAGCAATTATGAAATAAAGAAGGAACAATTTCAATTAAATAAGAAAACAGAAAGCGTGCAGCAAAAGCCAGAGTTGGGAAGGATATGCGCAGCATATAAGCTGTTCATTCTGGTTGTTGCTGTTGTTGGGTCTGCTGGTGGTTAAGTCGGTCGGTTGAATCTTCTGGGAAGAACTCACGGAGCTTCGCCTCGTACTCTTGTCTAAAGCTGGTCAGTGCGGATATCTTGCCGTTTGTGAATTGGTTCTCTGAGGCTACCCGCTCCATGAACTGGCTTGTGAATTCATCTGGGTTACGTCCGTCTTTCACATATGCCAGCACCTCCTCCGGTATGTTCACGTTTAGCCTGTCCTTGATTGAAAACATATCAGCGTATCCACGCACCAGTCTGTCCACTCGCTGCTCTAGCACCTGCTCGTCTGCTTGCTCGTGGTTCATTACCGTCACGCGGATCTGTGAGAGTGTCTCTAGCGCCTCGCAGAGCCGGTTCTCCATGGACTGTCTATCGCTGTCATGGGAGTCTGCTGTTGACGTCTCACCTGACGCCGCTGATGCTATCCCTGTACGAGGTGTTTGCATGGTGAGTATTGGTTTAAAAGTACAGGGTCATGTTGTTAGTTCTATGAACATCAACCTATTCTTTGGCAATGAAGTAACTATGGTGTGAGCCAAGGCCATTATGGCTCGTTATTTTTTCTTTTTTGCTGCGAGCCGCGCCAGTGAGCAACCATTTTTTAGCGAGCCGAGGAGATGAGCACAGAAGAACATCCCTTGATTCGCGTCTCTCTCGTGCAACTTTTTTATTTATATTTGCCTGCGACTAATAATTTCTTGTACCAATATTCTCCACTAGTCGAGCAGATACAGAAAAGTTCAGCACCAGTTATATAAAAAGGAGTAACATTGTTTTCTCAAAAATGTCCGACCACGAGGATGAGTACGTCTAGCAATAGCATTCAGCATTTTTATTGCCTCTTATACACACATAGAGGTGGCGACAGACCACTGAATTGCTCAGCGTATTTGCTAAACTCTTTCGATATCTTTCTTATGCCCTGACGTATCTTGCCACGCTGTAGTTACTACGAAAATGAGGTCAGTCTTATTAATGCAGCCTTGAATAGGAAGCAAGCTAAATAAAGGGCGTGTTACTTGTTGAACCCTATTACGATTCGATCACTAGACATAGGCTGATCTTGTATTTTATGCCTTCTAGGGAGAGAGACTCACGATAACTAAACACGCTTTCACGACATGTAGATCAACGATGAGGAGCCGGAGATGGAGATGCAGAATCCAGAAGAATCTGTCGAGATCTTTCTCCGTGATGGCAACGCACAACCAACCCCGGCGAAAGAGCGCATCACCACTCCATACATGACAAAATACGAGCGCGCACGTATTCTTGGTGCCCGGGCCCTGCAGATTAGCATGAACGCACCCGTCATGGTTGAGTTGGATGGCGACAGCGATCCTTATTTGATTGCGCTAAAGGAGCTGCGCGGCAAGAAAATTCCCTTTGTTATCCGTCGTTATCTCCCAGACGGGAGCTATGAGGACTGGCGTGTTGAAGAACTTATTGCTGACTAGGCAATGGAAAACAGATGCTATCTTTTATTTATCTTCGCCATGTGTACAAAAGAAATATACATGCGCTTAAACAACCTCCTTAGAGATAAATGTAGTTGGCTGTTACCTTTTGATAATTATAATGCTTGCAACAAAAAACATCTGGTATTAGTTTAAAACTACTTTTTAAGAACGCCTTAAAATACTAGACATACATTGCAACATGTACCTTGAAAGCAAAAACAGAAATCTACCTCTGGTAGTCCCAGACATTCTTTAGGTAGCCGTCATTAGAAGCAAGACGGTTAAGCGAGTCATCAGACTCGGCACGGCCGCGGACCAGGCCCGAGATGGCATAGGTCTTGGTGGCTCCAGTCACAACACCATCAGCATTGACCTCGGCAATGTTGATCTGGATCGCAGCGTGGTCCTTGGCTCCAATCAGGCGGCCAGTCGCAGAGCTATATAGTTCTCCACGCAGTCATAATACGTCATTCAAGACCAGATACCGTCCAATATAGATTAAAACCCCCCGACATTTTATTCGCATGTACAATACCAAGAAACCCCCCGCTTCACAGACGATAGAGTTGGCGCGCCAATGTCACGGTTTAGTTCAGACATAGTGAAGCGTATATAATAAAAAGATTCAGATAATTCAAGCAAATGCAATTAGTAAATAAAGTTTGTCTTACGATAGCGTCTCGTATAGGAATTAAAGCAGTTTTTACGTGCGGCCTCTCTAGAAAGAGAATAAAAGAATTTGCAGGTCCAGTCATTTTGCACTAGTGTTGCGTCAGATGCTTACCACTTGCGAGGAATGTAGAGGTCAACAATATCTCCGCGGTCGTTTTCCATTTTGGTGTTGCTTTTATTTCTTAGCTGCGAATTTTATTCAAATTGGCGAAATGAAGAGAAGAGGAGGTTATCCTGCTGGCTGTGTCTGCACTATCAGTCCGTTAGGCCATCTCTACATCCAAGCTCTTCCTTACTGGGGGTGAACAGAGTCAGCCAACGTGTTGAAAAACTTTTGATCAGTTTGTTAGTTGTGATTCATGATCATGAATAACGTGACTGCAAAAACTGTAGGGCTGACAGAGTTATTTGGAGTGAGTCGGCTCGTTCCCCACAGGGGCAAGCCACCATCATCCCAGACAAGCGGCGCTTGCAGTAAGTCGGTCCCTCGCGGCTGCCAATCAGCCAGCGCTACGTCGAGAGCGACCCGCGTCAACCATCAGCATCAACGAGCATCCTGCTACCAGAAAGTTCCAAGAGCAGCGAGGTTGGAATTTTGTCTTTGTTTGCCAGCGAGCACTGTCGTTTATCTTTTCTATTCCTTCTGTGCGTCCACACCTACCTCGCTCTCGCTGTACTCTAGCAATAAACGAAAATCACACACTGCTTTTAGTTTTTTTACACTCAATATCCACACCTTCTGGTTCGCACAAACACATCCAAACAAACAAAAAAAAAAAAAGAAGAAACCAATGCGTTGCTCAATCGCTCTGGCAGCTATTACGGCCTTTGCCGGCAGTGCCCTTGGCCGTGTCTACTACGAGGAGACATTCACTGATCCTGACAGCATCAACAGCTTCAAGCCGTCGAAGGCGCGCGATGATAATGGCGCCATCAAGCTTTCACCTGGCAAGTGGTATAGCGACGAGGAGAATAGCGTCGGGCTGCAGCTCGTGGATGATGCTAGATTCTATGCGTACGCGGCCAAGCTGAAGCGCCCGTTTAACTCGAAGGGCAAGGACTTTGTGGTGCAGTTCACCGTCAAGTATGAGCAGGACATTGACTGTGGCGGTGCTTACTTGAAACTGCTGCCACCAACATTGGACCCGGCCGAGTTTGACGGCGATTCCAAGTATGATGTTATGTTTGGTCCCGATATCTGTGGCTCTACCAACCGTCGTGTACATGCCATTATCAACTATAACGACACGAATAGCCAGATTGATAAGGTCATCCAGCCTCGTGGCGACCAACTTACGCATCAGTACACGTTCTGGGTCAAGCCCGATAAGACGTTCGAGATTCGCATCGACAACAAGGTTCAGGACGAGGGAAAGATCGAGGATTTCTGGAAGGTTCTTCCAGAGAAGCAGATTCCTGACCCTGATGCCAAGAAGCCCGAGGACTGGGTTGATGGCCCGGCTATGATCGAGGATACAGATGACGAGAAGCCCAGCGACTGGGTTGATGGGCCAGAGACCATTCCGGATGCTGATGCCAAGAAACCCGAAGACTGGGATGATGATATGGACGGCGATTGGGAGCCGCCGATGATTGCCAACCCAGAGTATAAGGGCGAATGGAAACCACAGATGATCAAGAACCCGGAATATAAGGGTGAATGGACTGCTCCACTGATCGATAATCCTGACTATGAAGAGGACGAGGATCTGGCTGTATTCAACATTGGTTATGTCGGTCTTGATATCTGGACGGTCAAATCAGGGACAATCTTCAGCAACATTCTTATCACAGACGACATTGACTATGCCTCTGAGTTTGGCAACCGCACTTGGGCTGACTATGTAGAAGCAGAGATTGAGGCGAAGAAGGTTGTTGACGAGGCTGAGGCCAAGAAGGTTGAGGAGGAGCGCGAGGCAAAGAAGGCCCAGGAGAAAGAAGATGAGGAGAAGGCTGAGGATAATAAGGATAACGAGGACGATAAGTCGGATGCCGCCGACGAGGAGGATGCTGCGTCTGTTGTAGACGAGCTTGAGGCCGGTGACGACGCCAAGGAGCAGAAGAGGGCGAACGTTGAGGATGAGGATGAAGACAAGTCTGAATCTGTCGAGTCTGAAGAAGATACCATTGCCGCCGATGAGGATGCAAATGATCAAGGGCCTGCAGAGAAAGAAGAAGAGGTGTCTGATGAACAGGAGGATGCTGAAAACGAAGCAAAGGCCGCTGCCAAGGCAAAGGCCGAGAGAAAAGCTGCTAAGAAGGCTGCTGCTAAGAAGGCTGCGAAGGAGGCTAAGCGCGCCGCTGAGGAGGCCGCTAAGGCTGCAGAGAGAGTCGAGGAGGAGGATGATGATGATGAGGACGACGTTGTTCACGATGAGCTTTAACTTTCCAGGATTTTTGGCTTTCCACAACTTCAATTCAATTCTGCACGTGATACCAAAAAAAAAATTAGAACCACATTTTGCAGAGGCACAAAGCATGTCTGCTGCAACATTTTCGTTGCGTTCTTTTTCATCAAATTTTATTTTCACACTTTCCAAGTGTTGCACAGTCCAATACATAATGGATTCCTTGGCTTCAAACCTTGATAAAATGGTAACGAAAAACGCTTTTTTTTCAACAAAACCTATGATGTCTCCACCTTGCATTGCAACTGCACAGTTGTTTTTATCAGGAGCGCTGTTTTTGGGGATTTGAACCGATTTTAGCCAATTCAATGCTGATAAGAGATAATATATGCCAAAACAACATTCGAAACATGTAGCATACGGTGGCATCAGAAGAGGGCGATGTGGAAGCTGCGTCGCAATTCACTAGCACTGCCAATGTAGATAGACATGACATTGTTGGTACGGCTCTAGGGTCCAATGTCTGTATTGGACAGACTACTACAGCGAATGGGTTGCTATTAGATACACCCAGCCGCTATGCACCAGATATCGAGGGCTCCCTGATTCCACTAGAGCATGGCGAGTTAGCGCCTGTTAATAGTGGTTGGAGCAACAACTCAGCAGAACCATCCTTTACAGCCTCGCTTCAAGAGCCAGTATTTGATCCTACACAGCCGTCATCGCGTGAAAATGCTACGCTTGGTAATAATCCGATGGAAGATAAAGAGTTTGCCGATATGCTTGATCAATACCGGGCAGCGGTAAACCAGCTGGACGAGGGCAATGGTGGTAACAGTGTACCTCACGACAACTTTAGGAATTCTAATGCAAATCACGATCTGGATGGCTATTACAGTCGCGATCTACATTTGGACAACCACAGAAACATCAATCAAAATGCACCCGTATTTGCGCCATTGTACGTAGGCATTCATTCTGTAGCTGACACGCAGCCTTTGCCTCCATATCCGATGAGACCCTGGACAGACACATTCCATACATACCCGTCCAACATTGGCCGATCATTCCCAGCAAATATCCCAGGTGTGCCTTACAACTATCACACCCCATTCCACGCTCAACTATCTGAGGTTGATCCCAGACTCTCGTACCATCTCCATGATCTGCCTGCTAGCCATACGGCTATGGCACCGATCGGGAATGCGCGCGTCGTCGAAGAAGCACCAGAACCTACGCATAATTCTATCTTGCCACTCGCAGCATCCTCTAACGGCCAACGCCTACGCGATCTTTCGAACCATTATGACTATGGTTTTTCTCATGATCAACTCACCAATGCTAATGATACTGATCAGCATTCCGCAACCAGTTTTAGACACAACTCAGTGGCTAGTCGCGCATCGCTATCTGAAGGCGAGCTTAGCCAGCAAGACGACAGCCACGAGGGCGATAGCAATATAGATGATGGCTATCTTTCAGATGGGGAGGTTGAATTTGGCGAAGGGCAACTCACACCTCTACTAGTTGATTCTACGGAAGAAGCGCAGACACAGAATCTAGTGGCGAGCGACTGTGACGATGTGACTGCGATTGTCAAGCAGCGCCTGGCTGATATGCTGCAGCTGCGGGACCCCAAATTGCTTCAAGCTCCAGAATTTCGAGGGCTCATGTTGTTGTTAAAATGCATTAAACTCGATGACCCAGAGGAGATCTACAGCCATATCAAGAAGGCACCCAGTGCCGTCGCATCGGAGTTGAATATATTGGCACACGAATTTGGCCTGTGCATGATATCTGACGCTTGTGTAAACGTGGTTTTGGCTTCTAATACTGGTGCTGCAGATGCTGCAATGGGCACTGATATGTCTGCGATGTTAGCTGCGACGAATAGCACTTTCTCCATGATTGGCAATTCTGTTGCCTCTACTCAAAACGGCAAAGCTGATTCTGCACAAAGCCCGAGCTCCGATGAGGTTGACATGGACACACAGGCCTCTTCAGCCAGCAGCCGGGGTTCTTCGCCAGAGATTGACATGGATACAAGCTCTGATATAGGATACGATAGTGCTTCAGTTACACAGGAGCCCTTGCAGGGCGATGTCGATGATTTGGCTGAAGCAATTTCTTTTGCGCAACCGCCTCCCTCCACCCCGAATACAGATGCGTTTTCAAGACAGCTACGCTTTAGTAGATCTTGTGCTCCTAGTCCTCCAAGTTTCCATCCACGAACACCCAGATATAGCGCACCAGGCAGTCGTCTATCAGCCCTGCGTGATACTAGCGATATTCCACGTACAATGCTTGGCGCTGCAGTATTGCCGGAGCTTGCCGAAACCAGAGATATTGATGACGTTAGCAGCGAGAGCGGGGCGGTGTCTCGGCCACTTAGCTTCAATTCGAGACCGCCATCAACAAGCAGGGTTTCGGAACTTGTGGATAAAGAAAGCCTTGTATGCAACAACGAGCAGGGTCATCTGGTTGCGTTTATAGATGAAGGCAGCAGTCAGCTTGGATCCGACTCGGGCTCAGACTCTGATGTGGAAGATAATGGCGGACGCGTGAGTGACCGGCTTATTCGGCACAACGAGATATTACATAAAGCAAACGTGCATATAAAGCAGCATGGCCAGGAACGTGTAGGGGACATCTCTAACGGCTTACGCACACAGAGCTCTGCTAGCTTGCCTAGTCCCAACCACAGTGGAGCAGCAACGCCTGCGCTTCCAAAAGCGCCTGTCTCAATTGTGCACAAAGGCCTCAATGCCACTCTGCAGAGAGCAAAATTGAATCTCAAGGAGAAGGAGGCAGCAATTGCGGAGCTAAAGCTTCAGATCAGTCGGAGGCAGGCACAGGCTCTTCTGCAAAAGAAACAGCGCCAGTCTAAACAACATACAGAGCATTTACCGAATAGTACAGCTTCAGCGTCGAACACGCCACCTGTTGTGGGTAACCATGCTGGCGTTTTTATGCCTGATGCTCAAATAAGCAAGGCAACGATCCAGAACACTGCTAGCGAACCAGCCAAGACAGATGCCAAGTTTTCTTCTGAAGAGGCAGTCGATGAGACTAGTAATGTGGACGCTGGCAGCACCAATGGAATTAGTGCACTAGTTGGTGCCTCCGACTCTGCTGCAGCGCAGTACAGTGATTTTCCTGTTGGCAGTATACGTATGAGCGGATTGCATTTGTGCGATACTCCACTTCCTCGCAGCGTGTGCGATGAGAATACATTGGCAAAAGTCACCTCGGAGGTACGCTTAAAGCATATGGCTGATGTTTCCGAATATCTAAGCGATGCAGCGGATACAAAGCGAACAGCGCTTAAGTATGTTACGCACAGATCTACGCAAGAAGACATTGCTGCAGCCGCAAGTCAAGATTTATATGCGCAAACGCCAGGGCTATTTGCGGAGCGACGCTTGCGTTTAACACAGAAGCGAAATACCGTCTATGCGCACATCTCACGGCTACAGGCAGAGCTTGGGCTAGCTAAAACCGAGCTGAGTTGTATCGATTACAATATTCAAACGAGCCACGAGTGCGAGAGGTTGTTTAGTATGGATGATGTTACTTTTCGGTCTCAGGGATCCAATAGCAAGCTGGCAGCGGCCCTCGACAATGATATTTGCGAGATCCAGAAATTGAGGAATACTATGCCTTCTACTATCGAGTCACACGCTATTCCGCCTAGTCATGAAACCTCTTTACAGGCGCACAAGCAGTCGCCGCCGCCGCCGCCGCTTTCGCTACAGCAGAAGATAAAGGCGCAAAGCTCCGAAGTGCATAGCGGCAGCGCTACCAGCGGTAAATCGAAGGCCGCAGAGCTTAAATCCAAGCTTCTTGCAATGAAGAAGGACCAGAGCACAATGGCGCAGAGGCTGGAGGGTCTGGCAGAGAAGCGCAAACAACAAACCGTTGTTGCCTCCACCAACAAAGTCCCAAAGAAGAAGCAGAAGATAAACTCTCCTATTTCGACCACATCCACAAAAATCGGAGAAATACGCAATATGTTTTCAAATGCAATTTGGACCAAGGCTGGGCTATATGAGCGATGGTGTAAGGAGGCAGTTTCTTTTATTGACAACGCCCTTCTGCAGCCATTATTTCTTGTCGACGGGGTAGGTGTTTCGAGTGCTGTTGTCCCGTCAATCAACGCCAACGCTCAGGCATGGGATGCCGATCCTATAACAGAACAATCCGGTACTTCTGTTTATTCAATTATCTCGGCGCCACCTGCTGCCGAGGCCTCGCTTGATAAAGCCAAATACGCACGTTACGAGTCGCCACTTGGTGGTATTGCCACTACAAATGGATTTTCTCAGCCAACAAAGGACAACGGTTCTATTTTGACAACACACCCCACTACATGCGATCTAGAGAACTTGACCACCGAACATCTATTGGCGGCAATTAATATACCAGTGCAGCAGTCCAGTACGCTGAAACAGTATTATCGAGAAGTCTTTAAAGCGCTTCATGTATTCGCCCATGCAGACAAGGACACCAATATTCCTAATGTGGTGATTGCTCGAGTTCTTCTTCCTGTCTGGAACTACTACAAGCACATGCTTCCTATGCGAGGGATTGTGCCAGAAAACCCTCTATACAATGTGCTGGGTCTTGCCAATATCAATCTTTCGGATGCTGGAGCTGAACTGGATCTGGGTGCAAGTAAGTTTAACAAGGAAATTACTATTAAGGAAGCGCAGCTTTTGGGCCGCCTTCTTAACAAGGGCGAACAGTTTCTGCCGATTCTTAACCACGATGTCGCATGCATTCCTGCCAGTTACAAGACACGCCGCGAAGGAGGTGCATCTGTAGCACATTCTGGGAGGTACTTTGACGCTTGCGTTGGTGGCGATAATAGTGACGAAGATGGCGAGGTCTGTGCTTCCAGTGCAGATTCAGATAGCGATTCCGGCTCCAGCGCAGACAGTGATACTGATAAAGATGATGCCGAATATACAGGCGCTAAATTGCACGCAGGTGTGCGTGAAAGTGGCGAGGAGTCAGATTCCAGGAATACTGCCAGTCCTAGATCCCAGGATGCAGCGAGGGCGTTTTACCAGCGCGCGATACGAGCGCTCTGGAGGGGTGCGCCGAAGCTTAAGCGCCCTATAAGGGTGTATGACATTTGCACATACCTGAACACAAAGGCGAACGCGAGTTTGGGAAAGATTATTCTCTCGTTGAAGCGTGCATTACAGGACTGGCCGGACTCTGAGGAGCTGTGGGACTTGTATCTTGAACTTTACACACGGCAACGACCTCCGGCGGAAGATATTTTGGCTGCATTTTCTGATGCAACTAGACTTCATCCATCCAGTGTATGTCTATGGAGACGCTATGCATATTGGTGTGGGTACAATGTGTTTCATTCTAAAAAGTCTTTCAAAGCAGCAAACAGTTGGCAGATGCGCTTGTCGACAGCAACGGCGGCGGCAATACAATATTTGTCAAATGCACAGACATCGCAGAATGCAGAACATATCTCAGCAGCAATTGCAGAGCTGCTTATATATTTTTGGGAGTGCTCATGGGGGATTCTGGACATTATCGGCGCGGCATCAAGGCACCAGGAGGATGTGCCGACACCTGAGCAGCTAAAACCGCAACTATTGGCACACATGTGTGCATGTTTATGTGCGGTTTCTAACTCGATTTTATTTCGTGAGATATCGACTATGCGCACAGCTACGATGGGCAATGGATACAAAAAGACGTTGATTACTGCGTGGGACTGTACCGAGTGGACGCTTGCCAAGTTGCTGCTTCCGCAACATCTTCTCCTTGTCGGTCAGGTGTTTGTGAGCGCCTTCATCAACACAGAGTTTATACCACGAATGGTCTCTCTCCAAATATATACAATGCTACAGGCTCCAACTGATCACCAAACGACATACTATATTGATCTGGACAAAATTACAGGGATCACATCTGCAGGTACCGCTGGGAATGGCTCACTAAAGCCGTACATAGTGTCGATATTGTGTAAGCTATTTGGTGGAGTGCTTCAAGTTCTAAATAAGCTTAATGAACCAGATTGGTCGAGCAACTTCAATACACAGTCGCTCGTAGCCTCCAGGTCCTTGTGTTTAGCATCTATTAACACATCACTTGTATTTCTACGACGCCAGCATCCGAAGGCTTTGGAATCACATCAAATAGACTGCGAGCAAATATTCTGGCGCATTAGGGTTGCTAAAGCAGGCAGCCCGGATATTCGGTGTGCGGTAGATGCAATGACTGCCATGGGTGTATACAAGTTTTTGCTTGTGTCACAAGCGCTATGCAAGGGCACGTTTCCTGGTAATGGATACGAAGTAGCAGATGCGGCTGCTATGTTGTGGATGCATGCTGTCCATGTTGCAGAGGGTGCGGGTGTAGATGTCGCAGGACTAAAATCTTTTTGCGAGCGTCATGCGGAAAACGTGAATGACGGGGGTGGCGTGAGCACTGACGACGACGAGACGTTGAGACAGAAAATCGCTGATGCTAGAACCCTGTACTACCGGATTATTGGATACACGAGCGCGTATCCGCCAATATCATTGCGCGTGCTAGCACAGAATATGGATCACGATACTACGTTGAATGCTTTTCATAAGCAAATTCACGAAAGCGCTGGAGTGTGGACTAATCTTGCGCTGCTTGAACTAATTTATGCAAGCTACTGTTTAGATGGTGGTAGTGCCTCTGTTAAGCAGTCGGTCGAGTCTGCGCTGCTGTGGTTGCACTTCGGTTTGGAGCAAATTTCGGTGGTTCATTTGGGAGCCAGGGCGCAGATATGGGCGGTTCTGTTTAGACTATGTATGACACAGCGGTCACTTGTGACAAGGGACATTGTAGAGATGCACCACGACTTGGGTGGTGGTGCTACCAATGCCAAGTCACTTCATCGATCGTCACCATGCTTTGCATATATCAACTTTGTGCTTTACACAGTGTTGCAAAATTCACCATCTGATGGGACCCTTGGGTCGATCGGTAATTACCTCTCCTCAACGGCGCGACAAAACTCGGAACTCGCAATCAGGTAATGTAGATGATCAGAATGAAATAGCGCCTGTTTTGGTCCATGTCATTTTTAATGCCTATGGTCTGTTGTTGATGACGCAATGTCACTGTATTGAGTGTTTTTGCGATTATTATCATCTCCACTCAAATAGAGCGCTTTACATATTGTATCTGGCCAGCTTATTGAGCGTGTGGCTATTTTCTGGCCTGGAAATGGCCGGTCTCTTTTTTTTTGTGTGTGTTCTGTGCATGTTTGGTGTTCGGTCGATTGTTGTTTCTTTTTGCACAAGACTATGTGTAATATTTGTAGGATCTTCGAATATGTGTGGGCGCGCGGTCGGCTGCCGTTTGACATGTGCAGCATTGTACGTCAAATGAGTTATCTCAGCTTCAAGGACGCGTAGGCTACTGAAATGTAATCTGTTGGTAACAAATGCACTATCTTTAAATGTATCTGTATTGTTTCTTGAATAATTCTATGTAATTTGCGAATGTTGTATATGCTTGTGTCAACATTGAAACCCGTCGTTTTGCACATATCTTAATGTCATGTATCTATATTGCTTTTTGTTTGGGTCTACTTGGCTTTATTTCTGCTGAATCTGAAGGCCGCAGTTTAGCTTATGTAGCATCGAAACAATGATTAAATTGTCGCCAGTTAAACGAAAAGCAAGATAACCACTAATTGTGATGCACGTTTTCTTATCTTCATTTCAAGACTTCCTCTGCGGTTTTTTTTTTTTTTTTGGGAAACCGCTTAAGGAAAGTTGCGTTAATATAATAACAAGAGCAGTAAGCACTTTGGTAAACTAACGTGTTTGAAGGTGCACTGGCACAAGTATCCCAGTGCTAACTATAGAATCCACTAAACATTTTTATCATTGGTAAGCATTTACATTAGAACTAATGTTGAGCTGTAATAAACTCTAGCTGCTAATTAATAAAGCGTTACATTGTTCTAACTCGGAGCCAAAGCAGTTAGTCTAACCAGACGCCTACGCGTTAAAGCCGTGTGGCAGTAGCAAAGCAATTAATTTTCGGGCCTTTGATGGTATCAAATGACATTCAATGAAAATAGGGTTGTGATAACCGGAATACATGACTGCTGGAATCTTCTTTTCTCAGATCACCCATTACTTTTGCTAACCCAAAGCAAGTGTAACAAATGGTTTTTTTTTTTTAACAGTTTGGGGCTTAAATGGAGAGTACCCGGCGCTGTTATTAATTTGTGATGCCATGGTATAATGAATATTAAAATATATATATTCGGATACAAAAAGAAGGGACACAACAACTGTTAGGCAGCCGCAGCGCAACTTGACTGCGTAGTTTGGTTGCGAATGACACAACAAAAGTATTGGTAACAGACCTGCAGTGGTTTACCTTAATCTTGCACTTGGTATGCTTTTCTGACGTAGTTAGAGGTTAATAGACTCTGCTTGGAAATTAAACTCAAACTGCGCTTAACGTTCTTCTTCCAATTTTACTGTCATATTGATCTGTGAGAAGATGTGACGTTGAAGTTTATGTCACATATGCTTTGGAGTTTGCTACTACCACTCTGTAAGAAATCTTACAAGATCGACTTTGGCAATAAGGGATGACGGAGTTGTAGGCAAGAAAAAAACGGGGATTGCTAGTAATATCACTAGCAAAAAAGAAGTTCCAGTGACGTTAATTAAGCTGTAAACAACACTATTTGGCCACTTGCACAACCTAAGCCACATATCCGATCCCCGCTCTTCAACTTTAATTTCTTTGAGGCAATAATGACATTAGTGAACCCACAGTTGGCTTGATGGGCTGTTGACCTTATGTGCCCCTTATACACGTTTTGTACAAGAGTTAGCCCGCTTGATTGTTCGTTGTCGAGAGCTTGCAGCATGACAATAGAGGGGAGTAGGGAGGGTACAGAAAAAAAAAAGCGTCGGATAATTTTTACGTTTTATGCTTGCGCAAAAAAGCAACATCATTTATCTGCGTTAGCTCAAACTCTGGTGCATTAGTGATATGCCGGTGGTCAAAGTATTCAGTTCGAAGCAACAAATGCTTCACTATAAAAGCCTCGGCTGGCGTCAAGCTTAACTGCATTCATAGAACTACAGAATCTTTACCTTTATAGCTTGGTTACACGTATATTTTTGCTTATTTAAAACTCTAGGCATTATATTACCCTTTCTTTCTCTAAAATAAGGAACCAGAACAATGGTTATTCTGAACGCCATGAAAACAGGCTCTCTAGCGTATCAAACCATGTATTCTACCAGCTCAATATCACAAGGTTCTGTGCGTGAATACCGCATGTGCACCTGTCCTATTTGTCGCACAGGAACTAACTGCGACTACTAGACAAGAGCACTAACCGTAAAAATCATAAACGGCTTAATAGCTACAATGTCAGCTTAACAAAAATATTGACTCTTTCTCAATAACCCAAATCTTTGGTTGTTTTAGGCATATTAAATTCTAAAGGTTTGCCTAGTCTTCAAAATAACTTTTATGCCTATAGCGCTGTGCGCTTTCGTCATTGTACAGGACATAACAGTGTTTGTATAATTAATTTTTTCTTTCTTTTATTCAAACCCTTTAAACAAAACAAAACTTTAGAACATTCACTGCTACTTTAAATTGGCTGCAACTTATTTATAATTAATCTGCCCGGAGGTGGTCTAAATAGTTTGCACTACCCAGGTCCTACAAGGATCAGAACCAACTCAAGTGTAAGCTACAGCATTCAATTGACCAATGGCATTAACAATAATATACTGGGATTAAAATTAAATCACGTTTTTTTAAAAAAGTGTTCTGCTATCAGCACAGCAAAACAAGCACAACCAGTATCGCGACTGGATCGGCTTCATCTTCATTGCGCAATATCTTGTTATCTAAGGACCAACACTGTCAGGGTCGGGGTGTGAATTCCAGCAATCATGAATCAGGCGCTTGCAGCCCTTCGGCTAGGCGCGGTGAATTCGGCGAACCGGGTTTCTGGACACGTAGTTCAGCGACGTGCACCGCTCTTAAGCGCACGGACATATGCCACAGAAACTAGGGACCCAAAGAAAGAGAAGAATCCGTATTCGCATACGCTAAAGTTGCCACGAACAACTTTTCCACTGCGCGCTGATGCGGCTAGACGAGAAAAGCAGTTTCGGGAACGCTGTACTGATACTCTATATAAATGGCAGTTGGAACACAACCATGGACCACAGTATATTCTTCATGATGGTCCACCATATGCAAATGGCGACCTGCACATTGGACACTTTATGAACAAGGTTCTGAAAGATATTGTCAATCGATACCAGGTTATGCAAGGAAAACGTGTACTGTTTATCCCGGGATTTGATGGACACGGTCTACCAATCGAGCAAAAGGCACTTGCGACATTGAAGCACCGTGACCATGATCTACTTGATCCTATGCAAATCCGTAAACTGGCGCGGAACTTTGCCCTGAAAGCAATTGAAAAGCAGACAAAGGAGTTTCGAGAGTATGCAGTAATGGGTGACTGGGCGAATCCATATCTTACGATTGATCCTGCATATGAGGCAAGTCAGCTAGAAGTTTTCAAAACAATGGTGATGCGCGGCTACATATACCGACAGAACAAACCGGTCTATTGGTCTCCGTCTTCGCGAACTGCGTTGGCAGAAGCAGAGCTTGAGTATAACGACGAACATGTCAGCACAAGCGTATATGTTAAGATGCCACTTACCAGCGAGTCAGCCACAAAAATTGGCGCAGAGGGAAGCGTGTGCGCGCTAATATGGACTACAACTCCGTGGACTCTACCTGCAAATAGTGCTATTGCAGTTCATCCGGAGCTGGAGTATGTGCTGATTCGGATCACCAATGACGGTAATGTCTGTGCTGATGGCACCCAACTGCTTGTCGGAAAGACTCGCCTGAAGAGCATTTCGGACATACTTCCCAATGGAGCAGATATCAAGGTTCTTGGCTCCTTTATCGGAAAAGAGCTGGAAGGTCTTACATACAATAGCACACTTCGCGGCAAAGAATGTCAGATATTACTTGCAAACTATGTAACTAGCGATGCAGGGACTGGGCTGGTGCATTCGGCGCCTGGACATGGAAAGGAGGACTATGAGTTCGGATTAACACATGGAATTGATGCGTACTCGCCTGTGGACGACTACGGCCGTTTTACCGACGATGCTGGACCAGAATTGGCAGGCAAGGAGGTCCTCGGAGAGGGCACATCAGCAGTAATTGAGATGCTAAAGTCAACAGGGCAGCTGCTTTTTCAGCAGAAATTTACGCACAGCTATCCATATGACTGGCGGTCAAAGCTGCCTATTATCCAGCGCGCCACGCCACAGTGGTTTGCAAATGTTGAGAACCTGAAGGATGGCGCATGTGAGTCGATCAAGGATGTTGTTATGATGCCTGAATCCGGAAGACGTCGATTGCGAGCATTTGTGTTAGGGAGAAATGAATGGTGCATATCGCGCCAGCGCGTATGGGGTGTCCCCATCCCAGTTTTTTATAATGCAAAGGACGGTGATATGCTGCTGACAGAGGCGAGTATTGATCATGTTATCCACGTATTCCGCACGCAGGGTGGCTCCGACGCCTGGTGGAATCTTCCAGTAGAGGAGTTGCTACCTCCTGAAATCCGCAGAAATGGTCAAACATATATCAAAGGAACCGATACAATGGACGTATGGTTCGACAGTGGCAGCTCGTGGCAGTTTTTAAAAGATAAAGCTGGGGTTGAAAAGGATAGACAAGCAGATGTATATCTGGAAGGAAGTGACCAACACCGTGGATGGTTTCAATCATCGCTACTTACATCCAATGCAGTACGCGGGATAGCGCCATATAAAGCACTAGTGACACATGGATTTACGCTCGATGAGCATGGGCGCAAAATGTCAAAGTCGATTGGAAACACACTGGAACCAGGACTTGTAATCAACGGCGGTAAAGATAAGAAAAAGGAGCCTGCTTATGGAGTTGATCTTTTGCGACTGTTGGTCGGTTCTACAGACTACACACACGATGTGAGCTTTGGACCGACAATATTTTCTGGATTTAGCGATACCATCCGCAAGATCCGAGGAACTATGCGGTTTATGCTCGGTAATCTTGATGGATTTGACGCTGCGATGATGGTGCCATATGAAAAGATGCAAAGCATTGACCGGTATATTCTACACGAATTATATCACTTTAAGCAGAATGCACGAGCAGCATTTGACAGCTTTGAGTTTTTCCGCGCAATGCAGGCAGTGAGCAACTTTACCAACACAGCGCTATCAGCATTCTACTTTGACATCAGCAAAGATCGACTCTATGCCTGCAGTACGGAAGATCTGCAGCGGCGTTCAACGCAGTCTGCATTGTTCCATATCCTGATAAACTACACTATGACGTTGGCACCAGTGACCTGTCACCTTGCTGAAGAAGTTTGGGAGTTTTTTGAACCAACTCGCAAGCTACATGGAAAAAATACTACCAGTGTATTTCAAGAATCATGGGACCAGACAGATGCATTGTGGAACAATCCGATACTAGCGGAAGACTGGATGGCACTACGGAAAATTCGCGCATTAGCTAACAAGACAATCGAGGCAATGCGTTTGGAGAAGAAAATTGGTAGCTCACTGGAGGCGGAGTTGGACATTTATCTGCCGCTGGGCTCGAAACTTGGTCAACTACTAATAAAGAGTGGTAAGTTATATTGGCCATTGTTATGTTGGTACATGTTGCAATGTAATTGACGCTGTGGATACATTGTAATCAAGTGCCATATGTACAAAATGTTTGTTTGTTTATGTATGTGTGGAAAGTAATAGATATGGTTCCTTTTCTTTGTATAAATTGGCCAATGTGTAGAGGACGATCTTCGTCAGGTGTGCGTGACCTCGAAGGTTAATGTACATGAGGCGACGGGTATGTTACGATCGTCGGAGATGTTTATGGAGGTGGACAGTGTGAAAGCCCTTGGAAGCGAGACTACTGTACGCATTGTATGTCGACGCTCTTTGCTTCACAAGTGTCCCCGCTGCTGGAACTTCCACTCAACCCACGAGGGGAGCCTCTGCCAACGCTGTAGCAGAGTGACTGCGAAGATTTAGCTGACAGGGCGTCAGCTGGGCTATTGTATTTTGCTAGAGCAGAAAGAACCAATAAGAGGGATATGCTGGGCCGTGCGCCTCCCCACGCTGCACGAGGGACCATGCACAATTTGGTGGACTGAATCACACACGCATAAGGTGGCTTTTTGCTTGCATTTGGGATAATTGAAATCTGCAGGTTGACATGGCATATAGAATAGATTGATTCAGAACTGCGGAAAAGGTTGCGTCAAACCCAGATTCCTTAGTGTGAGTGGTACTATGAGGGAATCCAGAGTCATGAATCAAGTCAGGGCCAATTGTGCGGGGGGATTGAGGGAGTGCCATCGGCTTGCAAAAAAAAAAAAGGAATTGTGTTTGCAGTGTACGGCAGTTATTGAGAAATGGATGGAGTATGCCCAGTCATTTTAGTGGCACATTCCTTTTGTTTTTGTACTGACTGCTACCTTGTGGTGACGTAGATGTCACGAAGGCTAACGTTACAGGGACTGCTGTGCTTGCATCAGTGTGCATAGCGGAAATGATGGCAATTCTTTGATCGGGCTTTGTCTCCAAAATGATCGGTGGGTTGCTGGGACTTCTCAGCCTGCAAAGAAAAAGGAAAGTCTCGAGCAGCAGCAGCAGCAGCAGCAGCAGCGGCTTGTATGCATCGCCTCACATAGTTCTACTATTATCCTTTCTTTGTTCTCCAACACCCATCTTCCATACTTTTTATTTTACAAATACTAGCATTTGTCTTTTCGCTGAATTCATCGGGCAACTGTATTTTTGGTATTTTTTTAAGACCCCCGCCACCCTTGACGGACTTGATTATTCTACATCTATTTTTGCAACCATATTCGATTGAAGAGCAAAAGGGAAAAAAAAGAGAGGTTAAAACAACCAACTCCACTCTTTGTACTGTCAGAGCTGAAGAGAACAGACACACTTGCACCTTTTTATTTGTTACAGGACGCACACTGTTTACGACTAACTGGTATCTGCATCTGCAAACCACATCCGAGCTGCAGAAACTGCTTTTCTAAAAAAAAAAAAACTCACTTCTAGCTTTTAACACCTGAGTCGGTACGGCATCTCTTTCTCCTCCCTTATTTCTTTTCCAAGGTAAAAAGTTTGATCTTATATATATTTTTTAGAACGTTATCCGTACCATTTGCACACACACAAGCCAAACTCGAACATCTACCAAACACCTTCCTTTTCTTATTGTTGAAGGACTGCACTTTTATTTTTATTTTTTGCTCAAACTAAACGTCCATCTTGTGCAAACAAGCAAGCTGGTCAGAAATACCCCTTACATAGACATAGGGTTGTGAAGAAGCTTAAAACGAGCTTTGTAAGTCCGTTGTGAGACTTCTAATCTTTGTGAGTTCTTGGCCTTTTTTTTTTTTTTCTTTCTCAAAGAGATATTGAGGAGAAGCAACCTGTGTTTTAAGCGCAGTTGATCTATTGTCACATTTGTGGACTTATTCTCTTTATTCTTCTCGAATGCCCAAGGTGGTGTTAGAACACGACTCTGAGGCAGTACAGTGTCCAACACCATTGAACAGTTCGGATCTTTTACAGTTTTTGCCAGCTTCGAGGTCGAGCAGCACGCTTGCAATCGATATTGACGCGCAGGCTTTCTTTATTGACCCAACGACGACGGAGCAGGAGCAGATGGGCGTAGCCGGTCTATCGCCCCCGGAGACCCGCAATAACAGCACTCACACCAGTCCGACAACCCAGCCAGCAGATATAGACCTCAATCTTTCGGAATCGCTAACACCTCAGCAGCGGCAGAGAAAGTCACAACGACAAAAAATACAACAGTCATCATGCTTATATTCACCTACAACCGGTAGCCGCAACAGCAAGGCACCAACGGCAGAGAGTTCTGTGGATGAATTAAAGACGAATAAAAAAGGCAAGCTGCAGTGTTCAGATGGAGGCGCTACTGCGGCCATGCACAAGCCAGCTAGCCTAAAGGCCAAAGGGCAGCGCAGCAAGTCAGCAACTTCTGGGCGAGCAACCACACCCCATATTAGCCAGACGAAGGAAAAACTGCCTGCGACACAGGAACGATACCCAGTCACATCCTCACATGATTCTACCCAAAAGCATACACGATCGCAGTCGAAACAGCGGGGACATTCAGCTAGCCAGCGAAAGCAGCGCCAGACGCCGCCAGCAGCCAGCGATGTGTCTTCGACGAGCAGTACTGTGAGTAACAGCGAGTGGTTACGCGGCCATGGCAGAAAGGCGAGCATACATAGTGGGAGTTCGCGCTGCGGCACATGGGATGGCAGCGGCCCCAACAGCGTGGACGACTATGCTTTAGGGTTTTCACAGGAAACATGGATTAGCGAAGTTAGCGGGCGCGTGGCACTGGCAACGGGGTTGGAGAAGTCGCTGACGGCACAAATTCTGCACACGTACGAGACGCGACTGTTTCCTTCAGCAGACAGCATCGAAGTGAAGCGTACGTTTATCGAAAAGTTTGCTACAATACTGGTGACAGAGTTTCCAGGATGGGAGGTAGATATACATGTGTTTGGTTCATCGGTCAATGGACTAGGCACGTCGCGTAGTGATGTGGATATATGTCTGACGACGGAACATCGCGAACTGGAGGATATATTTTTACTCAATAAGGTACTGCGGAAGCACAACATGCGCACCTATTGTATTCCGCGCGCGCGTGTGCCAATAGTTAAAATATGGGATCCGGAGTTACGCATAGCGTCGGACATTAATGTCAACAACACTATTGCGCTGCACAACACGCGGATGTTGCAGACGTTTGTGGCAGTGGATGGTCGTGTGCGGCCGTTTGTACTGGCGATTAAGCACTGGACAAAGTGTCGCGATATCAATGACGCAGCCTTTGGTGGCACTTTGTCTTCATACACTTGGGTCAATCTGGCTATTCATTTTCTGCAGACGCGCGATCCGCCGATTCTGCCTGTGCTGCATCCTCGGGCGCACTCCCTCAACGCTGAAAAATGCATGGCATTGGGAGAGGTTGATCTATCTTTCAACGACAATATCGGAGAGTTGCGTGAGTTTGGTCGTGCCAACTTGGAGTCATTGGGTTTTCTACTATACGCATTCTTCCGTACCTACGCGTATGAATTCGACTATCGTACCCAGGTGGTTTCACTACGCAATGGCTGCTATCTGACCAAGGCCCAGAAGGGTTGGGATACTGGGCGCCCCTCGCGCATATTCTGCATTGAAGAACCGTTCTCGACATGGCTGAATCTTGGCCATAGTGCTAATACTATTGCTGTTGAGGGTATTCGCCGCGAGTTTCAGCGTGCTTTTATAATTCTGCGGGACGGCGGCTCGTATGACCATATTTGCGAGATATACCAGCGCCCACAGGAGCTGATTAACCAGCAGCAGCAGCAGCAGCAGGAGTCTGTGTTGCCGCCGCAGCCAACTAGTTCGCAGAGCGATATCGGGGATATCTCAACCAGATATTCTACCGGATACACCAATGCTCAGCCGCAGCAGCAGCTAACTTGTCGTACGCAGTCATGCCGAACATATCACCGTAGAGCTAACAGTGCAAATTCTCAGGGTTACTCGCAGCCTCTGCAATACAACACTGAAGGCAGACATCAGCATAGACAGCGGCTAAAGCAATATGTACCGTTGCGCAGGGCCTCGGAGGATGTTTTTATGGTGAGTGAACCATCTAGTGCAAACGACTTTGCACCAGCTTACTATGGTGGTGCTATGTCGTTCCAAGAGGATGCTGAAACCTTAGAGACTGAGTATCTGCCATTTTCGGCTGAGTATAGCCGGGAGTGTGCGCACCAGTATTATGACAATTATCAGTACAATGCTGGAGCGCCTACTCTGCGTAACAATGTGGGCGGCCAGGATTCATTTGATAGTCTGATGCAGTACTTTTCGTCAACAAAGCAGGTCAGCCCAAGCCGCTATCACAATAACAACAATCGAGCCCATGATCGCACACAACAGCAGTGGAGCAACACATCGAATAACGCACCCGCGAAGCATGTTAATCATAACCAGCAACGGTCGCAACAGCAGGGTAAGCAACACAAAACTGCTCAAGCTGAAAATGCACACCTTTGAAACTCTTCTGCTTGTACGCAGGGTATTCCATGCTCAACTATGAGAAGAGTGGAGATGGAGGCAGAAGAACGGCTTGACAGAGCAAGTGTTATTTGTTTTGCGATTTGAAGACGCAGGAAACAAGAGCTAGAATACATTATCTTCTACTTGTTTAGTTTTTTTTTTTTTATTGGCGTGGTTTTTTTTTCTCTCGAAAATGACAGTTGTGAACTTGTATTGCCATTGCAATTGTTTATTATTGGTGTTGCTTTAAATGTTTATGTTTGGCAATAACATCATTGTAATCACGTGATAAATGTTGATTTGTGATTCTGGATGACGTGGGCTTGAGAAAAGGGGGGGGGAAGGGTCACTGTTGGGTTTTCCCTCCTACTTTGCCTTGTTCCTTAAAGATAAGTTGAATTGCAGTTATTATTTCACAATACAGGGATGGATTCAACAAGTGGCAGTGACAGCGCACTCTTTGTCAAGGAGAATGAGTTGGTATACCAGAAAGGACCATCAAGCAAGAGTGGGTTCCGTACGCAAGTGTTTCGGCATTCCTCGTCTAGTCTGCGCGTAGTGGTGTGCAATACTCCGCAACCACTGTTTTCGCTGGGAATTTACGTGCCAACAGCAGCTAACAACGACAAAGGGTTGCCACACACGCTGGAACATTTGGTTTTCTGCGGATCAGCGAGGTATCCTCAACGGGGATATCTGGATGCACTGGCTAACTGTAACTTTTCACAGGGTACGAATGCTTGGACATATGAGGATTGCACATGCTATACTCTGACAGCAGCAAGTGAAGAGGCATTGGGTAATGTGTTGCCAGTATATCTGGATCATTTATTGAGTCCGTTATTACGAGAGGATCAATTCATCACTGAGGTGTATCATTACGATGAAAACGGCAAGGAAAATGGCGTTGTATTTAGCGAGATAGTTTCTTTGGAAAACGAGGAGATGGAGCTGAGTGAATTTCATCTTGTGCGTATGTTGTTTTCGCAGCAGTCTATCTATGGTTGCTCTTATGGTGGATTAACGCCTGAAATTGCAAAACTCAGTAATCAGGAAATTATCGAATATCATCGCCAGTTCTACGACGCAAATAACCTCACTGTGGTATTGACTGGTCCTTTCAGTGATGACTTTGTGAATGAGGTTTTGCAGAAAATACCCGCTGACGTCATTCGATCAAACGGCCGTGACTCGCGCTTGCAGACTGACTGCTCGCCGCCATCTTCTAGTCAACCTCAGTCAAAACATGTGCCGTTCCCTGCTGCCGATGCTGACATGGGATCGGTAAAGTTTGGATGGCGTGGACCACCAAGCGAAGATATTGAGACGCTTACTGCGCTAAATATTCTTCTAGCTTATCTTTCTGAGGATATGTCAAGCCCGCTGAGTCAGCGCTTTGTTGAGCGGACGTCACCTCTGGCGAGCTACGTCAGCTATGATGCCAAGCCCTCAATTCCGAGCACATTGTTTCTCTCATTTGGCGGCGTACCTTTCCTTGATGGCGAAGAGGATTATGGTAGCATCGAGTCGGGCGACGATGAGAGTGGCTCGGATTATGAGACTGGTAGTGAAAACGAGGATGCAGGAGCAGAAGACGATGATGATCCGGATATTCCGCATTTGTTCGAGGAAGATTACTTTAAAGGCTTGCTTATGAAGGAGCTGCAGCGCATTCACGACACGCGGTTTGATGGTGACGAACATACCCTGGAAAAGGCAGCCCAGCAGTTTAGCCAGAAACTGGCACTGAGAATTGAAGATCAGCCTGACGAGACCATTCAGGAGTTTCTCTGCTGGGACATTGTCGCCTCACACTTTTCTCCTGGACACTCCGGAGAATTCACAATTGGATCACGCGCAAACATCTTTGACATTGTTTCGGAGCTTGCTTGCAAGCCAATTGGCTTTTGGGTTGAGCTGCTGAAGAATTGGCTTCTTGATGGCACCGCTTACCATGTGGTGATGGTGCCAGACCCGAAACTCGCTCTGAAACTTGAGAGTGAGCGCAGGGAAGTTGAAAAGGCAAATGCTGCGAAAATTGAAGACAAGGAGGCACATAAGAAGTTGATTGCACAGGCTGTTGAGGCAAACAAAGTTGACCTTTCGGAAGAGCTGAAACGCACCATCCCGATGGCTGATCCCTCGAAGACTTCGCAACTGCCACACACGATGGAACTTGTCACGCCACCAACGCAGCTGGGGGCTGTGGAACTGGTCCAAGTAATCCAATCTGAAACGGACTTTCCCGATATCCGACTGCATCTCCCAATGGGTGCACTCACCGAGGAGCTGCGTCCATATGTTTTGCTTTTCCATGGACTGATGCTTAGCACAGATTTTGTGCTTCCTGCCGGTATGATTTACGATACCGATACTAATCCTCTGACAGCTGAGCGTCGGATTGACTATGCGATGCTGGACCGTCGACTGGCTGATCTGACATGCTCTCGCGAAGACAGTGTGGGAATTTCCATGGAGAACTTTGCTTACAGTTGGGTCGACGAACTTTATGCAATGACCATGCGTTTGCCCGAGGTAAACTTTGATACTACAGTTCGTTGGTTGTTGCAGGCCTTTGTATTCGCAGAGTTTACTGCTGAGCGTATTATTTCTGTGGCTCAACACCTCCTTAGTGATCTGTATAAAACTAAGCGTGATGGTGAGGTGGTTTTAAGCGCAGTAGTTACCCGACTGTCATCTAAGGAACAACAGCCTGGAAACCCCCGTTGGATTGAGACACATATTGGTTTGGTAGAGCAGGAGCGTGTGCTTAAACAAATAATCAGTGAGTCTAAGAAGGGTTGTCATGCTGCTGTAGCAAACAAATTGGACGAAATCAAGCATACTTTGATACAAGGCATTGGCGGTTTCTTGTCATTGGGTATTCCAGCTGGCAAAGACTGTCAGAACTACGTCGATTGCTTTGCCCGCGAATGGCGTGCCTGTGTCACTGGTTATCTAGACAAACAGGGAGATCGTATACTACCACAGTCATCACTATCTACAAACGGACCCTTCCCCATGCCACACGAATCCCGTCTGCCAAATCTGGATGCTCCGCTTCAGATTCACATCCCAATGAAAGCGCTGCAGGCATCATATGTTTCGATATGTCTTGAATGCGACTTGTGTATGGCGCCCAGCAGCTTGGAGAACTTTGAAAAGGAACTAAGCACACTTCCTGCATTGGATTATTATGCGTTGAGAATGCTAGTGGAGCTACTTCATCGCACTGATGGTCCATTGTTTAATGCAATTCGTGGAAAGGGTTACGCATATGGTGCGCATTTTACGATAAACATGTGGACACGTCAGTTAGCGTTTGTTTGTAGTAGAGCTTCGGATGCTTCGCGGGCTATTTTGGAAATGCGTAGTTTGGTGGAAGATCTGCATGAAAATTGGGCCAACTATGTCAGTGACTTTGAAATTGGTATGACACGTTCTACTATTGTATATCAGAGCACAGCTGCACAGGCCACCTCTGAAAATATCATGTCTACTTCTATTAATAGTGGAATATACGGGTTTGGCTCTGTCAGACGTCATAATCTTTGGCGCAATGTTCACCTCTCAGCTGTTACTCAGGAACATTTGCGGAAAGTCTATAAAACATATTTGCGCAGATTCTTGAATCCCAATCATCCAGTTATTTCTGTCATGCTAACACCTATTGACACCGTGCTTCTTCCAGAACTTGGTATATTTGAGCGTAAAGAACTTGAGGATATTCAAAAACTTAAATTGTATTGAATCATTCCCTCCTTACATTCTTACTCTGGCTTTTTATCACTAAATTTTTTTTTTTTTTTTTTTACACATTTACATGATTGTTTTAACAAAGCTATCTTCAATTAGAGAATATAATATCAGTAAGTAACTGTAAAAAAAAACATATGATAGCATTAAAACAAAAATAAAAAAGGTAGAGTGTCTACATGGCTGTGCAAATGCCATTAATCGCTTCTTGGTACAGCACAATAGCTTGCACATTGTTTGACTTTGTGGTGATAACTGCAGCGCGAAAATCTTCCGAGACCTTAATCTCCGAGTAAAATATTGTGCCATCGCACAGCTTGCTACTCGTATAAAAGTGTGTGGCTCCAGCAATAGATCTTTGCGCTACTGTAAACACATTGTTCATATTAAGTTTGTCCCGCATATCTTCCATAGATGTAAACCGAAGGCTCTGCATGCTAGTTGAGCCCTGCATAGTCTCCGGAATTGCCTTCCACATGCGTAAAAACGTCCCCTGGTCACTTTGACCGTTCTCATCCAGCAAAATATGCAGAGAAAATTGCGTCTGGAAGTAGAATATACCCATTGTGCACTTGAATGCTATTTGTATGTTCGTCAGCGGCTGCATAACCATCGACGGCCCACCCATCGCCAAAGGAATACTGACCTCCATTGAGCACATCGCCCCAAGCGTCCCCAATGCTAGCGGCGCTCCAGGCATAATCCCAAATGTATTCTTGTTGAACTGGATTGCAAAGTCACCAATCGGTATATTGTTCCTGTTGGCCAGCGACAGATCCATCTGAATCTGCCCTTGTCGCCGCGCAAACGTCCCCAGTATCTCGAGCCCCTGTGTCTGTTGTGCGTCTAACAACACCCGCCGAGCAGGTACATAAGGCGCTGACGAAGAAGACGCTACAGCTCCGCTATCGCCGGTAGTTTGTGTTTGAAAACTATTCAGCATTCCCGTGTTGTACATCTTGGTAGCCAAGTCATTCACCTCCTGCTGAATTAATGATGAATTGCCTGCGTCAAAAGTAGCCGAAGCAGCAAGCGGGGCCGTTGTTGTTGTTAGCGCTGTTGTTGTAGTTGTTGGTAGTAAAAAGTCCAACGCTGTGACAGAAGTTGTGCCAGCTGCAGTGCCAGACACAGCAGCAAAACTGTTCGAATTAAGCAGTGAATTTGCAGAGGTGGGTGTAGCAAAGGAGCTCGAAACGTCAAAAATGTTGCTGGTGTTGTTGCTTGAGTTGCCAGCCGGATAGGTATTGGATTTAGAGGAAAGAGCAGTGGGGAACGCCGAAGGGCCGAACGGGGATATACTTGTGGGAGTAGAGCCAGGCGGTGAAAACAGTTGCTGCTGCTGGTGGGAATCCGCCGGCTGCGAGCTGTTGCCAGAAGCCGCAGATCCCAGAGCCGACAGCTCAAACGTGGATGTAAATTGCCGCACAAGGTCTGGAACCGGCGACCTATTGCTAGTTGCCCGCGCAGCTGACAGTGACGATGCCGAAGTAGGCATGTTGCTCAGTGCATCGAGTCCCGCAGCATCAAACGCGCTGTTGAACATTTGCGAGTCAGGCGCCACGCTGGCGCTGGTTGATGCAGTGCCAGCGCCAGAGAAAGCCGCGTTGGTCTGACTGCCTACAGCAATGTCTTTGGCGCTGCCGCTACTGCTGTTATTGTTGAAGGGCATATCCATGTTGGGTATGTTCATGCCCGAAGAGCCAAAGTTTCCATTAAAGCCAAGCATGCCGCCAGAGTTTACTGCCATATTGCTTGCACTAGGGTCATCGTTGTAATCCATGGACATCAGGTCAATCAGTACGGCATCGTTGTTAGACATAAACCCAGGTGTGACGTCATTGAGGTACGGGTTGCTCAGCCCCGCCTGGTTGGTGACATCAAGCATCGAAGAGCTCATCTGCGCACTGTTGCTCCGAGGCAGCCCCGATTGCTGCGAGTCGGCTTGGCCGCTACCTCCACTCTGATGCTTTGTGGCGACCTGGCCTTTTGGTACGGTATTTGTACGCGGCAGCCGCGACATCGGCGGCGGCGCAATGGTCAGACGCGAAAGCGCCGGCGACTGACCAAGCACGCGCTTTTTGGCAAACGGGATAAAGGAAGACGGCGGCTTGCGATAGATCGACGAGAGGCTGCCAACTTGCAGCAGAAGCTCCTCCAGCAACGGCATTTCAAGCCGCTCGCCCTCTGCTGAGATCTCGGGCTTTTCGGAAAGCACAACCGTGCGCGCCATCTCTGGGTCGGTCGACAACAGCCGCCAGTAAATGAACCCGCGATCGCGAATGTCCGGACTGTCAATCTCTTCGGTTGCCCATTTAAGTACCTTTGGCACAAGATCCTGGCCCGCCGTTGGACGCATAATAAAAAGCTTGACTATGGCTGTCAGCAACGCCAGTTGCACCTCCGCCGGGTCGTCCAAAAATGTCTCAAGAAACTTCCCCAGCACTTCGTCAGAGTTTTCAATCCGATCCGCATATTGTCCAATAATCCATACCATCGCTGCGCGCGCCTCTGGCTCGTCCAGCGTGTCGAGATTCTGACACAGCGTGCCAATAATTGCTTCATATCGATTCGGGTACTTCCGAAATACGTCCCGGATAACAACAATTGCTTCCTGCACCACGTAATTAACCTTGGTTTGAATCAAGTCCATCAGCGCCCGTACACATCTGTCTGCAGCCAGCTCAATTTTAATCGCAATCCGCCCAATTGACCGCACTGCCTTACGAACAAAATCCACGTCGATCTCCGTCGCATACTCAACCAGCTCTGTAAGCACAACGCGCGCATTCTCTTCTGTGGTCAATGACAGAATAACCTCTAGCTTAGCCAGTTTAACATAGATCGGGTCGTCATATTTGCAGAAGAATGCGCGCAGCTGGTTTTGCAAAATAGTCGGCCAGCGCTGTAGCAACAGCTGGATGTTGCGCAGCGTGATATATTGCACCTCAGGCCCCGAAGCAAGCAGGGTCACCAGCGGTGGCGACAGCTTGCGCAGAATAGGTTCCAGTGTTTCGGTCTTTGCTACGTAATTCATCATATACGCAATGACCTTGATGCACACCAGCACCACACCCGAATTACCATGCTGCAGCCGTGGCATAATGCGTTCAATAATAGTCTCCGCATCTTCAGAGCTCTGCGGCGTCACATACATCAGCGACTCGATGATGTATATCTGACCCCACTCGTTGCACTCGTTCAACGCGGTGATCAGCTTGCTTGCAATCTTCATGTTAAGCTTAAGCTTGATGTGCGGCGAGCGCTCGGACACTTCGGTCAGCGCTGCCACGGCATTGGCAACTACAGCCGGGTTGCCATCAGCTAACAAATCCTTGAGCATGTCCAGGAACCGCTCCTCCTCCACAAGCGACCGGTCAAACATATACAGCTTAAGCACCGCCATTGCTGCTGTCTTGCGCACGTACGGATCGCGGTCGCGCAGACAGTGTCGCAGCGGATCAATCAAACTCTCCAGCACACGCTCTACGTATATGTACCCCATTGTGCGAATTGCCATTGCCCGTATCAATGGATTTGGGTCGTTCACGTCGTCCTCAAACCCGTTAACTGCATGGTTTGCAATCTCGGCTCGTGCCCGTGCGTAGTTAATTAGAAACAGATACACCATCTTCTTGACCTCCAGATCCGGGATTCCCATACATGCAATCACCTCACGGAACAGAGACGACATGTCATTGCCCATTGTCATGTTCGCTACCACCTTCTTCATTGCTACCTTCTTCCGCTGATGCCGCGGGTCCTTCTTTTCCGATGTTAGCTCCAGTCGAAGGTCATGCACCTTCCCTACATGCCGCAACAAACATCAAAAGCGTGCAAGGACGCAACATTAGCACTCTCAGCTTACACACTTTTCAAAGCAAAAAAAAAATGGGGGTGGGTTTCCTTTCATGTAACAGAGGTGTTGGGCCTCTTAGAAGCTCCACTCTTTAGTTCAGTAAGCGGAAATGCGAATTCCAAGATTAGGCTCCGCATTGGAATGCCTCAAAATACCGGAGCTGTTGTTTTCTCTGGGCACAGAAAGCACCTGGTATGTGTGAGTTTAATACTTGCCTCGCTGGAAGAACTTTGCGTCTGACATGTCTTGTCACCCTCCAGACCTACTGGCTTCCGCGCAACTGCTACTGTCCAGGCAAGCCGCGCTTGTTTGGGATGGTAAGATAAACGGTGCAAACAAAAAAAAAAAAAAAAAAAAAA